>OZ026522.1:55965610-56565610 GCA_964019695.1 Loripinus fragilis | reverse complement strand
TGACAACTGGTCACATGGTGGGTATCGCTACCCCTATTACAGTGGCATCAGGCTTAACATCCCAGCTTTTCTGTTGCAGTTTGCGTATAAAGCACCTGGTGCAGAACAACCTTTATTCATTTCAGTTGATTTTGCACCGGTTCTGAGATTACCAAACATACAAGTTGTTTCGAATGACGTGGTATACCAACATCTTCTTCAGAATGATTATGTTAATTACCACTGGCAGCGCTTAGAATGTGGGTCTTTCAGAATGGGAGGATACATTGGGATGGCAGAAGAAGCTTGGTTCGCTGAATATCCGCCTGACTCTGTAGCCAAAATCGTTATAAGAGTATGCAAAGCTTTGCATAACATGGTTAAATTGGATACGCCAAAATTTATTCGCAGAGACCTGGTAGAAAAGATCTCTGAGCTGCTAAAGAGAGACAAAAAGAATGGACAAGATTTATATGAGCATGACTTTATGATGCTGGAAATATATCATTATCAAAGAATACGTCAGCCAAATTTGGAAGGCAAGTATGCCACTTTTGAGGATATGTGTGAAACCGCAGGAAGTCATCATTACATAACATCTTATATTTTCAAACGGGTGGTTTTCACACTGATGGTTCTCGACGAAAATCATGGCAGAGATTGGACCAAAGAAGATTTATCGGACATCGTTTTAAGTATTTATTTGTTCATAAATGATCTGATAATATCAGTTAATCAGGGAACAATTATACCCATCAGCTCCAAATCCGAAAATGATGACAGTTGTGTTGTAAAGATGATTCGTCGTTCGGAGCTGACTGACAAATTGCAAAATGACATGGAAAGCGACAATGCAAGCGTAAAAGGCAAAACACATAGACAAAGCCTTGAAATTGATTTCAGCCGCTTCAGACAAGAGACTTCACCTATTACAATATATGAGCGGAACCCTGAGCGACCAAAATCGACGGTCTCACCACTGAAATGGTATTTCAATCTCCATAATGCGTTAGCAGAGGGCAAATGCGACTTCCTAGCCAGCTTGTTTCTGCGAAATGAGTTCAGTGCGACTTCAAGAAATGTTGGATTGGATGAAGGCATATCGCGAGTTTTACAGCTACTTAAGTCTGCGTCTGAAGGTGTGGAAAAAGCTGTGATATACACAGAGGAGGATGTAGAACCTCTAACAGATTCAAATGACAGGGAAATTAACATCGATGACGTGTTGATTACAAAAGAAGAACTAAAAACTCTTCTTTGCGACAATAAATCTCGGATGTAAATTAGTCTGGTGTATGGACTCGATTTTTTAAGTCAAAAATACACCCATCGTTAGAAAGGATGAAAGTGGTTTCGAAATTTAGCTTATTATGTCTGCTCTCAATATCCGCCTGTTGACACTTCGAAAAGGTGTAGCGTCATAGTGTAAAATGGGCAGATAACTCTTTTACCATGCATATCAGAAAGTTGCCAGTTGACATTTAATTGATCAATTCGACACGTTTTCATATTTTTTAAACATCAAATGATAATATTTTTGAACGTCAAATTAATTTTAAGGAGACTCATAATTTTCAAAAAATCATTGGGGTCGTGTTGACGTTAATGACGTCGCGTTTTGTGATTCAACCCTCCAAAATCGTTAAAATAAACTTTTTCAAATTGATTCCTGAGCTGGATATTCATTATTCTATTAAATCTTTTTCATATTCAAACCCAAAATTGTCTTAACTTTTCAAATATATAAACGGTTGAATCCTACTATTTATACGCAAAAAATTATACCGCTTTAAAGGTACCAACCCCTTTGTGGGCAACCACAATATTTGACGTGTTTTCATAAAAGATAATACTTCGAGATGTCAACCCTCCTGCATAATAACGCCAAGCAATTAATATTAAAAAGTAAAGGAAATGCTGTGTGCTATAAAAACTCTCATGGGCATCTTAGATTGTCGTTATAACGTTTCTGACTACAAGCTTCGATGAAGGACTAACGTAACTTAACAGTTAGTTACATAACGTAACGCCAGTTAAAGAAAATAATAAAAAAAAATCTGAAAACGAATGTCAAAGCAGCCCTCCTGTATTTGCTTACTAATTGGAATATAAAGCATATGAGTGATGGCTTCTCGTAGAAATACTAAAATGCCATAGAGCGAACACCATCCATACAGGGATAACTGATTCTGACCGAATATGTGCGTATAATATGACGTAGCATATTTAAATGTAGTAGCCTGTAGTAAAATAAAGTTGAGCATCGTTAAAATGTGCTTTTCTCGTTTTGATCAAAATATGGAGGGGAAAGTGCATTTGGTTCATTATATACTATTTGTATAATGATCTGTCTGTATATCTGTATGTCTGTCTGTAAATACGCATACGCATGCGTCCGTGCATACGCATAACTCACCATGTCTCCGTATGCGGTGTACTTATATCACCAGGAAGCATGTTTTCAAAAACAGCAGTTACTGTTATACAAGCCTTTTCATATGATTTTTCCACAGAGACAGACTTAGTTTGGGAGCTTTTTTGACCTACCTTGGACACCCAGGGCAATTTGTCATGGGTGCCAAATTGTCCATTCGGATCCCCTAAATGCGAAAACAAGTTATCCTAAATAATAAACCTGTTTGAGCTATGTGAAAATGCAGTTTCCATGTCAAACACTAACGCGATTTTCAAGAATAGGGCTGTACCTACAAAGCCATTCATATCTCAACACCTACTTATCATAGACTACTAAACTTGAAACCAAGTTAAAGCTTAGATATAGGCCTTTCATCGTATAATCAGATATGTAAACGATATTTTTGTTTAATTTGTATATTCATGAATATTAATGAAAATGTTAAAAATTGTGAGAAAATGATGAAAACATTCAGCGATGCTTTTTTTTGTTTAATTTGATTCTTTACGTCCCATGGGTTGAACCAGTACTAAGCTAGGATAAATGTGTCTTGCTCAAGGACCACAACACAGTGACGCTGGTGAGGCTCAAACCCGCAGGCCCTTGGTCTCGAGACAAGCACTCTACCACTGAGCTACTGCGCTCCCATTCAGCAATGCATTTCAATGTAGTAATACCATATAGGTGATTCAATTCGACAAGCCCTTTTGCACCGTGGGGAGGGATGTAGTTAGACCTACCATGAACTTCAAGGACAATTTCGTACGGATGTCAAATTGTTTAATTGGACCATCAAATTGCAAAAAAATATTTTCCTAAAAAATAAACTCGTTATGGTAAAACACATATGGTTTCCATGCCAATACATAATTTAAAAGCAATCATGTGTCTTAAGCATCACCTTAAGACCAACACTTTGAAAAAGACAACAAAACTAGCTGTTTTGCAATTAGCGAGATATATGCGTAAAGCAGCACGTACAAGATGGATACAAAATACAATATTTACATTCATGATTTTTAGATGTGCTGCTCACTGCTGCGAGCGGGCTACCCAACCCTACTCCACTTCGTATTACGAAATGGAGGAGGAGGTAGGATTTTACCAGGCTCTAGACCAGCTAGGCCGTTCGTACTGACGCACGCTTGTACTCTGAACCTTAAATGCACCAACAAATTAAATACGAGACCCTTTTTTTATACACTCATGTGTTTAAAATGACATAATCTACTGCGCGCACAAAGCTCAGCTACAGAATCTCCAGTCAGTATTTCCGTCCTCAGAGTGTTTACTCACTCTTAATAGCAAAATTGAAATTTGAATTCATTGTAATAGAACTTGTTGTGCTGAAGAAAACTCGCTAGAAACTGACTTGCCAACGCCCTGGCCCAGTTTATATAAACTGCCCACACGTGACTTAACCCTACTCACGAGCCTCGCTACCTAGTTTAACCGGTTCTGTTAAGACATAAATTTCCAGCTATACGATGTAACGCGGGAAATTAAGAAGTCTTAAGCATCACCTTAGCACTTTCGCTGCCAAGCCCCTCAAAAAACCAATACCTCAGTGCCAAGCATGTTTCAAGGACTCCTGATTATTGAGGGCATATTGGTTCAACACTGAGTACCTCCAGAACCATTCAACCTATCATTGTGAAACTTCACAGAATGTTGCTGATATATAAAACTTTTATTTGAACCAATAATAAAATAGATAGTCACGTGACCCTTGGTGGCCATTTTGGAAGCTATATTGAAAATATGAAAAATGCCTATAAACAACTATCTCATGCAAAAATAGATAAAACATCCATCTACATTAAGTATCAAACATCAGGATTTTTTCTGATATATTGTTTTATCAGAAATAATTCAAAACATAGCAGTTGAATGGCTTAAGGCGTCTTGTATGTCATCCCCATGGACATGTTTTCGATAATTTTGATTTCCGCGAAATCTGATGACATTTCAAACATTTTTGTAAAATCCATTCTTGTACAGAAAATTGCGTTGACCTCCATATACGATATTATTTTGTCCCCCGAACATTGTGAAATAAAGAACAAAGATTTGCGTCCCTTATAACGAATAACAAGAAATATCTTGAAAAAAGATATTCGGCGGCTCTCAAATATTGACGATAAACGCAACCAAATTCGCTGGTTTAGGCGAAATTCCCATCTACCACTTTGCATGCTAGAATCTAAAACCAGCGAAATTGTGGTCCTGTTTCTGTCTCTCTTTTGCTTGGTTTTGAGCACATCTAACTCTTTTCGCTGAGCGATATGCATCTGAATCTTTTTTTTTTTAATTTTAGGCATTCACCAGCAAGGGTTTGGGAACAATGTTTTAAGTTCTAAGTTTTTAGGAAAATTGAGGATGTTGACAATAAATTAATGTAAAATTAAACGTTCACTGAAACAAACCGAACACCAGAAAAGAACATAGCCAGGATCGAGGAATAAATACATGTAGGATTCAAAACTGATCGACACCCAGTAAGCACGTACAATCGGGCCATTATCGGCCCGCCACTGAAACGCCATCCGAATGACATTTTGCTGGCAGACCGATAGTGGCCCGAGTTTGGATGCTGGCTGACCCATGCGCGGATCCAGGAATTTTTGCCAGGGTGGTCCAGGCCCGACTGCCAGAAAACAGCTCTGACAACGGTTTTTGTCTTTTTTTTGGTCCTCAACTTTTACAGTTTTACAGTGGCTTTTCAATGGTTTATTTCAAAGAAAACTATAATTTTACAAGGTTTCGGGGGGGGGTCCAACCTATTCCGGGGGAGGGGGGGGGGGGCTGGGGGTCCAAATGCTAATTCTAGAAACCCACAGAACTTTTGATTTTCCAGGAGGGGATGCGGACCCTATATCCCCCTCTGGATCCGCACATGTGACCATTTAAGAGGGTCTAGATGGGAGGGGTCTGGTATTCACTATTCATTAAAAAATTCGCCCATTATTCATCTCATTAAAATCTTGGGTTATTCATTAAAATAAGACCAATTATTCATTAAAAGCAAGAAAGGTGGCAAAGAAATCTGATTATTCACTATTCATTAGTTTTTTCTTCAATTCATTAAAAATATAGGAATATTCATTATTTTTTAGGCCCCCATTATTCACTATTCATTAATTTTTTGGTTCATTATTCACTATTCATTATAAAAAAGGTCATTATTCACTAATCATTATACCCCATCCAGACCCTCATTTAACTACTCGTAATTTACCGATAGTTACACTGTTCTTGTACAATGTATGAAAATGCATATGCCGGCTAGGGCAAGCTCAATCGCCTGAACCCAAAGGTTACGTGCAAATTCGCGATTAATTTGACGCCATTGTAATGGAACAAATTAAATTCACTTGTTAAGTTTTTTTAGAAATCAATGGTTTATATTCACCATTTTGGGACAATGACACATACCCCTGGAATTGGGAATTTTAGCGCGAAAACGCCTACAATTGAGAATTTTTAGTGTTGTTCGCTTTATTGTCAAATCAAGAAACACATCATATTTAATCTGAATTTAGCTGTACTGTTAACTTGCATGATGCATTATATGAGACTGCGCAATGTTGAATATTACCAGGGCTACCACTCATATTTTGAGAGTACATAGGGCAAAATGTAGAGGGCACAATTTTTAGAGGGTACATGGGCCCACGAAAATTCTGACAGCTAAGCATTTTGAAAGCGCAGAGTAGGCTTAGATTTTCTATTAACTGCTTAAAGTGATTCTGCAAACCCACCCTAAACAAATTTGAGCGGGGCTCCCCTTTACATCATTTGCATGAAAATGACTAAGTCAACACACTGAAAAAAAAACATTTGGCAGGGGTCTCCTTATACATTATGACTTTCCGTTCACCCCAGCCCTTTCCCCAGCCAACATAAAATGCGAATAAATTAGAAAAACTGAAGAAGTGGGATGGGGCACTTGGTACTACAGAAGCTTACACCAAAGTACCAGCTCCTTCAGGTGTGATAGACAAGAGACAGTTAAGATAGTCAAAATAACATCTAGCTTTTATCATTTCCATCTCCATTCTAACAGACAGATGTACGAAATGAAAGCTGCATACTCTGTAACTATGAACATTTTTCGAAAAAAAATATTTTCTTTTTTAATCATTTGCAAAAGTAGAATAAAGTTATGTTGTCACAATAAATCTAATTTCTACAGTTGAAAACTGCATGAAAAAGTGAATTATCTTATAAAAACAGGTGTATTTTCTCTTGTTTGTAATTATTTGCGTCCCTCCAATAATTCTAGACAGTTAATTTTTAACATAAATGCTGTTGTTTTGGCACTAATAATTTGTTAATTATTACGAAAAAGGTAAAATGTATACCTGAATTTTAGTATTTTTACTGTGTTCTTGAAAAATAGAAACATTATTTTTAAAATGAAAATATCAAAAGTTACAGATTATGCAGTTTTAAGCTACCTAATTGTATCAGCTAGTTGGTATGTATCTTTTTATGCATCCGGAGAACAAGTTTAATTGATTTTACAGGGGAAATTACCTGTTGAAGCAAAGAAGTAAACCACGGCTGATATGCCGATCGTTAGAGGGCACAACACCCTAGGGCCCTTATAATGCAACGAGAGGATGTACATCGTAGTAGCATGACTGATATGCCGATAGTCGAGTCGGTTGAAAATGTCCAGACGGGAAACCAAATAAACAAACAATTTTAAACACAATTTACTCAACAAAACGATGATTTTTTCTTTGATATTTTCCGACTTGAAATTGGGAATTTTTCGTCCGAACATAGGAGAAAAGAAACGTTTTGGCATTGGGAATATAACCGTATAACAGCCAAAAAAAGACTATTGTCGAAATATATGAAACAGACTATAATCATGTCCAGAATAGTTACAAATATTTATTTAAATAGCGTGATATTACTGTAAAGTCCTTTCGGATTTAGTGGATTATTTTATAATGCACTTCTTTACTGTGCGCAATGCATGTAAACAATGATAGTGACAGCAATTTACAAATACTGTACATCGGGGGTTGACCTATATTCGAGATAAGGTCGTTTATACATTTGCATTTTTAGACCCAGTGCACAGACTGGTTCTCTGCCATTTACATGTATGTTTTCAAGTTTAGTTTCATGTTTAGTAAGATTGTATGGACATTCTGAGTAACAACCAATGAGAGCATCTTTTTCCAGTCGGTGTGATGAATATTACAATTTAAAAATGCTTCTGATTGGTGAATAATTTAGATCTAAAGCGATAATAGAACGGCGGCAAGCCGCCGTAAAAATAGACAGCTATCAACTGTGCCTTTAAATTTCGACTGTATTCGCGTTTGGCAATGAACGGTAAATTCGACTACAGTCGCATTTGGCAGCGAACGTGTTAAAACCAACACTTTGAAAAAGACAATAAAACTAGCTGTTTTGCAATTAGCGAGATTTGTGCGTAGAGTATCAAATGTTAGATGAAGCTTCAAATATCAATTTTGCACAAAAAACTCATAATTTTAATTTCTTTGTTATGCTTAACTGCTTTTCCACTGAGTCATTAATGTAACCGTCCTTTGACAAACTTGATTTCCAACGACCGTGCCTTAATAAACACCTTTCATTTATATCATCCCCCTCTTCTGCGTTTGCAGCCATAGTCGCTTCACTAGCCCTTAAGCTATGCGTGCCTAAGTTAAGGTCAGGCGCTACAAGCCTAAGTTTGCCTAGAATACATTCCCGGGCTCTAGTATAACTCATTTTCTTATTGACAACTAACAATTTTACCTTTCCTTTAGATCTGTTTACTGGCCTAAAGAGAAACTGATCAGATTTTACATCCTGTTCAGTAGCCCGTAAATATTTGTACAGCATACTCTGAGGACAAGCAGAAGAGGAACCTTTTGCTATTAATACATCTTTCCCAGATCTGTAAACGTCAGTTGTACTTTTTCTAATCTTAAGAATGACATGGTCTTCCTTAAATTCAATATCGTTGCATTTTAGCTGGTTTATTTCGTTGAACCTTAAGAAACCTGCATAGCCTAAAAGAATCATCGTTCAATCCCTTAAATGCAAAACGTCTTCCGTATGCGTAAACATATCACATAGAGCTTTCAATGTATCCGAGCTTATAGTATCTTTCTTTTTTATTGGTATAGAATATAACCGCTTGCCAGCTTCCAACAGGCTTTTCACCCAGCTATTTAAAGTAGGATCTGGCAAATCATTTGTAACATGAAACCACATTATACCATAAAAAGCCGCGGATATAACGTGAAATGACACTTTTTAATCCAACAAATGCGTTAAGTAAATTGCCACATGAATAGAACTAGCTGGCTTATATGGAAACCCCTTTGAAACACAGAATGATTTAAAACGCATATAATACTCAAAGTACTTTTTGTTAGTAGCACCAGCTTTAGAATCCAGCATGTATGTAGCCATCTTCCCCGCCAAACCATCGCTATGTACGCCAACATCGATTAGCTGTTTTTGGATTGTCTCCCTTAGACCAATACCTAGAAAATAAAACCACACTCAAAATCATGTACGCACAAAAAAGGCCCAAATGTCTTCATCTTTGCGGCCCTCACCTGCAAAAACAAAATAAAACCTTGCTGATTGTTTCTTCTGCCAATCCAACAGCATTTTAGCCATCCTGAAATTCATGTCATATAAAACCTTACTTTTAAAGCTAACATTCTAAACTTAAATACTCTCTCCCAAAGATTCCATTGTTTCCATGGCCTTTGTGAATTGCATTTTTGCTGGGTAACAAAAAACTGTCAGTGATGAACGTTTTATATAAGCCGTTATTATCATGTAGCTCTGTCCAATATGGCGCTGATTGCCTAAGCGGCACGATAATTGTACCGTTTGCTTTCTCACATTAAATTTTTCGTATGCATTTTAGAATAAGCCTTGGAGGTGGTACCCACCAATTAACTTCACCTGACCAATTTTTGTCCAAACTATTTACAGCCTCTGTTCCTGGCAACCAAAACCTAGAATTAAACATTTTTAGCTTTGCATTAAGCATTGAGGCGAAACAATCTATAGTATGTGGGCTCCATTTTAAATTCAGCTCAGAAAAAACTTCATTACTTACATACCAGTCATCACTATCTCCACACCTGCTCAAATCATCTGCCTCCTGATTTTCATCTCTAGGGATCCACTCCAGGCACATGACTATATTGTGTTGTTCACATACCTGATTTATGTCCCAAGCAATACTTATAAGTCCTTTTTTCTGCTACCAATTTGCAATATAGATTGTACATTTTTGTTATCAGAGAAAATCTTAAATTTCTTGTTTTGCAAAACGTTGACGTTGCTATTAATCAAGCGTCTTACCGTTTCACTTTCTCTCCATGTTGAACTCTGTAACCTCTCTGTGGGATCCTAGTCCCCAAACGTTACCTCACAAACATTTGTGGCTTCCTGAACTTTATTACTCAAACATGTCTTTAGATTATGTTTACGCCCACAGGCTTTCTGAAATTTTTCGTTCTGTCTCTTTTTAACAAATATGTTTTACCTTTTTCCTGTGGCATAATTTTATGCACCTCTGAATATTTTCCTTTCCCCACTTCCAGGGGTCCAATTGCGTCCACTTTCTTGGACATGACGTCGCCCAAATCCGTGGGCTTTCCTCCGTCCACTTCCTGGGACACACATAAACCCACAATCTGGGGCTCACAATAAATTTTCTGATTTCTTAATTCTTTTCTAACCTCAACCTTACACAACTTTGGGTATTTTCCTTTCCCCACTTCCAGGAGTCCAATTGCGTCCACTTTCTTGGACATGACCTCGCCCAAATCCGTGGGCTTTCCTCCGTCCACTTTCTGGGACACACATAAACCCACCTCCTGGGGCTCACAATAATTTTTTGATATCCTTCACTATTTCCAGCTTCACTACTACTCATGTTCATTTCTATATACCCACCGTATCCGCTATTACTAGCATCAGCGAATAAGCATGCCTCGAAAAACGTCTTTGTGTTTGTTTAATTTCTTACCAGATGCATTCAGGCTCCTAGCATTATCTTTCCAAAACAACAATTCTACTCTAGCTTCTGTTTTTATCATGACTGGCGCATTCCAACTTGCCCCTGCAAGAATACAGATATAAATCTCTCTAGTCATTAGTCTAACTTTTTTCCCTATGACATTTTGCAGCGAAATAATCTGACCTGCTACTGATGCAAGAGTTTTTACTGGTACCAAACCATACAAATTCCTTTCCCTTTGATTTAAAATTGATTCTAGTGCCATTTCAAGGCGATCAATTCTTTCTTCCGTAATAAATAACTTACCAACACTCATATCTATGTTGTGACCTAGCCATGTTACCTGCTTTTTTGGCATCCACTGACACTTCTGCTTGGCAAGAAAAATCCTAGACTAAGAAGTTTTTCTCTTGCAAATCTACCTGATACCAATGCCTTTTCATATGCTGTACTACCACCAATTCAGTCATCTAAAAACATAATTATTTTATGGCCCTTTGTTCTCCAGAACTTCACTACTACTCTTAAAACCTTCAAGAAAATGTGCCCCGAAGTAGACAATCCAAATGGTAGTGAATTGAAAACATTGTATCTAACCTTTCTATCTATTTGAAAAGAAAATCCTAGCCAAGTCCTTGAGCCCTTATTTATATTAATGCTGTGATATGCGCTTCTGATGTCAAAAGTAAACAGAAACGACCTTATTTCAAACATATCTTCTGCGACCTTAATATCCTCATATTTATATTTGAATGTATGTAGATGCTTGTTTATATGCCTACAATCTAACACTAAACGGGGCTTACCTTTTCTATTATATGCCACTGTAAGTGGATTGACAACTTTAGGAACCTGTGTGACCTGCGAAACGACTCCTTTACTAATCAAGCCTTCAACTTCTTCTTGTACAAAAGACATATTTTCCCTTGCAGATTTATTGTTTTTCAAAATAATACTTGCAGGAATTGCCCTTAGCGGTAATATATATCCCTCTTTTACGACTTTTAATATATATAAATCCTAAGTGATTTCTTTCCATTTGACAAGACGCTTCCCTAACCTACCTACTGGTGAAAGTCATTTATCATCAATGCCTGAAACATCGTCAGTCATACTCACATTCACTTTGATTTTACTGAGATTCGTATTTACATTGTACTGTTTGCTCTGATTTTCATGTCTAACTTAGGTTAAAAATACTACTTATCTTGTTATTGCCATTGGTAACCTTTAAAGAAGGGTACTCAAACTTCCAGTGTCCAGGCATGGAACAACCAAAACATAGACCTGGCCTCTTGTTCTGCTGTGCTTGTGTCAGTGCACTGTCCCCTCTAGTGGTTTCTACTGCCCTTCTCTGTACTGGAGCCCTCGGATAGGGATGACTCCGCCATCGACCACGTCTCCCACCTGCGTCTGATCTACTCTTTCTTAAAGCTCGTGCCTCAGCCCTATATATGGGCTTCTCATCATCACTGTCGCTCGCTATAGGATTTGTCTCGTACTCAGCCACAGTTCTCCACCCATGCTCTGACTGATCGGCCAAGAACATCTAGCGATAAGGCGTACATTTTCCCTAGTTGACATGATTACAAACACCAAATTTTCAAATTGCCCTAATGTTTTTGAAATTGGTGTAGTTTGGCAGTAAAATATGCATAGTAGACAACAAAATATTTTTCAAAGCGATTCACCATTTACAATATCGTGTAAACGTGCACTTTCTACCCCACCCCTCATTTTACGCCTTTATACTGGGTGCCGTTTAGACCAGATTTTGAGTAAATGCATTGCGAATTTAAAAAAAAATAAAAGTGCTAAAATGTTAAGGATATAAGTGCTCTTCATTTCCAAAACATTACCGTATTCCTTCTGCGCATGCGTACGAAATACACCTAAAAGTTTGACGTTTGTCATTGGAAAGATGAAACTGGTGTCTTTCAGTTTATTTTTAGATGCTTTGCCCCCCTAGACCCAAGATGCCCTTTACATATGTTGTAAATGTTTATAGCGACATGTCGTTGTCCAAGCAACAAATCACTGCGAGCGCGAATCTATTTCTTAAATATAAGGCATTTAGTGAAGTATATTTGTCAAAAATAACGCTACGCATGTTGTGACGTCAACATCAAACATAATGACGTCACTGTTTGACCTGGCGTAGCGCCAGTTTGCACGTGACGCCTACCCTAAGGCACACTCAATAGACTTTCTTTAAATGCTGATTTCTTGCGTTCCATTCGTTAAAATATGATTCTAAGCCATTTTCTAGGTGCAAACTCTGTTTACACCCAATGGTATACCCAATAAACAGACTGCAAAAGTCAAATCGAACGAGAAACGACCAAGTTAAAAGTAAGGTTGTGATTTCTGTATTTCCGTTGAGTATAAAATAAAAAGAAAATTTACTTTTTTTCGGTAAATACCAAATATATTTCATCTCGTGTGGCGAAAATATCAGCATTTTCACTCGTGCTACGCACTCGTGAAAAATACTGATTTTTTTCACCGCACTCAATGAAATATATTTGGTATTCACCACAAAAAAGTAAATATTCTCTATTTATTAATCATTCTATTTAAAATATGGGATTTATAAACCGAGGGAGGTGAAAAATCCGATAAAGAAACGAGTGCGCGAGATAAGTGACGTCATAAGTGCAGAGAAGCGTTATGTTTGTTAAATTGTAAATTATAAAACAAATATGAATATGTCATGCATTTCATCTCTTGGATGCCTTGGATCACCTGTATTCAGGAAAAAGGAGTTCCGGCTAAAGAGATTTATTTTATTCTTAGCAGTGAAATCAATGTATATAAAAAACAAATAAAAGTGATATCAATCACTAGTGAAATGATATGATATCAATCACTAGTGATTAATATCAGCCTATATTTTCACTGTAGCCTTTTTTGGATCACCTCTGACTTTTCCATTCACTTAATTGATGCAGCTCACTTCGAAAGTTCAAACGCCTATAACTTTCTTATTTGTGAACAAAATCATCAAGTGTGGGTAGTCATTTTCTTAGTTAGAACATGAGGAACATTTTGGTACCAAAATAATTCAGATTTGCTGAATTTTTTCGATTTTGAATTTTCGACACCTCCCGCTTCAGTGAGTGAGGCCTATGCTAGGGGAGACCGGGGCTGGTTGATGCAGGGGCAGGTTGATGCACTGGGAATAAAATGACTATTGGGCTATGTATGGCGTCAGAAATGATAAAATTAAGTTGCCCTTTACTACCGCCATCTTCTCCTGAAGTTTTGCGGGTTTCGAACCATCAATGCGAGTTTGGCGAAGAAAATTCGTTTTAGGAGCATGAAAGTAAATTCTTAGGTATATTACAGTTTTTCGTTTAGCGCACATTTGTTTCAGGCTGACCAAGTTTCATTTATGCATAATGGAAGAGAGATTCTTCATCTTCAACGCCACACGCTCCTTTAAAGGAAAACATTGTGTATAAGTTGTCTACCTCGACTTATGTCAAGTGGGGTATAGCTGGGGCAAGTTGATGCATTAAGCATGGGGCAAGTTGATGCAGTGCATCAACCAGCCCCGTTGTGGTTCTAGACAAGGATATACAGAATATTTATTCATTTTTGTTGAATATGGCGTTTATCTCATAGTGTGAAGTGGAACATATTTATATTCCATGCGAAAATATAAAATATGCATTGTATTACATCCATATTTTCTGTATTTCACTACTGTGCACTGCTATGTGGGATGACTGGCCAATAAGGATTTCAAAATTTCGTGATTTTTGGACAATGTTATTTCATTATCGTTAGTCTTGATTCAGGATCTGCCACCGAAGACATGGTGTGCCCTGTTTAAGGGAGTGTTTCTTTACTCTGTTAAGGTAGGTTATAGAATAATTTATTTAGTTTCCATTTCCTAGATAATAACAAAATTATATATATTATGTGTCAGAACAGTTATTGTAATGGTGATTGAAGTTGGTAATGCCGTTTAAATGGCAATTTCTTCGGGGGGGGGGGGGGTTGTACTAAAAATGCATGCTTCTCCGAAAGTTAACCCAATTATTTGGACTACAACATCTGAATTCAATAATCAATCATTTCTGCAAAGTATGCAGCTAACCATTCTAATGTCTGTACAACAATATGTTCCAATATTCTGTTTAAAAGACAACACGCATTGTTTATACTGTCACAACTGTTGATTAAGCTTGCTTAAACCGATGAAGGATGCAGTAACAACCGATGAAGGAATTTAAAACTAGTTGACACAACTTTTGATTGATGCATCATAAGATAGTGTAACTGCTTCCATTCACTGTGCTAGCATATACGTTTGCATATAATTCTATCAGTACTTCTTGAACTTCCAAGAAGATTTTGCATATTTAACATACACTACGACATTTATTTCTTCTATTCGAATGATATATTATGAAAGAATGAAATATATTGAGAGTGCGACGTTGTGTTTTCTTTTTCTTTTTTTCTTTTTTTTACTTTTTTATGCTCGATCATTCACAGGTATCCCCGGTTGTGGATGCACCACATTCGCCGCGAAAAAAAAACACCTTAGAGGCAGCCAAAACGACTGGTTAAATAGCAGCTATCTCTATCCACAGCAACGAATTAATTTTGGCAGGAGATATTTTCATTATTGCCAGCCCCCCCCCCCCTCACGCACTCACACACCCACGGTCATGTTTGGGAGGGTGGTGGCTCAGTGGTATAGTATTAGAAATGAGATCAAATGGTAGCGGGTTCGAGACTCACGCAAGACACTGCATTGAGTCCTTGAGCAATACACTTGATCTTTGTCTTAGTGCTGGTTAAAGCCAGTAAGACAGAAAATCGTACCTATATGGCTGAAAAATTGATGACTGGGACATAAAGCAACAACAAAAGTATACAAACATTTTTCAGTCATGTCGAGACGGATCTGCCTGTGTTGAACCAGTGCTAAACAGCTCAAGGACGTAACATAGTGCCTTCACCGATGGTGAGGTTTGGACTAGCAGCCATTCGATCCACAGTCTAACACTCTACCAACTGAGCTACTGTGCTCTGCAAATGACTTGCGTCATCTATATTGAAACATTCATAACATATTTCATTTTTGCTGGAAGTTTTATGAAATATTTAACCTTTTTAAGACAGGAACCACTAAAGGGGTACGTTGGCAAACAGTGACGACCCCAATGAAATGCCGTATGTGCAGTATCAGGGTCTGCACTGTTTGCTTAGAATACGTGTTCTTCTCTCAAATGATGACATCGACATGAGCTCAATTATATTTATCTCACCTAATAAATTTAAATCAGTGGTATGGAAATCAAAAATCAATAAATAATTTAATCACTGTCCATATATGAGGCCTTCACATGGATTTTGGGAAATAGGGAAAATGGCAATTATTTCTGGGGAACTGGGGAACAAATGCCACCTTTTGAGTGGAGCAAAGGCACTATTGGGGAACAGGGAACATTAAATGTTTTTTCATCTTCTATTTTTAAGAACATGTGTACAAGCCAATTTATTTCAAGGGAACAAGGGATAAGCACAAGCATAACTTAGGAAATATGAGGCTGGAATTTTATTGTTTACTAGAAGCTTCAAAGCTGAAACGCATCATGGCATTGCATTTTTATACCATGGATATAATACAGATGTATGTATATTGGATTAAATGCGCCATACAAGAGATTATGATACTAATCGCACCTTTTAAATGTCTGGCTGGCGTATTCAGTGGTTAAAGGAGTCCACATTTTGGTCTGAGCCTTCCTCTACTTGCATACTTCATGTATGTGAAAAGCAAAGGCTCTGGTGAGACTTCGTTTATGTGCAGGCTCGCCTTAGCCTTCGCTGCTGGTTGACATTAAGTACTAACTGTTATTTGAGCATACCGAACTGTCAATTCACTTAGAATCATTCAATGATGAATGTGCACTCGTGAAAGAAGCCCAGGTCGCATATCTGTTGAGCCAGGAATCAAAACTAACGCGGGTTAACTTGCAGCTTAATTGGTGTCCTTCAAAATCGACCAATCCCCGTTTTAAAACGGATACCTTTTCAATATCTTGAACTTAAAACATTCATGGATTTTCTAGCTCACACTATTAGCTGGTCAGACTACGATATGCAATAACAACTATCCTGCTGACATTGTCAGGGTTTGTGAAATAAAGGATTTAATCTGGGTGATTCGTTTTCAAAGTCCTTAAGTATATCTATTGTACAATCAGTTGCGTGGACAAGTAGACTTACACAAGAGAAAAATGCATCAACCTGCCCCAAGCGTTGCATCAACATGCCCCACTACTGGGGCAGGTTGATGCACTCGACCTGACAGCGAAATCGATTTAAATGGACGGAAAATATAACGAAATTTAAGGAATTCTTTTTTGTTTTGAATAGAGGAAAGATAGAGCTTTTAGCACATACAAAAATGATCATATTTTGTCATTCCGTTCACGAGATATCCCAAAAAGACTAAACAATGCATCAACCAGCCCCGGTCTCCCCTACGCAACATCATCAACAAATTATGACGTCGCTTATGACGTCACTTGTCTCGCACTTTGACTCTGAATAAATTTCTTTTTATCTGTAAGTCCTGATGACTATAGATCATGTAGATTGATCCAGGTATTCTGTCACAAATACTCCTTTGTCTTCTTTTACATTATTGTGATTCGGCTTGAAGCATGGTTAACAAATTGATTCAATGTAAATCTTCAAAAAAGTATAAAATAAAAAGAAAATTTACTTTTTATTAGTAAATACCAAATATATTTCAGCATGTGAGTTGAAAACATCGAAATTTTCATTCGTGCTGCACACTCATGAAAATTCTGATGTTTTCAACACACTCGATGAAATATATTTGGTATTCACCTCAAAAAAGTAAATATCCTCTATTTATTTCCCTAGAGGAAATAATTCTTTCTAGCCAAAAACAAAATTACCGCTTTTATTTATTTGATAAATAGAGGATATTTACTTTTTTGAAGTGAATACCAAATATATTGCATCGAGTGCGGTGAAAAAATTCTGTATTTTTCACGAGTGCGTAGCACGAGTAAAAATGCTGATATTTTCACCGCACGAGATGGAATATATTTGATATTTGACGAAAAAGAGTAAATTTTCTTTTTATTTTATCATGTTTATACTCAACGGAAATACAGATCGCACAACCTAACTTTTTCGTTGGTCGTCTCTCGTTCGATTTGACTTTCGCAGTGTGTTTATTGGGTATAACATTGGGTGTAAACATAGTTTGCACCTAGAAAATGGCTTAGAATCGTATTTTAACGAATGAAATGTAAGAAAACAGAATTTAAAGAAAGTCTTCTGAGTATGCCTTAGGTTAGGCGTCACGTGCAAACTGGCGCTACGCCAGATCAAATAGTGACTTCATTATGTTTGATGTTGACGTCACAACATGCGTAGCGTTATTTCGGACAAATATCCTTCACTTAAAACCTTTTAATAAAAAAATCCCTGTCCCAAAATTGCCAAAAAAAGCCTTGTTTTGCTACAGTGAAAATATAAATAGTATCAGTCACCAGTGAAAAAATACGTAGGAAAAATACCAATTTTACTCACATTTGATATGCATTGAATTCGCTGCTTGTGATAAAATAAATCATGGAATTTCTCTGTCAAACATGTAATATACAATGATTACAATAATAATAATAATAAGAAGAAGAAGAAGAAGAAGAAGAAGAAGAAGAAGAAGAAGAAGAAGAAGAAGAAAAAAGCAGTAGATTGAGATAAAAATGAATGTCTCTCCACTTCATTTGGGTCCTGTAGCTGCTAACTACCTATGATCATTAAAAAGATTGACATTAATGTGTTTTCTCTGAAATAGCTAGCTGGACGGAACCTTTTGAAAATCTAAGATCTAACAGATAATGCTGTCAGAATGGAGAAGAGCCGCTGCTAGTAACAACGGATAAATGGACATAACTAGCAGAGAGTTGGAGGTGAAATAACTTGGGAAAGATACTGGTCTGAAAATTACATATGTTTGACCTTGACCCCTTTTGAATTTTGGAAGATGGATTAGAAAGATAAAGATAGCTATTATTCTTATTACAAAAATTAAATTGCACATATGGAAAAATACATATTGCATCTCACAACATAAGTTCTTCAATGGGTATGCAAGATTGCACTACTTTTCCTCATGAATTTCTAAATTTCGATTATCATAGTATCACGCCTACCAAACGCTCGAATGCTCAACATCTGGTTGAATATTAAAACAACTACTCTATGAAGAAAATCAACAATCGGGGAATGTCATGCAACAGCCTATGGATTCCTGCGTTCGTGGTATAAATACGAGCTCAGAAAGTATTCTCATTAGGTCATATTTACTTTTCGCGCGATAAACACGTTCCTGTCGAATTCTGGTACACCTATTTTACGCGAAATATAAATCTTACAAAACGAGAGAACTTTCTGACCTCAAAGTTTTACCACAAACGAAGGAATGCATAGTTTATTGCATGACATTCCCTGATTTTTGATTCTCTTCCTGGAGAAATTGTTTTTAATATTCAACTAGATGTTGAGCATTCGAGCGTTTGGTAGGCGTGGGAATCGAGTTATCTCCCCATTTTACAATATGACGCTACACGTTTTTTGAAGTCTCAACACCTTGGTATTGAAATTAGAGATGGTAAGCTTTAATTAAGACCATTCTCATCCTATCGAATGATTGGTGTCACACTATTTCACCTTATTTAGGGCTTATTTGAATTACATATACTTATAAAAACACGTCAAATATGGCGGATTGCTCGCAAAGGGGTTGGCATCTTTAAAGCGATATAACTTTCTGCGTATAAATAGTAGGAATCAACCTTTTATATATTTGCAAAGTTAAGACATTTTGGGGTCCGATGATTACAAATATTTGACATAATATTGAATATCCAGCTCAGGAATCAATGTGAAAAAAAATATTTTAATGATTTTGGAGGGTTGAATTACGTAACGTGACGTCATTAACGTCCAAATTACTTCCATGACTTAAATAAAGATATGAGTCTCCTAAAAAATAATTTTACTTTTGAAAAATATTAACTTTTGGATTTTGATAAGTATGAAAACATGTCGTTTTCATCGTTTAAATGACTGTCTAGAAACTTTCTGACTTGCATGGTATAGAGTAATCTGCCCATTTTACACTATGACGCTACACTTTTTCAAAGTGTCAACAGGCGGATATTGAAACTAGTGATGATAAGCTTTAATTTGAGACAATTTTCATCCTTTCTAATGATGGGTGTATTTTTCGCCTTATTTAGGGCCTTTTTGAATTTCATACACCAGACTAAATAGACTATTATGCATTATTGATATTATTAAAGCGATTTGCTAGGCTATGCCAAGCATATGATCGTTTTCCCCCAACGAGATTAATAAAATCAATAATACACGAGCACGCATGTAAGCTTCTATTTATCATATGACACAAAAATAGCATTTCATTCACGATTTTCGATTGAAAACGTCATGATTCCGCCATATAATATATTCACTGATATTTTCACCGCACGAGATGAAATATATTTGATATTTACCCCCAAAAAGTAAATTTCTTTTTATTTTAAACTCAACGGAAAATAGGGAAAGCACAACCTAACCTTTTCTCTGGTCGTTTCTCGTTCAATTTGACTTTTTCAGTGATTTTATTGGGTATAACATTGTGTGGAAACAAAAGTTTGCACCTAGAAAATGGCTTAGAATTATATTTTAACGAACGAAACGTAAGAAATCAGCAATTAAAGAATGTCAATTGTGTGTGCCTTATGATAGGCGTCACGTGCAAACTGGCGCTACACCAGGCCAAACAGTGACGTCATTATGTTGATGTTAACGTCACAACATGCGTAGCGTTATTTCTGACAAATATCCTTCACTTAAAACCTTTTCAAAAATGTCCCAGTCCCAAAATTGGCAAGAAAGCCTTCTTTTGCTACAGTGAAATGATATAAATCATATCACTCACTGGTGATTTGATACGATATCACTCACTGTAGAAAATGTCAATTTTACTCACATTTGATATGCATTAAATTCACTGAAAATGATAAAATATATGTGTTATTACACGCTCAGACGCGACGTCATATGATAAAAGGAGTTAAATGGCAAAGACAGGTTAAACAGATCATCCAATAAAGACAGCTTATAGTCCGTGTAAAAATATATTTGTCAAAATTGGTAATAGCTAACCAAATTGAAAAAGGAAAATAATAGATTTTATAATAAGCGAACAGTATACAACTATTTCATACCTTTCTGTGCAACAATCAAAACTATCACCACCGAGGTGCTGTGGATGACCAGATGTACTATAGCCCGAGGCCGAAGGTCGAGGGCCCAGGGCAACAGTGCATTGGGGCATCCACAGCACCGAGGGATGGTAGTTTTGATTATTACCCAACATACTATATACAGAGTAATTAAGCATGTTTGACTGTTTTATCAAATTGTCGGTCGATATCAGTTTGATCCAGGAGACTGGGGCAAAATGATACATGGGGCAAAATGAAACAGCACGATTTTTCAAACGATGATGCCATATATTGCGTTTCTTACTCAAACTGAATGCGCATTATGAAATCCGCTATATTATAAAAAGGGCTCAGCCAAAACAGAGCAAAGTTAAGCTTTTTATATAAACAATTGACTTTTGAGGCATCCTGAGTAAATTTCGAAGGTATCAGTTATTTTATGAATGTGAAAAATGTGGTAGATATATATTTTAATTGCATCGTGTAAACAGTCTAGAGACAAGCACTTTTGAGGAACTCGGATCCGAGTTCATAAATTTCGCCTGTAATTGTGTTATCAACACTCTGAGATTGATTGTTTATTTAACTGGGTTCAGCATCTGAATTTAGAAATTACCCTGTCATAAGTTAGCTCCATGCATACAGTATTTATCATTGCCTTGTTTTTGTTGAATCCATTTTATCTATCAAAACCCAAACTAGACTGTTCCAGAAACTAACTTAATTTTAATAAGTTCCTACTGTATAAAAACAGCAAAGTATGTGACAAAAAGCCACATACATCAAAAGAGGTAAGTTTATTGACCCTTCATGTTGCAATTGAATTTTCCATCTACATAGGATATTACAGCAAACAACTTTAGCAGACGATATTTTCAGATGTGTTTTGCTGGCCCTTCAATGGGTAACAGTGTAGACGCTGATCAGATGTCGCCAGATGTATCTTCACTGTTAAATGAAGTTTACTTGTATCCAAAGCTAATCACTGGCATCAAGTTTTACATGTGTGGAGATACGACAAGCTTACAATTTTATCTAGGCTGTTTATTTTGAAAGCAAATCTGACAGAGTGTTGAAATATGTAATTTTACTCAGCAGTGATTGTTTTAAAGTACAGGGGCATCTTGTCCCTAGACTGTAAATTGAACTATATAGATACTGATATGTCTCCAAATAATCAGAACTATTGTGGGGTGTCGTATTTTTGAATTGTTACGAGGACAGTAAACAAGAGGTCACTGGGGCAAAAGGAGACAGCGTGTTTGGGGCAAAATGATACAGTCTGAAATAATCTAGTTTGACTCTGTTTTAAAGCATTTTCAAGATATTTTTATCGAAACTGTCTATTCCTATCACAAGAAAATTAAATGATACTGCTATGTCAGAAAAGTACCATTTTATTTTTCAGAATGTTAAAAATGGGTGGTCAACTGTATCATTTTGCCCCGACGCAAAACATAAAATATGAATGGTAACAAATGTGACTCCGAAAATTCAGAAAACTGTTCGTGTTCAATCATATTTCCGTGGCGATATATAGCATTATAAATTGTTTAATTGTGTTTATAGTTATTTCTGTGCTACGTCTTGAATATTTGAATCTGAGATGAGAAAAGTCTTACTGTATCATTTTGCCCCCTTTACTGTATCATTTTGTCCCGTGCACGGGGCAAAATGATACAGCTGACCACACATTTTGAATGCTTGATTTCAAGCACTAATGTCACTTTATGCCTGTTTTTCCTTCTCTCAAATTGTAGCTAATAATTGACAGTGTATTATACATTTAAAAGCAATAAGATATATCCAGTCATAAAAACAGGAATAAAATATTTTAAAAAAAGTGGATCATTTTGCCCCGGTCTCCCCTAAGGATCGAACTTCAAGCTCAGGTGACTCCAGTGGTACATGTACGGTACGTTTACGTCAGTAGACGTTAAGTATTAACAATGGCGGATACAATTATGAGATTTAAACCCCCAATAACTTTGTTCTTTGTGGTAAGAAATATAAAGTGTGGGTATTTATTTTCTTAGTAAGAATGAGTGGAAAACTTTGAGACAAAAATTGAACAGATTAGGCGGAATTTTCTGTTTTAGCAACAAAACCAAATCTACTATGTACAGCGTGACGCTGCTAAATAGTAAGTTTGACGTCATCAGTGATCAGCTTGTCACGTGACTGTGTAACAGTAAAAAAAAATGTGAGCACCGGAAACAATTCATTGAAACCGATCAAACAAGTATTAGCTTTACAAAAAAGCTGGCGGTCGTTTTGCCCTATCATTGTATGCATTCTTGTCCACTGCATGCTTCCATTTTGAACTTCTCTAGAGCTTGTACATGTAGATTTATTCTTAGCTCTGATCATTGATAGTATCTGTCCTCTATATATTTTAAACTTGTCAGACTTATGTTAACATTTTTAAACATGAATTTTTAAACATGAGTTTTATAGGGAATATGCACTTAATGCAAAGCCGCAGGATTCTGTTTTATGCGTATTCAACTTAAGGTGCATCTTACGTATTAGCATTCACTGACGCAGGTGACTCTTCCTTTGTCAATAAGAGTGACACGAGCACCAATGACCATTACAGGGCTCTGTCCACCTGAGAATGCGTCACAGATTAGATTTCATAGCGGTAAATTATATGCGTTCAGTGGTCAATTGATTTAGGCGCATGTAGCACACACAGGCAAACAGAGGCCTGCAATATAATAATGCTTACTGCATTATATTTCCCGAAATCCCATCTTGTCGAAACGAAACACAAGAAAAGGTCTGAGGACAAGCAATATACAAATACATAATAATACCGCTACTGTCGTGCCAGCCAAGAATGAAAGTGACTTCATGTCTTGTTTACAAAATTATCAGCGACTTATAATCGATAGATCACTTGTGTATTATTTCTATTCTCAGGATAGGATTAATACACACGGGATGCATCGATTCGCGTTGGCTCAAGTGAAGTGTACACGCTAGTGTTTTACTTAGCAATTGTAACCAAAGTATTACGTCACTGTCACTTTTGGTTGACATAACAGTACATAGCAAGTGTAAGCATGAGAAAAAATGGGACGATGCAAATATTCCTTTTTCATTAATTACCAGCATATTTATTATTGTTCAGCCATTGACATCTGATCTGTGCAGTGTCCAATGAAGTGTAAAAGTATTTAGTTGTTTAGCGACAAAACCTATTTTTGGGACTTCCCTTCAATCCATATGTATAACTAATATATAGAGGACAGATGCAGATGAGATGGCCCACACGAGTCGACTTATCCGAATCTACTTTCTTTATCCCCTATCCCATGGTGCGTATGAATAGCTAACGGTAATACAGATTAAGTAGATAATTGAGAAAAGGTATCTCATACAGGTTACACCTATATTACAATCTTATTGAAATAAAGAGGACTCATGTGATCTCGTGACGCGGGACAGCGCCTTACCGATGTCGATGAAACGTTGAGACGGTGTATCGACGTTGGTGCGACGTTATGTCGCTCGCCACAGTCCATGTCGGATATTATTTAGCTCTGGTAAAACACTTAAAAATGACAAATGTCGAGTAGGTTCCATGATTACGTTTTCATGGCGATCGGGAGCCTATTTGACCTTTTTCGTAAACATTTGCGGTAAAAAACTGATTTCAGACTCTTAAAACGCATCAATATGGATTCTCATTCGCAACGAAAGCAAGGCCTTATCGATACAATGAGGGTGGCACACAGCACCCTCTTCGTGTTGGTAATGCTCGTGCTTGGATTTGGCTCAGCCTCCATCAAAACATCAAATATTAAGCCAAATTCTAACATGCTCGTGACACGATTTTTTCTTGATCTGATGGCAGTGGTAAAGATGCGTGACGCTCCATGACCCTAAATGCATTAAGACACGAATTTTGGCATTTCTACCTAAAATAATATAGGAGATATACTCCGGATATGATATGAACACTCAAACACTTAGGACACTAAGGACAGGCAGTTTGATTACTATATTCCTCCCTTTGGGGGCATAAAACCTGTTTGTTATGACCGCCATAAGACGGTGCCTGAATTCATAGTAATTCTATGTGATCAGATGTGGATGACAATCATATAAGTACCTTTACTGATGTGAAGTTCGCTCGCACTCTTTGCCAATCAAGGACGTTTTGACTTTGGGACGTTTTACTTTCGCCAGCTTTTTTGAGAAGCTTATACTTATTGCGTTTATATAAGCGACAGGGCAAATTGACGCCTTCTTTGTGAAAATTAAACTCGCAAACTCGGCGAGCTTGCCTCGCGCTATAGGTAGCCCTACAGATTTCACGGACAGTTTACTTTGCGCTGTAGGTCAACCCATAATATTTGGTACCCCACTCGTTGTTCGGCAGCGAAAAAAAAAATAGCCTGAGCACGGCATAAAGGTTTGGTCAAAACCTGAATTTGATGAGTGTTTTGATTGAAGTTTATATAAGCGGCCGTCCATGGCCGACCCCAACTAGTAGCGACCAACATTTCGATAAAACAGTAAAAATGCTTAATTACTCTTTATATAGTACGTAGGGTAATACAAAAATTTGACTTAAGGACATATGCTACTAAATACTTCCCTTGTTGAAATATGTTCAATACGTCGCATACAGTTTGTTTTATGCATGGAATATCCATTTATGAAATAAAAAGGATTTGTCACCTTGCTTATTTTTCATAATCTCATTTGGAACTTTTAAGCATTTGACCAACTTTCTAAACAGACAGTAAAGTACTGCCGCATTAATAAGAAACGCGAGAAATCGACTTAAAGTGCATCTTTTCACGTTATTTTCTCTTGAACTTTTCGATCTGCGGGTAGAAAAAGCTGCGGTATTTTTGACAAAATTTTTAACCTGATGTTTTTACTGTGCTTTTCTGTAATTAGATGGAATTTCGGCATATTTTTTTGTTCTTTTCAACGTGGGAGTATTACTGTTGGTAAAATGGACATAAACTGACCCAGTTTATTAATAATATGCGACGGTTGACAAAATCATTCGATGTCGTTTTAGGTCAGTGATCGCCATGTAGGTTATGCTGAACAGAAGTGAAAAACGCTACACCTGAATTGTTTGCCATTTATATGCAAAATGATGCAAGCCAGTAAAGCAAATGAAAGTGTATCCGAGAGTTCAAAGACTGGGTTATGCATAAAGTAAAAGGTTAACCGATGCTGTCACGAGGAAACACATGAAAGTCATTTATATGTGACAGATGGTCAAATTTGTCAGGTTACAAATTTGAACAGAAATCTCACACAGTTTAGGCCTTCAGAAATTTACTGCAAACCAGGTCTGACTGAACAAAATGGTAGTCAGAAATGTGACAGCCAGAAATACGTGTTTTGGTCGTTTAGAAAAGCAACCATAGAAAGCGGATTTTCATCAAATTGGCCAGGCTTGAACTTTTATTACTAAAATCTCCATAGGAAAATCAATGTGTTGCTGCATCTTAGTCTGAGCACATTACTGGTCGAGAAATGGTAGGAAAAAGTGCTGATAGGTCTACCTGATTTGGCAAAAGAAAGAAAGTTATCGAAAATCGTGATAAATCGAAGATTACCAAATTCTTACACTATTTGTTTTTGTCAAAGGGTAATATTTTTATTATTTTTTTACAAATTTGATAAATTCGAAATTGATTTCTGAGCTTGTATCAAATGATAGAACAGTTTTCTTGTGTTTAAATGCAAAACAAGTATGACGTATTTTGATAAGCATAATAATCTTTCTTGTGCATGCGCAGTTGCAAAATTCAGTGAATAAAGCTTTAAACACAAAAAGGAACATAACTCAGACATCAAAAGACACAAATCGGTGGAGCTTCGACGAGTCGCTTGCTTGATGTCTGTAAAACATTTTTAAGCTTTAGTAAATACAATGTACTTTCTCATAAAATATAATTTATTGTAGTGTAGCGTTTTAACTTTTGTTCAGTATAGCATAAAGTGTATCGTACATATAAAGTACTGCTGCATAAATTAGAATCACGAATAAATGATTTGAGATGTACGTTTTCAATTTATATCACATTTAAAATTCAATAATCGTGAATCATTTCAGGCTGTATTTTGACAAAAGATATTGCCTGATATCACGGCTAATTTTGCTCTAATAATTCTGATGGTAGAATTTGGTTGATATTCTTTAAATTACAAATATATAGGCCGTAACATGGCTGTTACAGCGTTTAAATCCCCCCCCCCCGCTTTTCATAAAGCCTAAAAATGTCGAAAATCCCAAGAGATTAGGGGTCAGGTCGGTGGTAAAAGATTCTTCAAACAATTTCCTTCTGACACTGCAGGATATTCTAAATCCAGATCTGAGCTTAATGTTCGGAAAAATGCTACAAATAAAATAATATTCCAGATTTTTGCGTTTCTTATTATTGCGGCAGGACTATAGTCCTAAATACCAAGCTAAAATAGTGGCATTCTTCAGACAGCTTCTTTCTTTTAACTTTAATTATTGCTCATGACCTCAAACCTTCTAGAAAATATGCAAGTTTATTTCAACCCAAGCTGTGACAAGATACTGCATGCTCTATTTTGGCAATTTGTCGAAAATTGGAAGCTTGTTTTTAGAACAAATAGAACTATTGCCTGACTTACCAGGTCAGTTAAGTTCTAATATTGTGGATCTATAGCCTAATGCTTCCGCACTATTCAATATGCTCGCTTAGATAATCTTTACATCATTTTAAAAGAAAGGGGAAACTTAGCTGATTGGGAGACATGATTATCAAAAAAAAAAGAATTAATTTTAGTAAAATGTAAGAAAATAACACTAACCAAAACTTATCGTTGGAATAAAAATCATTTTATTACAAGTTACTTCAATTTATTTTCTAATTTTTATCTTAAGTTTAACAATTATTATTATTATTATTATTATTATTATTATTATTATTATTATTAATATTATTCAACCTATTTGCCTTTTTAGAGCTAAAGAAATTCATTTGAAGACAATATTCGTACTTCATTCTCACACCGGATAGGCGGCAATCGAAAACACTATCACTATACTACTACGTAGATCAAAATATTTAGAAACAGAGTTTTCGATTGCTATTTGTCGTCCGACTGGTGACAAATGACAATCGAAAACACGGTTTCTAACCATTTTTAATCCGCATCCGTCGTTTGTTAAGAGTGTTTTCGATTGCCACCTATCCGGTGTGATTCTGGTGACAAACGATTTTGAGACACTCATAACCACACCGTACAACCGGCAACTGAGAGCATAAATGTCAAAATAATCTTATCACTGATATTGAGCATAAGTAAACAGTCTAGATCCAGACCATACACTTTAGAACCTGGGTCTGAACTGCTTCTTAGAGGATATAGATACAAAAAATAAGCTCAAAATGTAATTCTAGACCAGATATCAGTTAGATGACAAATGGGCATATCCACTTTTCAGTGAAATTTTGAGCTTTGTCTGTGGGCTGTGGGCCCTTTTCTTTGTTTTGTCATGTGTGTTAATTTGATTGGAGTGTTTCTCCATGATGATACATTGCAATAGTTAGAAGGCTTCCATGCAGCCTGGGCATTTCTTGTGCTTCAACGGTGGCAGAATCTGGGGTGGGGATTTGGTGCAAGTAGAATGCATTTAAGCTCCTCAGTGGCTTGGGCTGCTGTCTGTTCTAGGGCGGTGGTTCTGTTGTTGTTGACTTGTTGTTGATTTTAACTCCCATTGTGGGAGTCTGTAATTGTTCTATGTTTTGTTGTACGTTACTTTATTCCATTTTAGTTTTCGCAATCATCTGGGTGGGGAAGAGAGAGATGGTTGCTTTACTTTATTTGTCTTCCTGGTGTCTTGTGATTGTTGTGTAGCTCTTCCTCACTGTGGCACAGGTATGTCTGCAGTTTGTGATTGTAGTATTTCCTGGTCACACTCGCTATTTAATATTGTAATATCAGTTAATTGCACGTTTGGGTTTTAAGAACAGGGTTTGGTTTAAGTTGTGCCACTTCCTGGTTACTGCACATGTTATTTTTGTTCAAAGTAGTACCAGTACTTGGTGACAAAATTTCTCTTCCACTATTTGAATCAACAGAAAGTTGTGAATCACTATTACAGGTTGAATGGCAGCCTGATCATTCCCCACAGCAAAATATTTTCGGCCTTGGCTATGGTATGCAAGTTGACATCATGTGCTAAACAGGTATGGTGTCTTCTTGCATCTTGGCTGGTATCTATTGTATTGTGCCTTGGTGATCAAAGTATTTATTTTACAGATTTTGACGATAGGGACCCATCAATAGGGGGTCAATCTAAGTCCTCAAACTCTAAATATTCCAAGTTGTGATCTACCGCCAAAATCTTATCAACAAATACTTTGGTTACCAAAGCACAACACAATAGATAACAGTCAAAACGCCACTAGACACCATGCCTGTTTAGCTTTAAACATCACATGGTGTCAATTTATACCCTATCAAGGCTGAATATATTTTGCAGTGTGGAGAGATCAGGATATCATCTGTTGCCATTCAGCCTGTAACAGTGATGCACAACTTCTCATTGATGTGTATAGGGGAGGTGTAATATTGTCCCCAGGTACTGGTACTACAAGAATAAAATAACATGAGCAATGACCAGGAAGTGGCACAACACTAACCAAACCCTGTCCTTAAAGCAGAAATTATGAAATAACTGATAGTACAACTCAAGATATTACTGAAAAGTAGATACTCATATTTGTCATCCAAATGATATTGGATCTAGACATACATCTCGAGTTATTTTTTATCTACAACTGCTTTCCAAAATTTTTATAGATAGCGATTTTTGTCATAATTATTTACATACCCTATACTTGTTTGAGAGTCTTTAATAAACGTATGCTTTGTTAGAGATATGATTTATTTCTGCTCCTGTATGCACGACATATCTTGTTATATTGAGTAAAAATATTGCTTGTTTTTGCAGATGTTTTGTATCAAGTTTTAACTTCTAAAAAAGTTGATCATATTTATAATAATCTATAATCTATAAAGTCATGTATACAGTGCATTGTGAAAATACTTAAATAATTGAAGCTATCGAGTGTATCAACAATGAATCACTTGATTGACTTGGGTGTATGTGCACTAGTAGGTTTCACAAATTATATCAATTAACATGATTACTTTAAAAAGATGTTTTCATTGCATTTTGGGTGTTCAAATTCGATGCTACACAGTAAGAGCCCAATTATTAGGAGAAAGGCCAAAAGGAAAGTACAGTTAAATGGCCAAGAGGGTTTGAAATTGTATTAAAATTAGGGTCGTTTAGAAAAGCAACCATAGAAAGCGGATTTTCATCAAATTGGCCAGGCTTGAACTTTTATTACTAAAATCTCCATAGGAAAATCAATGTGTTGCTGCATCTTAGTCTGAGCACATTACTGGTCGAGAAATGGTAGGAAAAAGTGCTGATAGGTCTACCTGATTTGGCAAAAGAAAGAAAGTTATCGAAAATCGTGATAAATCGAAGATTACCAAATTCTTACACTATTTGTTTTTGTCAAAGGGTAATATTTTTATTATTTTTTTACAAATTTGATAAATTCGAAATTGATTTCTGAGCTTGTATCAAATGATAGAACAGTTTTCTTGTGTTTAAATGCAAAACAAGTATGACGTATTTTGATAAGCATAATAATCTTTCTTGTGCATGCGCAGTTGCAAAATTCAGTGAATAAAGCTTTAAACACAAAAAGGAACATAACTCAGACATCAAAAGACACAAATCGGTGGAGCTTCGACGAGTCGCTTGCTTGATGTCTGTAAAACATTTTTAAGCTTTAGTAAATACAATGTACTTTCTCATAAAATATAATTTATTGTAGTGTAGCGTTTTAACTTTTGTTCAGTATAGCATAAAGTGTATCGTACATATAAAGTACTGCTGCATAAATTAGAATCACGAATAAATGATTTGAGATGTACGTTTTCAATTTATATCACATTTAAAATTCAATAATCGTGAATCATTTCAGGCTGTATTTTGACAAAAGATATTGCCTGATATCACGGCTAATTTTGCTCTAATAATTCTGATGGTAGAATTTGGTTGATATTCTTTAAATTACAAATATATAGGCCGTAACATGGCTGTTACAGCGTTTAAATCCCCCCCCCCCGCTTTTCATAAAGCCTAAAAATGTCGAAAATCCCAAGAGATTAGGGGTCAGGTCGGTGGTAAAAGATTCTTCAAACAATTTCCTTCTGACACTGCAGGATATTCTAAATCCAGATCTGAGCTTAATGTTCGGAAAAATGCTACAAATAAAATAATATTCCAGATTTTTGCGTTTCTTATTATTGCGGCAGGACTATAGTCCTAAATACCAAGCTAAAATAGTGGCATTCTTCAGACAGCTTCTTTCTTTTAACTTTAATTATTGCTCATGACCTCAAACCTTCTAGAAAATATGCAAGTTTATTTCAACCCAAGCTGTGACAAGATACTGCATGCTCTATTTTGGCAATTTGTCGAAAATTGGAAGCTTGTTTTTAGAACAAATAGAACTATTGCCTGACTTACCAGGTCAGTTAAGTTCTAATATTGTGGATCTATAGCCTAATGCTTCCGCACTATTCAATATGCTCGCTTAGATAATCTTTACATCATTTTAAAAGAAAGGGGAAACTTAGCTGATTGGGAGACATGATTATCAAAAAAAAAAGAATTAATTTTAGTAAAATGTAAGAAAATAACACTAACCAAAACTTATCGTTGGAATAAAAATCATTTTATTACAAGTTACTTCAATTTATTTTCTAATTTTTATCTTAAGTTTAACAATTATTATTATTATTATTATTATTATTATTATTATTATTATTATTAATATTATTCAACCTATTTGCCTTTTTAGAGCTAAAGAAATTCATTTGAAGACAATATTCGTACTTCATTCTCACACCGGATAGGCGGCAATCGAAAACACTATCACTATACTACTACGTAGATCAAAATATTTAGAAACAGAGTTTTCGATTGCTATTTGTCGTCCGACTGGTGACAAATGACAATCGAAAACACGGTTTCTAACCATTTTTAATCCGCATCCGTCGTTTGTTAAGAGTGTTTTCGATTGCCACCTATCCGGTGTGATTCTGGTGACAAACGATTTTGAGACACTCATAACCACACCGTACAACCGGCAACTGAGAGCATAAATGTCAAAATAATCTTATCACTGATATTGAGCATAAGTAAACAGTCTAGATCCAGACCATACACTTTAGAACCTGGGTCTGAACTGCTTCTTAGAGGATATAGATACAAAAAATAAGCTCAAAATGTAATTCTAGACCAGATATCAGTTAGATGACAAATGGGCATATCCACTTTTCAGTGAAATTTTGAGCTTTGTCTGTGGGCTGTGGGCCCTTTTCTTTGTTTTGTCATGTGTGTTAATTTGATTGGAGTGTTTCTCCATGATGATACATTGCAATAGTTAGAAGGCTTCCATGCAGCCTGGGCATTTCTTGTGCTTCAACGGTGGCAGAATCTGGGGTGGGGATTTGGTGCAAGTAGAATGCATTTAAGCTCCTCAGTGGCTTGGGCTGCTGTCTGTTCTAGGGCGGTGGTTCTGTTGTTGTTGACTTGTTGTTGATTTTAACTCCCATTGTGGGAGTCTGTAATTGTTCTATGTTTTGTTGTACGTTACTTTATTCCATTTTAGTTTTCGCAATCATCTGGGTGGGGAAGAGAGAGATGGTTGCTTTACTTTATTTGTCTTCCTGGTGTCTTGTGATTGTTGTGTAGCTCTTCCTCACTGTGGCACAGGTATGTCTGCAGTTTGTGATTGTAGTATTTCCTGGTCACACTCGCTATTTAATATTGTAATATCAGTTAATTGCACGTTTGGGTTTTAAGAACAGGGTTTGGTTTAAGTTGTGCCACTTCCTGGTTACTGCACATGTTATTTTTGTTCAAAGTAGTACCAGTACTTGGTGACAAAATTTCTCTTCCACTATTTGAATCAACAGAAAGTTGTGAATCACTATTACAGGTTGAATGGCAGCCTGATCATTCCCCACAGCAAAATATTTTCGGCCTTGGCTATGGTATGCAAGTTGACATCATGTGCTAAACAGGTATGGTGTCTTCTTGCATCTTGGCTGGTATCTATTGTATTGTGCCTTGGTGATCAAAGTATTTATTTTACAGATTTTGACGATAGGGACCCATCAATAGGGGGTCAATCTAAGTCCTCAAACTCTAAATATTCCAAGTTGTGATCTACCGCCAAAATCTTATCAACAAATACTTTGGTTACCAAAGCACAACACAATAGATAACAGTCAAAACGCCACTAGACACCATGCCTGTTTAGCTTTAAACATCACATGGTGTCAATTTATACCCTATCAAGGCTGAATATATTTTGCAGTGTGGAGAGATCAGGATATCATCTGTTGCCATTCAGCCTGTAACAGTGATGCACAACTTCTCATTGATGTGTATAGGGGAGGTGTAATATTGTCCCCAGGTACTGGTACTACAAGAATAAAATAACATGAGCAATGACCAGGAAGTGGCACAACACTAACCAAACCCTGTCCTTAAAGCAGAAATTATGAAATAACTGATAGTACAACTCAAGATATTACTGAAAAGTAGATACTCATATTTGTCATCCAAATGATATTGGATCTAGACATACATCTCGAGTTATTTTTTATCTACAACTGCTTTCCAAAATTTTTATAGATAGCGATTTTTGTCATAATTATTTACATACCCTATACTTGTTTGAGAGTCTTTAATAAACGTATGCTTTGTTAGAGATATGATTTATTTCTGCTCCTGTATGCACGACATATCTTGTTATATTGAGTAAAAATATTGCTTGTTTTTGCAGATGTTTTGTATCAAGTTTTAACTTCTAAAAAAGTTGATCATATTTTTAGCAAATCAAAGTTGCTTATCAAAACTCTTTTTCGAATTGTGAGATAATAAGGAGAGCAGCAAAGAAAACTGTGGTGGGAATCTATAAAGTCATGTATACAGTGCATTGTGAAAATACTTAAATAATTGAAGCTATCGAGTGTATCAACAATGAATCACTTGATTGACTTGGGTGTATGTGCACTAGTAGGTTTCACAAATTATATCAATTAACATGATTACTTTAAAAAGATGTTTTCATTGCATTTTGGGTGTTCAAATTCGATGCTACACAGTAAGAGCCCAATTATTAGGAGAAAGGCCAAAAGGAAAGTACAGTTAAATGGCCAAGAGGGTTTGAAATTGTATTAAAATTAGGAAAATGTCATCTTTCAGATGAATCCATACTCTAAGCCTATTTCTTTTGCAAACCTATTCCCATCTGGCGTCTGAAACACGAACGAATTTATCCTCATTACATTGATGGATGGGTAAAAAACCATGGAGTCGTATTGAGGGGACTATCTTGTAACTTTTAAAGGAGTTATTCAACTTAAGAATTTTGGCCTTTCTCCTTATAATTGGGCTCTTACTATGTAGCATCAAATTTGAACACCCAAAATGCAATTAAAATATCTTTTGACAGTATTTATATAAAATTATATAATTTGTGCAACCTACTAGTGTACATACACCAAAGTCAATCAAATGATTCATTGTTGATACACTCGATAGCTTCAATTCTTAAAGTATTTACACAATGCACCGTATACATGACTTTATAGATTCCCACCACAGTTTTCTTTGCTGCTCTCCTTATTATCCCATAATTCGAAATAGAGTTTTGATAAGCAAATTTGATTTGCTAAAAATATGATCAACTTTTTTAGAAGTTAAAACTTGATACAAAACATCTGCAAAAATTAGCCATATTTTTACTCACTATAATTAGATATGTCGTGCATACAGGAGCAGAAATAAATCGTACCTCAAACAAAGCACAAGTTTATTACAAACACTCTTTCAAGTATATGGTATGTAAATAATTATGACAAAAATCGCTATCTTTAAAAATTTTGGAAAGCAGCTGTATATCCTCTAAGAAACAGAATTTTTTGTTTGTTTTGTTGCTTTATGTCCCAAGTCAACAACTATGGTCATGGCAGGACAGTCAGTTCACTTAACCACAGTTTTTCCTGGGCAAGCTTGAACAAGCAGTTAACCAGTACTTCGTGCAAATACTTTCGCTTGTAACTGATAACAACCCTTCTTGAATGATTCAGCAGAAGGAAGGAGAATAACCATAGAAATTATTTCAGGATTAATCACCAAGAAAGTATGGGACCTGGCCGGAAACAAACTGACGACCCCTGGATCTGCAGTCAGACTCGCATCTGTTGCCAGACATGTTACAGACTGTGTTACGTGGTCCGGTAAAGAAACAGTATAAACTCTGTGTCTGGTCTGGATCTAGACTGTTTGCCTATGCTCAATATATGTTAACCAACTGGCAGATAAGATTATTGTGACTTGAATGCAATATGGAAGATGATTTATGCTCTCAGTTGAGACCAAAGGCTGAAGAAATATGTTAATTTAAAGTAACGTTCTATAATTATGACCTGTCATCAATGTTAGCCTCTAGAAATCGTGACCTGTCATCAAAGACAGCCACTTCAAAATTGATCTGTTGACAAAAGGCAGTCCTTTTTCCTCTAACTGTCATCTTTGATGGGCTCTGATAACTTTATAAAATCAAACTGTGGCTTCAAATTTGGCAGAAATGTAGCTGAATGATAGTAGTTTTATTGTATATAAGTGCAGACATCTGACTTTGATGGGGAGACGCACAACCTGAACAGATAACCGTTTTTTGTGACTTTTCTCGGGAAACCTCTGAAATGATGATCAAGAGTGGCTTTATTTATGAGAGATATAACGTCAGCTTGTTTCTGTTGGATCTCTCAACACAAACAAGTGTACTCACCCACCACAGAGTACCAGAGGGCTACTCTAACAATTTTGCATCCCAAAAATTATAACCTACCCTTCCTGGGACATAAAATCCCATGTCTGTCATCATTGTTAGTAACCTGTCATCTAAGCAGCCGGTTGTACGGTGTGTTACAGTTTTGACCAAATAAACGACTCTGTGTGTCTCCTAAAAACTTGTGCATACATAAATGGTTGTGTGTCAGATACCCAGGCTGATCACAACAGCGTTCATGCACTGTACACCCATATTACTACTTTTGTCATGCGGCGTCTTGTCAGAGGCTTTTCTGTCATACTACCAAAACTCTCACTTCATGGGCAGATGCTCAGACTGCGCAAATAGTTTCATTTGAAATTCAACTATTGTTTTGGCTTTGCAAGTACAGTAAAACATGCATATGTCATGCCGAAGAGTCCTATAAATGAAGCATAAGCAACAGTGTAGATCCAGATACTTCATAACAAGGCATCTCTCCAGGCCTGTATTGGTTGCAATATTGAACATTAAAATAAATTGTAAACTAATAACTTTTACTCGTAGAGAGTTTGGAAAAGACAATTTCTATTTCTGGACAATCGAAGAGAGGTAGAAAATAAATATGTATAATTTTATCAAGGAAGAATGGACTTCAGCTGCACTTCAAAATACTTTTTAAATAAGATAAAAAAATCATTATGATACACATGATTCAGAAAAAGAAATTACTTTCAACGTGAATTTTATCGAGTATCGATGTTATAAAACATATACACATGATGGATTTCTAAATGTTTTGGTGAAGTCAAAATTTGCACCCTCTATCCCATTTGCTGCCTTTCTAATCATAGACCTTATTCATTAATAATGTTGTTCAAACGTCTTATTCAAAAAGGTACTAGTGATATCTTTAGCATAGGGAAGTTTTGGGAATCAGCTGAAAAATAGGCAGATACCCTATCAAAGTATCGGAGGGCCATTTAGGGGATATCTGTATTCAAAATTTTCATTTGGGGAGGTGTATTGTCGGATATATGGTCGGAAATTTAGTTTTACGGCGACGCGTAAGCGGAGCCGTAAAACGTGATTTCCGAACGTATATCCGACGATATACCTCCCCAAATGAAAATTTTGAATATGGTTATCCCCATTCTAATGCACTATAACATTTTCCCTTCAAAAAGACAGTGAAAATGTACTTTGTTGCGCCTATACGTCCAGCGGCTGCCAGCTGCATAAAACCGCTTGCCAGCTGCATATATTCACTTGCCAACCAATGAAAAGCGACGTTACACAATGACGGCGGGTTTCCGACAGTATATCTCAGGATATACTGTCAGTATATCTCAGGATATACTGTCAGTATATCTCAGGATATACTGTCGCAAATTTATGACGTTATCCAATCAGACGTCTCGTTGCATTTGCAAGTGCATTAGAATACGGTTTGTCTTTTACCAGGCTTGTACAGAAAGACGTACATTTGATGAAACAGTATGGATCTCTGTCAGACTATAGCCCGAGTGGAGTCTGGTGTCAATCTTCATTGTATTAAGAAACTTGCTTTAGTTTTAACTTTGGGCACATCTTTGTTTGTCGAGCTGCAGTGTTTTAGTTTGGACATATCTTGTGAGAAAACATAAATACCTTTGCGAAAATTGCGTTTTACACGTGGGCAATCGAATTCTTTTTAGCCATGAGTATTATTTGCCAGTTTAAGTGTCTTGGCTTGATGGATAGTTCCGAAGGAAGACGTATTATTAATACAAGTTCGATCCTTCGATCCACCAAAATTTCTGATAGGTGCCGTCGCTGTATGAATGTAGCTAATGTGAGACAGTAAACACGAACGAGCCAGTGTCCAGCAAAAAGTGCCTATCGAGTACTCTGATCAGACGGCGCAATGTGCAGTGCGCAGTCAGGTCAGAATCTTTGACGAGTGCAGATGGCTATCCAAGGGTTCAAAACTTTTTAGACATATAACTAGGACTTAGACTGTGTGGGTGCGCAGGCTGATTGAATCTTCGCTATATGCGTACATGCAAATAAATACCGGCCCAAGCTGTCCTTTTAACACTAGGATAGGTTCAAGTACAAAACAATAAGAGGCACTGAGAGCAGAAGAAGCAATATAAACTCTCGGGATTGTCACCAAATATCATGTCCTATTTGAGTAAATTTTAATAACGATAGGAATCAGATAGCTTCAAGGTTATTAAAGAGAGATATAAAAGTACATCATTATTTTACATGTCCCTAAGAGGATTCCATGAGCCAACATACGAGATTTCGGAACATATTGCATATTCTCAAATACCACATTAATTGAGCCAGTGCATGAGATTTCCAACAGTGTGCCATTTTGACATGTGTAGAGTCGGACGAGCCTCTGCAGCTTCCTCTTAAGCTTAGAAACTTCAAATGGTGTTCGGTCAGTAGCTTAACAATCATAGAACTCTCAAGCGACTAGGAAAGGCTCTGATCAGACTGCGCATATGCGCAGGCTGATCTGATGCTTTGCTGGTTGCGCATACCACATTGTTGGAAATCTCATGCACCGGCTCAATTTAAATACCCAAGTGGATAGGGGGTAATCATAAATGTTCTTAACAATCGACAAATGGCAATCAAAAACTCTGTTTCTAGCGATTTTTAGCAACGTTTATCGATACTATTAACGCTTTCGATTGCCGCCTATCCGATGTGGTACTGTTATTTCAGAATTACGCTTATCTTGGTAACATCTCAACATTACTAGGTAAACTATTCCATATAAGACATCCTGAATATCCATACTTTGCTGTGTACGAGAATAGGACCCCCCTGTGTCTCCTCCGTTAGAAATGTTACTCACCGTATTGTAAACTACTTTTGCCAAGCAGACCTGTAAAACACCTTAGTCAACACTTTCTCCCAGCAGACATGTAACCCACCATATAGTCAATTACTATGCACAATATAGTCAGACCTGTAATCAACCGTATATTCTTCAGACCTCCATCAGACCTGTAACCTATCATATCGTCAACTACTCTCCACCATTAAGCATACAAATCTCATCTAGCAGACAAGTTACCCACCGTATACTATACCACTCTCATCCAGCAAACCTGTTACTTGCCCTATAGTCATCTTCTCAAACCAGCAGACCTGTAACCCACCATATACTATACTACTCTCATATCGGAGACCTGTAACCTACCGTTTGCTATACTACTCTCATTCAGTAGACCTGTAACCCACAATTTACTTTACTCCCATCCAGCAGACCTGTAACCTACCGTAAACTATACTTCTCTCATACAGCAGACCAGTAACTCGCCATATTCTATACTACTCTCATTCAGCAGCCCTGTAGCCCCCCATAAACTTTACTACTCTCACCTGGCAGTCCTGTAACCCACCGTAAACTATACTACTCTCATCTAGCAGATATGTAACCTACTGTAAACTATACTTCTCTCATCTAGCAGACCTATAACCCACTGTAAACTATACTACTCTCATCTTGCAGACCTGTAACTCACCGTAAACTATACTACTCTCATCTAGCAGACCTGTAACCTACCGTAAACTATACTACTCTCATCTAGCAGACCTGTAACCTACCCTAAACTATACTACTCTCATCTAGCAGACCTGTAACTCGCCGTAAACTATACAACTCTCATCTAGCAGACCTGTAACCTACCATAAACTATACTACTCTCATCAAGCAGTCCTGTAACACACCGTAAACTATACTACTCTCATCCAGCAGACCTGTAACCCACTGTTAACTATACTTCTCTCATCCAGCAGATATGTAACCCACTGTAAACTATACTACTCTTACCCAGCAGATTTGTAACCCACTGTAAACCATACTAATCTCATCCAGCAGACATGTAACCCACTGTAAACTATACTACTCTCATCCAGCAGATTTGTAACCCACTGTAAACTATACTACTCTCATCTAGCAGATTTGTAACCAACCGTAAACTATACTTCTCTCATCCAGTAGATTTGTAACCAACTGTAAACTATACTACTCTTAACCAGCAGATTTGTAACCCACCGTAAACTATACTTCTCTCATCCAGCAGACCTGTAACCCATCGTAAACTATACTACTCTTATCCAGCAGACCTGTAACCCACCGTAAACTATACTTCTCTCATCCAGCAGATTTGTAACCCACTGTAAACTATACTACTCTCATCCAGCAGAATTGAAACCCACTGTAAACTATACTACTCTTATCCAGCAGACCTGTAACCCACCATAAACTATACTACCCTCATCTTGCAGCCCTGTAACCTACCGTAGACAATACTAATCTCATCTAGCAGACCTGTAACCTACCGGAAACTATACTACTCTCATCCAGCAGACCTGTAACCTAACGTAAACTATACTACTCTCATCCAGCAGACCTGTATCCCACCGTAAACTATACTACTCTTATCCAGCAGATTTGTAACCCACTGTAAACTATACTACTCTCATCCAGCAGATATGAAACCTACCGTAAACTATACTACTCTTATCCAGCAGATTTGTAATCAACTGTAAACTATACTACTCTTATTCAGCAGACATGTAACCCACTGTTAACTATACTACTCTTATCCAGCAGATCTGTAACCCACTGTAAACTATACTTCTCTCATCCAACAGACCTGTAACCCATCGTAAACTATACTACTCTTATCCAGCAGACCTGTAACCCACCATAAACTATACTACTTTTATCCAGCAGACATGTAGCCAACTGTAAACTATACTACTCTTATCCAGCAGATTTGTAACCCACTGTAAACTATACTACTCTCATCCAGCAGATATGTAACCCATTGTTAACTATAATATTCTTATCCAGCAGACATGCTACCCACTGTAAACTATATTACTCTCATCCAGCAGATTTGTAACCCACTGTAAACTATACTACTCTCATCCAGCAGACCTATAACCCACTGTAAACTTTACTACTCTCATCCAGCAGATATGTAACCCATTGTAAACTATGATATTCTTATCCAGCAGACATGCTACCCACTGTAAACTAAACTACTCTCATCCAGCAGATTTGTAACCCACTGAAAACTATACTATTCTTATCCAGCAGACATGTAACCCACTGTAGACTATACTACTCTCATCCAGCAGATATGTAACCCACTTTAAACTATACTATTCTTATCCAGCAGACATGAAACCCACTGTAAACTATACTACTCTCATCCAGCAGATTTGTAACCCACTGTAAACTATACTACTCTTATCCAACAGACCTGTAACCTACTGTAAACTATACTATTCATATCAAGCAGATTTGTAACCTACTGCAAATATATACTACTCTCACCTAGCATATTTGTAACCCACCCTAGACTATACTACTCTCATCCGGCAGATTTGTAACCCACTGTAAACTACACTACTCTTATCTGGCAGACATGTAACCTACCATAAACTATACTACTCTTATCCAGCAGATTTGTAACCCACTATAATCTATACTACTCTCATCTAGCAGATTTGTAACCCACTGTAAACTATACTACTCTCATCCAGCAGATTTGTAACCCACTGTAAACTATACTACTCTCATCTAGCAGATTTGTAACCAACCGTAAACTATACTACTCTCATCCAGCAGATTTGTAACCCACAGTAAACTATACTACTCTTATCCAGCAGATTTGCAACCCACTGTAAACTATACTACTCCCATCCAGCAGATTTGTAACCCAACGTAAACTATACTACTCTTATCCAGCAGATTTGTAACCCACTGTAAACTATACTACTCTTATCGGGCAGACATGTAACCCACTGTAAACTATACTACTCTCATCCAGCAGACCCGTAACCTACCGTAAATTATACTACTCTCATCCAGCAGATCTGTAACCCACCGTAAACTATACTACTCTTATCCAGCAGATTTGTAACCAACTGTAAACTATACTACTCTTATCCAGCAGACATGTAACCCACTGTAAACTATACTACTCTCATCCAGCAGACCTGTAACCCACCGTTTACTACACTACTCTTATCCAGCAGACCTGTTATCCACCATAAAATATACTACTCTCATCCAGCAGATTTGTAACCAACTGTAAACTATACTACTCGTATCCAGCAGACATGTAGCCCACTGTAAACTATACTACTCTTATCCAGCAGATTTGTAACCCACTGTAAACTATACTACTCTTATCCAGCAGATTTGTAACCTGCTGTAAACTATACTACTCTCATCCAGCAGATTTGTAACTCACTGTAAACTATACTACTCTCATCCAGCAGATATGTAACCCACTGTAAACTATACTATTCTTATCCAGCAGACATGTAACCCACTGTAAATTATACTACTCTCATCTTGTAGACCTATAACCCACTGTAAACTATACAACTCTCATCTAGCAGACCTATAACCTACTGTAAACTATACTACTGTCATTTAGCAGACATATAACCCACTGTTGACTATACTACTCTCGTCCAGCAGATAAGTAACCCACTGTTAACTATACTTCTCTCATCCAGCAGACCTGTAACCCACTGTAAACTATACTACTCTCATCCAGCAGACCTGTAACCTACTGTAAACTACACTATTCTCATCCAGCAGACCTGTAACCCACTGAAAACTATACTACTCTCGCCCAGCAGATAAGTAACCCACTGTAAACTAGGCTACTCTCATCCAGTAGACCTGTAACCTACTGTAAACTATGCTTCTCTCATCCAGCAGACCTGTAACCCACTGTTAACTATACTACTCTCATCCAGCAGACATATCACCCACTGTAAACTATACTACTCTCATCCAGCAGATCTGTAACCCACTGTAAACTATACTACTCTCATCCAGCAGATCTGTAACCCGCTGTAAACTATACTACTCTCATCAAGCAGACCTATAACCCTTCGTAAACTATACTACTCTCATCTAGCAGACCTGTAACCCACTCTTAACTATACTATTCTCATCCAGCAGACCTGTAACCCACTGTTAACTATACTATTCTCATCCAGCAGACATGTAACCCACTGTAAACTATGCTAATCTCATCCAGCACACCTGTAACCCACTGTTAACTATACTTTTCTCATCCAGCAGTCCTGTAACCCACTGTTAACTATACTATTCTCATCCAGCAGACATGTAACCCACTGTTAACTATACTACTCTCATCCAGCAGACCTGTAACCCACTGTTAACTATACTACTCTCATCTAGCAGACCTGTAACCCACTGTTAACTATACTTTTCTCATCCAGCAGACCTGTTACCCACTGTTAACTATACTACTCTCATCCAGCAGACCTGTAACCCACTGTTTACTATACTACTCTCATCCAGCAGACCTATAACCCACTGTTAACTATACTACTCTTATCCAGCAGACCTGTAACCCACCGTAAACAATACTTTTCTCATCCAGCAGACATATAACCCACAGTAAACTATACTACTCTCATCCAGCAGATTTGTAACCAACTGTAAACTATACTACTCTTATCCAGCAGATTTGTAACCCACTGTTAACTACACTACTCTCATCCAGCAGACCTGTAACCCACTGTTAACTATACTACTCTCATCCAGCAGACCTGTAACCCACTGTTTACTATACTACTCTCGTCCAGCAGATATGTAACCCACTGTAAACTATGCTACTCTCATCCAGCAGACATGTAACCCACTGTAAACTATACTACTCTCATACAGCAGACCTATAACCCACAGAAAACTGTAACACTCTCATCGCGAAAGAAAGTTATGATTAATGTCATAAAACACTATGATTACCTGACCTGATATCAATGAACACTTTTAACACCTGAGCTTGCTTAGAATAGCGCAGTCATTGGCCTTTCAATACACGTGTCAAACAAAATCGTTAAGGTCATTATAGAACGTCAGAGAAAACGAAGCATCGTCACCCAAAGATTAAGACATTCATGAAATCTAAATAATTTTCGAGAGGTTAAATGGAGCTTATATTCTTTTTCGGGTGTAAGTGCTCACTATATTGCCCATTACATCCAGTACACTACACATTGCAGATTAAACTAAGCACAAATCAGACCCGTGCTTAAATTGAAGACCATATTGGAGAGAGAAAAAAACAGTTAGTCCAAAGAATTTTCCATGAAGATTGATGGTCCGTTGTATATATTGAGTGGTTACAGATTATAATTTCCAAAACAATGTATTACATTTCTTTCTCTGAAGATCAATTTTGTCTTAGCAAACACTGCAGATCCTGATGAAATGGCTCCTTGCGGGTCTGCACTGTTCGCCATAGTACCAGCTTATTGGTTTTCAGTCCTCAAAGGGCAAGAAAAAATGAACATACATTATTCAGAATCTTCAGACTTTGTTAAATCGACTGTGTTCGTGAGTTTAATAGAAAGTGCATTATCCCTCACGCCCCTGGCATGGCTTAAGTGGTACTCTGCATTCTACAAGAACCCAATCCAGTCCCAAAGGACCCTCATCAAATTCACCTGCACCAGTGTCAAACAAAACAACTACCATTAAGGGTATGCCTTAGCAGCTATTTCAAGAGGGAGGGGTGTTTAGTGAGACAATAGATCTATACAGTACAGCCTGAAACAATAGTGAAGCGGTATTGAAAACTGGGGGTGCACTACAGTGCTGAACAATAATACAGTCAAATCCCGTAAGTTCGAAGTCCTAGGGACAATAGGTTTTATTTCAAATGTATCCAAAGTTCAAATTAAAGGAAGGTAGACATAAAAAATATATAATCCCCAAAATGATTATTATCAGGGTTATCGTAAGTTTTGTATGTATAAAAGAAGCGTCTCAATGAGACGTTCCTTTTACGCACCCAAAACATATGCTACTGTAGAGTCTAGACAATTATTGAAAATATACCGTGAATAGGTTCTAGTCCCTGAATCTAGTGTGTTCCAAATTTATTTCGTATTAGCGAGTATTCGAATAATCGAATGTTCGACTTTTCGATAGTTTATTGTAATAAAGTATACATCATTTTGGTCTGAATTGACAGATTTGAATGTCCAGGCAGATCTAGGTCTTCGCGTGGTACACGGGTCATTGTGTTGGTTTAGTCATGCACAGGCTGACATTGTATTAATCACACACAAAAAAGTTGATGACGAATACCTGCTGAAGGAACATTTTCTTAATATGGGCATCGACGCGAGAAAACCTGTCTTTGGGGGTTTGCGAACAACAAATGCGCAGACCAGCCTGCGTATCCGCGCAGTCTGATCAGCGCCTTTGTTAGTCGCTTATTGGAAAGTATCATAACTAAACTTGCTACCAGCGAATTTTCAATTTTCTAGCTAGTCTCTGTAGCTGAGGAGACTGGTTTGAGTCTCGCTTTTTCAGAAACCCCGAAGACAGGTTTTGTCGCGTCGAGGTGCGTCGAGGCCCAATTATGAAGGAGGACTTTCTGTTATTTAGCATTGAATTACAGTTGCTACTGTAGTACGCTAATACAATAAAGACATAAACCAGTTTACAATCTGTTTTCTAGCCATTCCATTAATAATAATAGAAGATTCAATGGTGCGCTTGAAAACATTGTGGATCTTGCATGAGTTGACCAACTGATCTAGGTGTACAGTGTTTACAAATAGGCTATTAATATTAGGGTTCAGCAGAACACGGATTAATGAATGTTCACATATGCATATCAACGCTCATGCATTCTTAAATAGATACCCCTAAACATGCACCATTAATACAAATGCACTGCTTAATTTGGCCATTAATTTTATTCTGTTTGACAGCGATCCTTAGTAAAAGAAATTGATACTCATTTCGAGGTGTAATTCATTTCTAAAATGCAGCTGCAGATTCATCATTTTTATTTTGCCTTTCTTGCTATGTGTGGTATTACTGTTAAGTGCAAAGTGAGAATCGGTGGGAATTCTCACTTTGTCCGCCAATACTGGAATCGTACCGCACGCAAGGGGTTTGATGGTCAACCCAATCACGGTTGGCAACTTTGCTTTCCTCTTTAACTGCACGCCGGTGGGTCGGACTTCAGACTCTATGACGGTTCTGACTGAAAGGCTTATGTATAATTGATGAGATGGTAGGGGCCTGATGCTTTGGCTGTTTGTCAGGCCCCACGGGGTTTGCCTGTTGGATTTCTTTTGCTCCGGTATTCAGTTTTATTTTCTTTTGAGTCTTTATCTTTGCTTTATCTCCTTTTTATATCTTGATTTATATGTTCTGGTGATGATGCATTGATAAGTTAGGGGTCTTCCATGCAAACCAAATATCTATGTGTCTTGATCCACATCTGTATTAAGGGTGAGGTTAGCGCCGTGAGGCTGGTTTGGGCCCTCCAGTAAAATATTTTTACTGACCGTTCCAAGGCGGTACTTCTTTTGTGGATCATTTATGGGTTTTTTTCTATCTTCTATTTGTTGTGCCTCTGTGCGCGTCTGTTTGTTTGTGCCTTGTGGTCACCTGCTGGGAAAGGGCTGGCCTCTCGGCTCTTGTTTGTGGTGTCTCATTGTAAGTTTGTCACTTTCTCATTAGTTTCCTGGGTCGGATGTGTGGTGCTTGATTGTATCGTTTTCTGATTTTTGCACACTTACTTACTTTGTTATCAACTTTGATAAATTCCAGTAAAGTAGTAATAGGTTGAACAAAGTGAGATTCTGACAAACATGAATCGGTTAAATGTGTAGGTTGATGGTCAGTATCTAGCATAAATTATCTGCCATACAAGTAGGTTTCAAACATTTTTGTATTCCCCAGACATTTCCCAATGACTGAAAACCCTATCTCTCAGGCTAAAAGCTTCCTATTCGCGTATATACTATACGTTTACTCCCTTGTATTCTTGCGACAATACTGTCCCATGACCAATCATCTGTTCTTAGGATAAAATCTCTGTCAAAATCAGGTAGAGGTAAAATAGGTCTTTTACAAAAAGCACCAATCAAATATGTAAATGCTTAATCTGCTGAAGGGGGCCATACTACCTTGCTTGGTGCACCTTTCTTGCTCATATCTTTCAGAACAACAGCTTATGTTTGAAATTGGGAATACGTAATATTATGATTCCTTTAATATCCTACAAAGTCCAAAAATGACCAGACTTGCTTTTTCGTGGTGCATCCAGAACATTCATTAATACTGGCTATTCTACCTGGATCTGGAGTAAGCATACCACTGCCTACTTTATGTCCTAAAACTGGCAAGTGGGAGTAACCAAACTTACATTTGGGTGGCTTTGCTGTTAGATTGGCTTCCCCCAATTTCAAAAGCAATGCTCTTACATGACTTGACTTTCCCAGGTTTCTGAATGTTCTTAAATGTCGTCTACAAATGTTCTACATCCGCCATACCTCTAAAATCGTTCTCATCAAACTGCACAACGTTGCTCCAGAATTGACAATATCTAAAGGCATACAAACCATATGCATTGATAAACGCTGTTGCAGACTGACTAGACTACTTTATTGAGATTCGCCAGGTCTAACTTTGAGAAATACCTTCCTTAGACAGCCTGGCAAAAATTCACCTGGATTATCAACAGTTTCTGCATCAAATTGAGGTTTCTGTACTCTATACAGAACCTATTTTAACCATCAGGCGTTTTTATCATAACTACAGGTGATGCATATGGTGAACTACTTTAAACAAATATTCACATATTTAACATAGTGTCAATTTCAGAGTTTGTAGTATCTTTCATCGCATGGGGCCATGGTATGATTTGGATCTTACATGTTCATCAGTCATAAGTTTTATCTCATGCTCTGTGATAGATGGCCTACCTGGTAAGTCAGTCAACACATTTGCAAACTCTCCTAACAATGGTTTTAATTGTTTTTGCTTCTCCAGACTTAGTTCTGGACTGATCTGATTACCTTCAACAGTCTCAATTGGCTGAAGCTTAAGAAGACTAATATCAAGACTAATCTTACCTTCTATGTAACTATCACTACTGTTCTAGGATATTTTCTCTTTGTCATTTGTTTCTAAATTATCTACCTCACACAAATCAGTTTCCCCGATAGAAGAAACACAAACCTGTTCTGCTAATCCAGCAGTAATTTCTGCATACTCTGAATTGTCACAAGATTCCTTATCTCTCTCAATATACCTTCTTAGCATGAAAACCCCTTTCTTTGCCATTAGCATTTATTCTGTAGTCAAATTTGCTCATCTTCTCTTTGACAACATAGGGGCCTTTCAATTGCACTAAGAGCTTATTATTTTCTGTTGGTGGCCATAACAAAACTATCATACCTGCTTTCAGCCGTTTCTCCTTCCTCTTTCTTTTTGCATAAAACGTATACCTACTCCAATTTCTTTTCAGTTCTTCTTACCAATTTCTCAAGTCCAAAACATATTCAGAAGTAGTCCTTACGTCTTCTGACTGATTATCTACTGTCCATAGTTCTTTAAATATTGATAATGAAGATCTTACAGCCCTACAATATAGTAGTTCAAAGGGTGAGAAAATTAAACTGTCGTGTGGGTCTTCACGATTGGCAAAAGGTGGGGGGTCTATATACCTATCCTACAGCTTGATTTCTCCACACAAGGTTTTTCAACATGGTTTGCAGCATACCATTAAAGCGTTTTACTAGGCCACTACATGCTGGGTTATATGATGTATTAGTCAGCTGTTTGATTGATAAAAGCCTACTCACCTCACTCATAATGTCTGAAGTGAACTGCTTTCCCACATCACTGAGAATTTCCCTAAGAACTCCACCTCTGCAAAACATCTGAACCAAAGACTCTACTACTGATATTGAAGAAATATACTTTAAAGCTTTAACCTCTGGATATTAAGTGGCATAGTCTACCATAGTTAAAACATAGCTATTTTCACTTTCTGATGGGGTGAATATGACCAATTAAACCAATGGTTATCCTTGAAAAAGGAGTATCTATCCGTGGTAACTCACCTATAGGTATCTTTGGGACCTTCTGGTATCTTTGGGACCTTACCCTTTCTGAAGTCTCCTGACAAATGTCACATGAACAACAATATTGTTTCACATCCTCTTGTACACCTGGCCAGAAAAAATATTCTAATACCTTTACTTTCGTCTTTCTTGACCCTTGATGACTTGCTAATATTGAATCGTGAGCTAGATAAAGAATGTGCCAGCTGAAATGTAAGGTTTCAACTAACTGTTCACATCTTTGTCCATTGTTGGCCCACCGGGGTTTACCTGTTGGATTTCTTTTGCTCCGGTATTCAGTTTAATTTACTGTTGAGTCCTTATCCTTGCTTTATCTCCTTGTTATATCTTGATTTATATGTTTTAGGAGATGATGCATTGATAAGTTAGGGGTCTTTCATGCAAACCAAATATCTATGTGTCTTGATCCACATCTGAATTAAGGGTGAGGTTGGCGCCGTTAAACCGGTTTAAGCCCTCCAGTAAAATATTTTACTGACCGTTCCAAGGCGGTACTTCTTTTGTGGATCTTTTATGTTTTTGTTCTGTCGTGTGTTTGCTATGTTTTGTGCGCGTCTGTTTATATGTGCTTTGTGGTCACCTGCTGGGAAAGGGCTGACCTCTTGGCTCTCGTTTGTGGTGTCTTCTGTGAGTTTGTCACTTTCCCATTGGTATCCTGGGTCAGGTGTGGTACTTGATTGTATCGATTCCTGATCTTTGCACCATTACTTACTTTTATATCTCTCAACTCATTCGTTTTGCTAGAGCATCTAGCCATGTTGATGACTTCAACACTCGCAATAAATTGTTAACTCAGAAACTTCTTAAACAAGGCTATCGGTATCATAAACTTTGCAAAACATTTTCTAAATTTTATAGATGATACTATGCTTTGATATCTATATTCCAAATTGGACTTAAATCTCTCTTGCGCAAAGGACTTTTGGAGCCTGAATACTATGGTGACTTGGTGTATAAATTGAAGAAGATTGTTGGTTCTAATAACTTTTAGTGCAGTTCATTAAAATAATTTCCCATTATAAAAAGATTGGCTATAACATTTATGTATTGCAGCAGACTGCATGCTTGGTGGTCAACCCAATCACTGTTGACACTTTGCTTTCCTCTTTAATAGCACACCGGTGGGTCGGACTTCAGACTCTATGGTGGTTCCGACTTAAAGACTTATCTATTGATGAGATGGTAGGGGCCTGATGCTTTTGGCTGTTGTCAGGGCCACCAGGGTTTACCTTTGTGATTTCTTTTGCTCTGGTATTCAGTTTTATTTACTGTTGAGTCCTTATCTTTGCTTTATCTCCTTTTTATAACTTGATTTATATGTTCTAGATGATGCATTGATAAGTTAGGGGTCTTTCATGCAAACCAAACATCTATGTGTCTTGATCCACATCTGAACTAAGGGTAAGGTTGGTGCAACGTTAAACCCGTTTAAGCCCTCCAGTAAAATATTTTTACGGACCTTTCCAAGGCGGTGCTTCTTTTGTGGATCATTTATATTATTTCTGTCTTGTTTTGTTATGCTTTCATGCACGACTGTTTGTTGATGCCTTGTGGTCACCTGCTGGGAAAGGGCTGACCCCTTGGCTCTTGTTTGTGATGTCTAATTGTGACGTTCTCACTTTCCCATTTGTATCCTGGGTCAGGTGTGGTGCTTGATTGTATTGATTCCTGATCTTTGCACCCTTACTTACTTTGCCTCAGAATACCCTTTGAGTCAACCATTTTGAGTTTTGTAACTCTCTTACACAACTTCATATCAATATCAATTATATTGACTGATTTCTTAGTAAGTGAGTATGATCAGGAAATAACACAATCCCAAACTGCACACAAACCCATGGCACCCCGAGGAAGAGCCACACAACAATCACGAGACAACAGGAAGACATACTAAGCAAAACACCAGCTCTCTCTTCCCAATCAAGATGATTGCAAAACTAGAAGGGGCATAAAGTAACGTACAGCAAAACATAGAACAATTACAAAATCTCACAATGGGAGTAACAATTAACAACAAGTCAACAACAACAGAACCACTGCCTTAGAACGGACAGCAGCCTAAGCAACCAGGGGGGGGGGGGAGGGCTTAAACGCATTTTACTGGTATCAAATCTTCGCTCGCATGGAGGCCTTCTAACTATTGCAATGTTTAAGGATTGAAATGCAGATTTTTAGCTTGCACTGGATGATGCAAAACATTAGGACTTTTAATGTCTGTGAAGCCCGAAGGGCTTCTCGGAGACATTAAAACGCTAATGTTTTGCATCATCCAGTGCAAGCTAAAAATCTGAATTTCAATCCTTATATTTACATTTTATATTATTAATCAAGCATACTTAATTATCTTCAACCCAAATTCGCTGGTAATCCATAAAATAAAAGAAATATTTTAATTGTAACGGAGGTGTTGGAACAGCCAGCGAAGAAAAGTCCTGTACATAACGTCGTAGCGATACGTGAATGACATCACGCAAATATTGATAAACAAAGAAAGCTATTGGTTGACGTTGGCGTTACTCCACCTAGAAGCCGGACCTAGACCATGTGACTGCTCAATGTTTTGCATCGAGAAATGCAAGCAGCTAGGAATTATGGTTTCATCTAAAGCAGCTACATTAAGAATGTAAATATATCATCATGGAGATTTCCAATATGAATGTATCTCTTTTGTTGATCACATGCAAGAGCTACAATGTAAAAACTGGTAATTCATGACCATACTCTAATCTAACAGAGTAATTGTTTATAATTCTCTCTTATGCGACAACCTATTGTGGACCTCTGTTCATTTACCTCATCAAACTTGTTTCAATATCTTTGAGCCAAATCTATTGTTTTTGATTGAGTTATTTAGGTATAAAAGATCAACAATATATGTTACAACAACAATGTGATAACAAATATACATGCTAAAACATATACATTTAAAAGTCACATTTAAGATATCATGGTTTGCCAATCAGTACCAAGGATAACACACAAAAAAAGGAAGTGATTTCTCTTATTTCCATTGTGGTCCTTACGTTTTGATTACAAGTCATAGAGAGGCATGAAGCATGAAATCGATTTGGGAAGTAAAATTCTAGTACATGTTCATTAAAAAAATAATAATAAGAGGAACCAGTAGACTACTAATATAATGCCCTAAAATCTTAAGATTTCCAAACAAAATCTAATAAATGATAAAATGACAAAATGGGAAATTCATATATAGAATGTAAGACAAAACTATTCTGTAAGTAATTCTAAGAAATGCTTTTTAACGGTCATTTTAAAATCATAAATGCTTTGTTTTTCTTTTATATGACTAGGCAGGTCATTCCACAAGCCCATTCCATTGTTATGACTGCCTCTACCTCTATTTCCTATTCGACCATTTCCTCTTTTGAGACCTCTTTTGACTACCACCACCTCCTTGGGTAAAACCTTGCTCACTTACTCCTGATGCTCCAATAAATTTCTTACCTGCACTGTAAGGTGCTTTCTTTGGACAGTCTTTTATATAATGATATGGACAATACAATAAAAACAATACATGTCCTTTTCACTTTCAACATAATAAGGCTTACCTTTTAATAGCGATTGACAAATTAGGCTAAACATCAAGTGAGAATAATGACTTTTCATAATTTTCCCATTTAAATGTATTAGCAAGTAAATTTGGCCTTTGGCCTAAGGTAGGTCAAGGTCAACCTAGGATAATGATTTGAACAAACTTGGTAGGTCCCACATCCCAAATGCTACATACCCAGTCCGAAGATCAACAGCCTTCTGGTTCTGGAGAAGAAGAATTTTAAAAGGGTTTGGGTGTGGTGGCCATCTTAGTCTTTTGACCTAGACTATTTTAACAAACTTTCGTTCCCCCCATTCTAAGGAGACTTCATATGTAATTTGAGCTCAATTGGCCCATTGGTTACAGGAGAATATGTTTGAAAATGTTGATGGATGGATGCCTGACCGACAGAGGGACAACGGATGCTGGCGTCATTGGTATACTATCAGCTAACCCATGAGCCTTCCGCTCAGGTGCGCTAACAACAAATCTTGCATGAATAGCTAAGCACATGGCTATTTGAAGACATTGCCTAATGAATCTAAATCCATATCCAAAGCATGAAGTTTGTGTGCTGTTTTACAAGACTTTTAATTTTAAAACTCTTTAAATGACTAGGACATTTCACAGGAAAATGTTGCATTCTACCCGTCATGTGAAGTTATTTGGAACTTAGACCAGTGATTCAGGAGGAGATGTTTGAAGAAAAAATTTATGGACGACAAAGACCGATCACAATAGCTCACCTTGAGCCTTCGATTCAGGTGAGCTAAAATTATTGGAAAAAAACACATTTCAATTGTCATTTCCCGTGATTTCATTGCAAAATTACCCTTCAAACATTGTAATATGATTCCCTTATATTTTCATGGTGCATTCCTATTGGTCCTAAACTTAGTATTTGACATTTTTCAGTTACGCCTTACATTACGATTTGTCCGTCAACGGAGACTTACTTTGGACTTAATTTAAGAGGGGCGATGTCAGCAGTAACTGGAATCTATCTTTTTCGTCTGCTACTAAATATTATATTTTTTGTCCTGAGATCTTTTTGCACCTTAACAAACAGTGCATACGAGGGTTAGTCAAAAATAACTGAGCCCTACCTCACCTTATCTTAGCCTCACATTGTAGACAAGATATGTGATCATCTTTTATAAGTATAACATGTCATAGACGTTTTGACCTAAAATGATTACCCCGGTGAATCTTCTGTTATGGTTGCTAGGCAACTAAAGATCGTCAGTCAGAGCGATGCGTTCATGATCTCCGCCACCAGGAATATACAGTATGTCTTAAAAAAGCTTGTGGGCTTGATAGTTTTTGAGAAAGACATTTTTGACATTTATTTGAATAACAAATGTCATATTGTCTTTTCATTATACTTGGTTGATAAATGTTTTGGTGAACACTGATTGCATGCGTTGCCTAGCAACAAAATAAGTCAAAATTACACTAATTTTCAAATACAAGAGGATTGTGTTGCCATGGAAACAGAATCATTTATTCCAAACAAGGAATTTAATATTTCTGAGGGTTTGTTTGTGCATGCAGTACTGAAAAAGCATTATTACGCTATTATTTTATGTTTTATATTAAAATTGTGTTGATATGAATGTGGGTGGGGTAAATAATAGGACTTGAGGCACGCAAAAATTTGCTAAATTCGGAAATCAAACTACCACAGCATCTATAATTTGGGGTCAGTTGTTTATTTTTCTGTGGCACTGAGTAGGTACATGTAATAGGTATCAAACGACAGTGAATGCAGCATTACATTGGCATTATCGTTTCCATGGCAACGCTTAGATATTGGTGTATTACAGCGTGAACGCATCCGTTCGACAGGTCATGTTCGGTTGCCTAGCAACCAGTTTATAAAGCATACCAACAGATATAAATTAGGTTATTGAATAGATGACATATAACTGCGATGAAATATCCTCTAACAATGTGTCCATTTTATTTGAATTAAATTTTATAAGGCAGGGCTCAGTTATTTTTGACTAACCCTCGTACCATGATGAAATGCCGCATGATGGCATTTCATCAGTTTACAAGTGTAAAAAAACATGTACCAAAATATATATTTCACAATTGAAATGCAGCCGAATATCTTTTTTGAAGTTATTACTTGGTCCATACTTGTATGCATTCACTGGTTGTAACTTGCGAGTAGGTAAATTCGATGTTTCTGCGTCCAATATGATTATTTTTTGTGTCAATATTTCACCAAGCTCAGGTCAATGGACAGTGGAAATGTATAAGTCGTTCACAACTTGTGCAAGCCAATATAGCTGGACCACAGTAATTGAAAATCCTTCGAATGTAAAGGAGATATGGAGGGACATGGAATTCAAGCATAAACGTCCATATCTTGTTAGGATGATTCATGTACCAAACTGCTAGGGAATTTGGGTTTCCCCTTGAACCTTAAGGGGACTTGAATATATGCACAAGTCATTTCTAACAAGAGAACAGTGGGGACTTTGACTTGGCAGTTTTCTCCACCGTCTGTCATGTTTTACTTTATACTGCCATATTTGTCTTTGTATATCAATTGCCCCACATTTATCCACACTAAGGGGACAATGCAAAAACTAAAAAAAATGGTTCATTTGCCCGGCTATATCCCTGTCATGTCAGAGGATAGGGTGCGTGGATAAACCGACTGATACATTATACTAATTGGGAGAAAGCTCACTTGCAGTTGAAAGCTGATGCTTGAGATATAAGGATCAGGTGCGTTCCAAGGGCATTTTATAGAGTTTGCACTCTGGATAGTCCCCCTTTATGAAGCCAGGGGTTTGGCCCTTTTGTGGAAAATGGTTTTAGAGAATTTTACAGGGCTAAAATGAGCTATGAGACACGCAGCATAAACACAATAAACTAGATTTTCCTCCAAAAATCAAATAGAATGGCTAAAACCCTATACTTTCATTGTCAAGTTGTAGGCTCATGCGTATTTTCGTACACTTAAGTACATCCCTGAGTATGCAAAAAGCTTCAGCCAGACATTCACACAAAAATCTAGTTTCCTATGTTTCAGAATCTAAGAAACCATGACACATACTGGGAAATTGCTAATGTTAAATCAGCAGCAGATCCAGATGGGGTTCAGGGGGTTCGCTCAAACCCCCTCCCCACCCTAGTTTTTAAATATCCTGTGAAAAGGAAATTATTTGCTCTCAGTGAGGCCAAATTATTTCATTTTCATGGGATATTTAAGAAAAATGAGATAAATACCAATAGCGAACCCAGCATCTTTATACATATGAACCCCCTTTCCAGAAATCCTAGATCCGACCCTGTAAATACACCAAAACTCAATATAGTCTAACTCAGTTGATTCTAGTAATTCAAGTGTCATTATAATTGTAACTATTTATCCGCTAGTGGCGATTGTTGTCATCTAATGATCAGTCACATTTTGGAACAAGATAAGGCCTGACAAAATATTGGGCTTGATCCAAATCCAAACTGTTTGGCACTGTCATGGTATTCCCTAAGGATTTTTTAAATGCATTACTTTAAATAAAAGGGAAGATAAAAGAAACAGCAGACAATGAAAAAGCATGCAAAATTACCCAGCATGCATATAGATCATTGTTGTGTCGATTTGGTGAACTTTATATGATATTGACTGTTCATGGTAGTGATCATAAAAAATCAAAATGCATCAAATATCATAAATGAATACAGGAGGGACAGGCAGACGGGCTAACTCACGTATGTGATTAAGCTGCATCCTATCATATCAAGCTCCTTAACTTCAACATACTGAAGGAGTTCACCAATCTATTATAATTATTATCAATTATTATTTCCCACCTTCCAAAATGCTAAAACTGTTTAATTCAATACACGCTTAGTTGACTAGCCTTAGAAATTCAGAAGGAGTAAAATACGAAAAGATTATAAGTATAATAGCTTTTTACCTCATGTTATTTATTTGCTGAAGTGGGTTGGGGTGGCACCAAAGATTTTTATGATAAGCTTGTCTTAGTGGTTTAACAGTACTTCATGCACATACCTATGCTAGAAACTGAAAACAACCTTTCTGTAACCAGCAGAACTCAGTTCCGATCAATTAAAATTCCCTAGGAGTAGAGCTGTAAGGAGGCCTTGATTTAATGTAGCTCAATGTAAGGGTAGAGGTTGTGCGTTCTGGCAAACTATTTGCTACCATGTTGCTGCATATACCATATTGTGAAAAGCTGATTTTTGGTCAACGACCCACCCCTAAGTCCACCCAAAGGGTTGGACCCAGGCCTACAAACTAAAATTTCACTTGATATGTTTCAATATCTATTGCACCTCTGCCTGCATACTATAAAAAATGTTAAAAATTATTTACAATCTGACTTAGTTATTGCGAAGTTATTTCATGATCAAATTCCCCAAAAGTATGGAGCCAGGTCAGGAGCGAGCTCATAGCCCCTGGATTATAGATCTGCAGTCAGGCTCAATAGATTGAATATAATTTTGGTTTCTAGTGCAGAGATGGAGGTTGAAAATTTTCTCTCTAACAGAGTCAAACCGTTGCATGAGTTGCAGTCTGTTCTGGATTCATTATGTTTGCTTCCATCATAAAAGTAGTCCAGAGTACATTTTTAATATAATCAGCAGACATAAAAAGCATGCAACATTTTCACAACTACAATACATCAGCACTTTAAAAGAAAATATTAGTTTGCTGAAGATCACTTTATTAAAGCACTTCGTATGATTTCCTAACAAGAAATTAACTGAGTCACAAGTTACAACTAATGAAGTTGTTAAACGTTTCTGAAATACACTGCTGAGATCACCCCTCTTAAATAACGTAAGTCTAAGGTGTGCTACATCTTACAAATCCTAAGGTCCGCGGTAACTGAAAAATGTCTAATATAAAGGATTTACAATACTCCATGTTCAGTAGTCTAGATATTCTGTGTCAAACTAATATGGCCTTTTTGAATGTTTTTTGTGGTGGAGGTTTACATCCCAGTCAAGAATATTACAGTCATGAGGGGACATTTTCCTGTGTTCCTGCGTTGAACCAGTACTTAGCAGAGGATCATATGTCTTGCTCAAATACACAACACAGTGACTCTGGTGAGTCTCAAACTAGCGACCCTTTGATCTTGATGTCTTGTTTGTTTGATTTGATTCTGTATGTCCCATCAACAATCTTTCAGTTATATAGGGACAGGTCTTCCTGGGTTGAACCAGTACTAAGCTAGGATAAATGTGTCTTGCTCAAGGACCACAACACAGTGACGCTGGTGAGGCTCGAACCCGCCGCCCTTCGGTCTCGCGTCAAGCACTCTACCACGGAGCCACTGCGCTCAGATGTCACTGCGCTCCTTCTTTATGGATGGATATAGTGGCTTAAAGGTTTCCAGCTTTCAGAAAGCATACAAAAAGAAAAATATAATGGATTTTATTTCATACAAATGGACGGATTGTGAATATAAACATGATTCTAACTTCAGCTAGACACATTCAATTCAATATACTATAAAAATTAAATCAGGACCTAGAATTACGGTAAAACCTGTCTTAAGCGGCCACTCAAAAACAGACAAAACAAAGGTCTTAATGGCAAATGGTAGCTTAATGAAGGTCGAAAGTATTGCAGAATGCTCTCTTGGAGCATTCTGCAATATTTCTGCAAAAGCGATAATTGGTTTTGAAAACCAAATTTTGATCTTCTTTTTGAGTGGCCGCTTAAGACAGGTTTTACTGTACAACTGTTCCATAAATTCATGAAGTATCAACTCGTTGCATGCTGGGTAATTTTTCATGTCATCTGCTGATTTTTTCAAAATTAACTTTTTCAAAAATTTCTTTAAGGAACGCCATCTGAGTGTCAAATGATCAGGATCCAGATCAGGACAGAAGTTCTGTCAATCTTGATCTGGGTCCAACATGTTTGCAAAGGTTATCAGCAGATGACAAAAGTTAAGTTTAGGCCGGATACTCCAATCACAGATGCAGGTAGAAAGTTGATATGTTTGAACTACATGTACAACATGTCTAAAGCATACAAAGACATTAAACCATTGAAACGATTTACAGTGGGTCTGTATTAGTTGCATTTTTCTTCCAATAATCACATTTAATAGCTAAAAACCCTATACTTGCAGTGCCAAGTTGTAGGCACATGATTATTTGTGTACACATAGGTATGCAGTTGATCATGCCTTGATTAGCCAGCCCTGGTCTCTGTTTTTGAGTACCCACAACATGTTAATTGTTTGAAAAATAAACAGATTATTTTCTTATCAGGCACTCTTATCTAGAGGCCAGGGGCCGAGGTTATAAACTTTTTTCATGCTCAACTCAACGGAGTACGAAATTTCGACTGCTCATCAAAACAAATATATTGACAAATAAAGAAGTCTCTCAGATGTTGTATTTATCATGCAGCTAATAAATGTTAAAATGCCAACAATTGTTGGCATTTTAACATTTATGAGCAGGATTAAAATTTCGTGCTCAGCTGAGTTGAGCATGAAAAAAGTTTTATAACCTCAAGGCCAGGTTGTTGGGTTAAGTCGGCCCCACACATTATTAAACACAGCCAGGCGTATGATAATGGTGGGCAACAGCCAGAGCTCCTTTCTAAGAGCCTAAGTGGGAGCATAAAACTGGATGTATCATTGCGCGGATCCAGAAAGTTATTTAGTTGATGAGGGGATAGAGGATCCAAATATCACTATAAATGGGTCATCATCGGCCCGCTAGCCAAAAGCCATTTAAATGGCGTTTCGCTAGCGGGCTGATGATGGCCCAACAGTGAATGCTGGCTTGGTAGCTTTGTGATTTTTCAGGGGATCCGGACCAGTATTGCTAAGAAACTCTATATTTTTGTGATATTTCAGGGGGGGTTTGGGCCCCCTGTCCCCCCTCTGGATCCGCGCATGCATTCCAAATGTTCGGTGGGAGGCCTTGGTACACAGACATTGAACTGAAAATCATCACTGGGTTAAGTCCCTTCATATCTTAACAACATTTATATAACATTTATGAGCAGGATAAATTCATGCTCAGCTGAGTTGCGCATGAAAAAGTTTTATATCCTCAGGGCCTGGTTGTTGGGTTAAGTCCTTTTATGTCTTAACGACATTTCATTTTGACATTTTTGACAGCTGTGATGATGAGCCACTGGTTTTGAGACTAGACTGTTGAGGATTCCTGCAAAAGAAAAAAGATAACAGATTATTGTTTGTTTGATTTGATACTTTACGTCCCATCAACAATCTTTCAGTTATAAAGGGATGGGTCTTCCTGGGTTCAACCAGTACTAAGCTAGGATTAATGTGTCTTGCTAAAGGACACAATGCAGTGAAAATAGATTATTGCACTATGTTAAAGATATGCTGTGACTTCTCACAGAATTGCAAATAAATTTGTTAACCCATTTAAGCTGAACGGAATTTCCCACGGTTATCAATTGGAACAGTCCATTTCTGTGTTAAGGGATGTTGGGTGGTATTTTTATTTCATTTTGATAGAACATTCTGCAAGCAAACAGTGGAGACCCTGATCAGACGCCACATTATGCGGCGTCTGGTCTGGGTCTGCACTATTTGCCTATTTCCCACAAAAAGAACCCTAGGCTTAGATGGGTTAATAAGAAGATGATAAACAAATTAACTCTTAACATACTCAAACTATCTGCTGATATCCTTTGCAAACAGTTTGGACCCATATCAGGCCGGACAAAATGTCGGGCCTGCTCTGGCTCCAAACTGTTTGGCACTCTGATGGTATCCCTGAAAGAATTTTTCGAAAAAGTTTTTGAAGAAACAGCAGATGACAAAAAGCCAAGAAAATTACTCAGTCGGTATAAAGTTAAGAGTTGGTGACAATATAGAGAAACAATCTGTTTGATAAAGCTGAAAAACAATTTTGTAAAAATACAATCTCAGTGGGCCACCTTTCTTGCCAAAATTGCGACTTTTCTACATTATTTTGTACATTTCAGGTGGCCTTATACCTTCGACTCATTGCCTACTAAGTGTCGTCTGCTGATAACCTTTGCAAACAGTTTGGACCCAGATCAGGCCCCACTCCTAGGTCCAAACTGTTTAACTCTCTGTTGGTATTCCTGAAAGAATTTTTTGAAAAAGTCAGCAGACGACAAGTCAGCATGAAAAATTACCCACGGGGGCAAAGTGTTAATATTTGGACACCTTGTATTTGTATGAAGTTTACCCAATAATTTCAAAAAGTCCATTTCACTACCCGATGAGGTATAAAGAGTTGGCCTGCCATGATGATGATGCACAGATGCAGAAAATTTTGTCAGAGGGGCTGACAATGCTTTTTTTTTCTTCTTTTTTTTTAGTTTATGAGGAGAGAGAGGATCCAATTACCACTAAAATCGGCCCATCATCGGCTAGCCAGCAAAATGTCATTTAAATGGCGTTTTGATGGCAGGCTGATAATGGGGTGGGGGTAGGGTTGCAGTTGCTGACCATGCATCCTCTGATCGGATTGCTCCAAAAAGAACATTTTAAATTCTTACATTAACTGGTATTTTTTCCGAGAAAAAAGGTGTCCCCCACCACAAATCCTAAAATGTGACCTTTTCAATCCACTGTGACCTTGAAAATTAGGGCAAGTCATCAAAACCTAATCAAGTCTTCACAATGCCCCAAATGTAAATTATATGCATGCAAATTTGGTTCCAATCTGCCCATTAGTTCATGAGATATCTTGCATTCACGAAAGTGTCACACAGATGCCAATGCTAATGCAGCTGCTGACATGGTCTACACCGGTGGCAGGGCTCACTCTGCCATTAGCCATTGTAGCCATTTGCTACTAAAAATGTAGAGTGGCAACAAATATAAGTCATTGGCTAAAAGTACACTTTAGTTGGTACCTGCAAAAAAGTGTATTTTTATCAGCTTTTGAATTTTCCAATATTGGTTTTATTATTCCTTCACACTTTATTATTAAGCCATATTTAACTCTTTGATTGCTGGATGTTTTCAATACCATCAGGGTGCAAAACAGTTTTGATCCAGATCGGGCCTGATCTGGGTCCAAACTGTTTGCAAAGGTTATCAGCAGATGACTAAAATCGCCACTAGCGGGCAAATTGTTAAATACAGAACAAATTCTCGATACTTCTTTCTCACAGGCTGGAACCTCGGCAAAAGTCAAGTTTATTTGGCTCCAACTTTTTCCATTTGGCTAAAGTGTTGGCTACAACAAATTCTGAGCCAGGGTAAGCCCTGGGTGGGGGGACATAATTGATGACTTGGATGGATAAGTCTTAAGATCATCAACTGGACAATTCCACTTTAGAAATTCACCACATAAAGCAAGAGCGTAGCCAGAAGGCTGAAAGTTACCGATCAAAGTGAGACTACATGGTCAAGCAGTGATTCTCCTCAATTGCGCCCTTTTTCAAAATGAGAACTTCTCTTTAAGAGCAGTTCCTTGTAATATGGAAAATCACTTTTACCACATTAGGTGACCTCCCTTGAATGTTACTATTTTTATTATGCACATGCATAATTGCTTAATGGGCGCTACGCCCCTGTAAAGAGTTAATGATTACACACTTACTTGGCGGATGGCAAGGTCTGTTTCTTCCGTACACTCTGTGACTGCTGAGACTGTGTCTGTGCTGGCACAGGCTTTCTGTAATAAGATTTGAGCCACATCAAGATATATTACCGTTATATAGTCATCATATCATCATCATAATCGGATTTTTGATTAACGTGCAGATGCAGGGGCATCATCCACATCAGTGGGCCCCTTTCCAGGTAACTGGCTAGCTGCACGCATAGCAGATCTCACACCTGATCTCCAGGTGCTCCTTTCTTGAGGGTCAACTGTGGTGAGCTTCCACTCACAGCAGTCTTTCTCTGTCAGTTTCTTCCATGTTTGCTTGGGCCTCCCTGCCCCCCCCCCCCCTGCCCCCGCCTCCCCCGCATGCCTTCAATCTTTATATCATATGCTGTTCTGATTGCATCACTCTAACAAGTGCAATGGATAATGTCATGTCATAAATAATGTTATGAGCACACCGTGAATAAAACTTTCGGCGGGAACAAGTAACCAGGCCCCCAAACAAGGGTGTGTAACAGAAAATTATTTTTCTTATTTCTCAACCAAAACATATGTAGTGGGTACTCAAAAGAACCTTCTCAATCAGACGGTTCTATTGAGCACCTAAAACACATGTTTAAACTGATGGATAAGAAATAATCACAATTTTACGCTAAAACATTTGCTTAACTGGCCCTATGAGTAACGTCATGACAACGTCTGTGACAACAATTCAAATTTTCAGTGAAATAAACTAAAGTTGAAGGTGATAAAATCACATTCAAAATGTCATATGATAAACAGAACCTTACACTTCATATGAAATGATCACTGGTATAAGATTCTCTATTATAGACTTGGCCCTTGTATATGACATGTTTTCCAATTGAAAAGTGGCAAGGAAATGAAAACTTTGCCATGGTCCTTAATAAGTGAGTACTTTAGAAACATGCCTTTCGTAGTTAAGAGTGTGTAATTAAAAAATATTTTCTTTATTTCTCAACCAATTTTGAGCACCCAAAACATATGTTAAAATGATGGACGAAAGAAAATAATTACAATCGTACGCTGAAAATTTTAGTTTATCTAAACCTGTGTAGAGATAAACAAACACAGCAATCTCAATATATATTCTTACTGTCAACCCAAGTATGTTCACCCAGGTTCAATACATATATACAAATGTACAACATTACTGTCTCGTGTTTAACTCATATCAATTGCCTTTATAAAGGTATTTCTTGCTCAATAAATGATTGAATTATAACAAATAAAGTCTAAGAACTTATGAAATTTAATATTCTGAAAGTAGTGTCAGTGGCGGATCAAGAGTGGGTTCAGGGGGTTTGCTTGAACCCATCTCCCTGCCCCCGCTTTTAAATATCTTATGAAAATGAAATAATTTGGCCAAATTATTTCATTTTCATGGGCTATTAAATAAAAATAAGATAAAATGAAAAAAGTCAATAAGCAATGCTTATTAGATACCCCCCGCACAGTAAGAGTCAGTGAAAAACTTGGCAATGTATAGTTCGAACAAGAAGACCTTAGTTTTGATAAGAAGATTTCAGTAGAATCTGTGCAAACAAAAATTATAAACTCCTTCATGCATATGTTCAATGTGTTTACATTGTATAGGCAAAGTATCAAATTGTTCCATCAAAAGCTGTGATAGGAGTTGATCGGCCCATGAAGGCACCATCTATGCATATACAAAAGCCTTATTAGGGAAAAATTGTCTAAGTTCTCACAGCTGCCATTTTGTCAAAAAATAATTTTTCTGAATAAAACTCCTTCATGCATATGTTCAATGTGTCTACATTGTATAGGCAAAGTATCAAATTGCTCCATAAAAAGCTGTGGTAGGAGTTGATCGGCCCATAAAGGCACCGTCTATGCATATACAAACACCTTATTAGGGAAAAATTGTCTCTAAGTTCTCACAGCTGTCATTTTGTCAAAAATTATTTTTTCTGAACCAAACTCCTTCATGCATATGTTCAATGTGTCTACATTGTATAGGAAAAGTATCAAATTGTTCCATCAAAAGGTGTGGTAGGAGTTGATCGGCCCGTGTATGGCCTATTAAAGCATAAGCATAAAGCACTATATTAAAAGCCATTTAGAACTACAAAGGGAAATAACTCTAATAGAACTGGCCCCTAGCCCTTACTTTTTTGTCTGAAGTATTTGTCTTGCATATATGAACATGTTTGCAAGGTTTGATGTCGTGTATGGCCTATTATAGCATAAGCATAAAGCATTATATTAAAAGCCATTTAGGACTACAAAGGGAAATAACTCTAATAGAACTGGCCCCTAGCCCTTATTTTTTTGTCTAAAGTATTTGTCTTGCATATATGAACATGTTTGCAAGGTTTGATGAAAATCCGGCAATGACTCTTTTAGTTATTAAGGAAACAAAGCGTTACGGACGGACGGACGGATGCACGCACGCACGGACAACGTGAAAACAGAGTTTGCGGGGGGGTATAATCAGCATAACAAATCCCCCACACCTTTAAACATATGAACCCCCCTTTCCAAATATCCTGGATTCCCCTAAGTGTTTGCTGTATCAATATATAGGTTACATCTAAACTATTTGATATTTAGTGTGAATGCAACTTATATCTAAAGAATCTCTTAACCCTATTTATAGGGAAACCCCAAAACAGGTATATTTACAAACCGTGAAGATCCAGATGAAATGCTGCATTATGCAGCATTTCATCAGGATCTACACTGTTTGTTAAGGTAAAAAAAATACTTCAGACAAAAAAATACAATATTTTTTTAAAATTATAACCTGACACAGCTAGCTATAAACGATGGACCATCCAAAGTTAATAGTATCAAACCAAAAGGAAGAGCCCATTAATATACAAAGGGTTATTTTGTAAATAATTTTATTAATAGTCATGGATATGGATAAATGTGTCAGTTTTCTGTGATAAAGTTGAGTAAATGTTATACTTAACGTTTTCCAATTAAGTAAAAGTGGTCCAAACTGACCATTGGTTTTTAAGAAAATGATCCACATTGACCATACAGTAAAACCTGTGCAAAACGGCCACTCAAAAATAGACATAACAATGATTTAATGACAAAAGATAGCTTAATGAAGGTCAAAAGTATTCATTCTGCAAAACTTTTTAATGAGTAAAGCACATATCTAACCCAAATGAAATTATGCTATTTTTATATGGTTACATTTTTAATAGAGATAGAAAGCAAATAAAACTGTTCTGTAATAGTTAAAAAAGCAGTTTAAAATGTTAAAGTAAGATAATAAAAAAAAAATGAATACTTATAAAATTAGTGGTCCCACAAACTGTCACCATATTTAGCCCACATATATACTTAGATACTTTGATTAATATGTTTTCTCACGATATGTGAACCAATAGCAGACACTGCAGACCCTAATAAAATACTGCTTTCTGCAGCATCATGCATGGATCCAGAGGGGGGGGGGGGGGGGGGGGGGGGGGGGGGGGGAGACAGGGGGTCCAGACCCCCCTGAAAAATCACAAAAATATACAGTTTCCTAGCAATACTGGTCCGGATCCTCTAAATTTACAAAGCTACCAAGCCAACATTCAATGTTGGGCCATCATCGGCACGCCAGCGAAACGCCATTTAAATGGCGTTTCACTGACGGGCTGATGATGGCCCGATTTTAGTGGTATTTGGATCCTCCCTCCCCTCATCACCTAAAAAAAAAAATTGTTATAGTTGGACCCCTCTAACAAAACTTTCTGGATCGGCGGCGCATAGCACTAATATTTTGACAAAAACAGGGTATGCAGTTTTCCTATAATAAAATTAATCTTCAGTGGCATTAAGTACAATATAATTTGATAATAATAATCTGTGAGCACCTCAAAATAAATGATGAATCACCCACACCTTGTCTTATTAACCCTTCTCATGCTAATCACATACATGTAAATATGAGCCGTGACATGTGATTTCCAACAATGTGGCATTTTGACAAGTGTAGACTCTGACGAGCCTGTGCAGCCTCCTTCTAAGCTTAGAAACTCCAAATAATGTTCGGTCAGTGGCTTTACAGTCATAGAATATTCAAGCGACTTGCAAAGGCTCTGATCAGACTGCCCATATGCACAGGCTGGTCTGAGCTTTTGCTGCTCGCACATACCACATTGTTGGAAAGCTCAATTATATACTTGTATATGATGACCAGCCTGTCCCTACACTGCTAAAAGCCTATTTTTTTACATTTTTCAACCAATCACTGCTAATAGGATATTTTTACCTTTTTCAATCTCATTAAAAATAGTAGTTATGTGACCATAGTTTGACGTCTTATGACCCTATTCAATATTTCATGGGATAGCTAAGAGATACCAGTATAAATTAATGAATTTAAATATGTAGATGCATTTTGATATAGGCTTTATGCCTATAGCTTGAAAAAATAACAATTCTATCATCATCTGAAACACAATGGTATCAGGGTTCATACAGGCAAGTATTAGTAAAATTCAAGGACTTTTCAAGGACTTCTAAAGGCCTCCAACAGTTTCCAAGGACTTAAAGTTAATGAAAAATACCGATCAAAATGTTAAAATTCTTCTTGAGAAATGCTTAACTGAGACAGTGGAGACATTAGTACTGGAAATATCAATATACGAGACCTGTTTCATGTTTATTTGAACAAATTTGAATTTCACTTTTTGCGGTTGCATATGATTAAAACAAATACATTTTGCTTTTTCATGCATAACGGAGTTGTCCCTGGCATTGCCAAATAGACAAGATGGCAATTCAAAGCATAGCCATAACACGGTGGCCCTAAATACATCCCCACCCCCTTTTGACTGATTTTAAGAGCTAAAACAGGTGTATTTTCCAAGCAAATACGTATTTAAGTGTGAAATGTTCTTTTAAGATTAGAGGCACACTCAGTCTATTATTAAAATGAGGAACAGCCTATGTGTGCCTGTTTTTGCTAGGAAACTGGGCTTTATGAGTTCTTCCATGCAAGTGCCCTAATGGGTATCTCGTGTATAAAATGTGTCTTGGAAGAGGCTTGAAAAGCAAATTCTCAATACTCACAGCAAACTCATTTTTTTAGATATTTTAAGTATCTATTACCGATAAAACTGATCATCAAAAATTGCATTTGAGTATATTGCATACAATTTAATGTTGCTATGGAAACTGTAAACCCTACAATTTGATGTTTAAGTCGCTTCCAAAAAGTAAATATCCAAACGGAATGCTTTATTTTCAAACAGAACATACTTTAATTATCTATGTACAATATATGAAAGGTTCGAAGAGAAAAACTTCATATCTTTTAGAGAAAATGTTCGAGAAAAATTTAGTACATTTCGCTTCAGACAGCATTTTAAATGCTTAAAATTTGACTACTCATCTTCACAGACTGTTTCAAACCAGAAAATAAAAAGTCAGAACTATTTCCTTGATGACTGCGTATTCCTAGATATCAGACTAACCCATGGAAATCAATTATTACCCAATATAACGAGAAATAAATGATTGACGGCATTTTAAAATTTGTTGAAATAAACATGAAACACCTCTTGTAGGCACAACAATTTTATACTGATTAAGTTCTCTATCTACAGTGCTAATTCCTACAGAAAATAGTAGAATTCAAGGACTTTACACGCCTTTTGAGTGATTTCCAGTACTTTTCAAAGCAGATTTAATTTTCAAGGGCTCATCAAGAAAGCCCCATAAATTCAAGTATGTTTCAAGCCTGTGCTCACCCTGGGTATATTTCCTTTCTTTTTCAATGAAAAATTCAGCACTGGCAGGCCATATCATGTAATTATCACAAAGTAAAAGAACGGTAAATAACTAGACTAGAGATTCTATTAGTAAAGAAAAGATAACCTTTATCAAATATAGGCTAAAATGATAACATTATAAGGTAAAGAGTTAATTAGTATATTTTCCTTGAAGTGAATATCAAAGGTACTGATCAGAATGTGAAGATATGAAGACTGTTTCTATAGGGAGCCCAGATGCTCAGTGGTAGAGTGCTTGACTCGAAACCAAGGGGCAGTGGGTTCAAGCCTCACCGACCTCACTGTGTTGTGTCCTTGAGCAAGAACATTAATTCTAGCTTAGTACTGGTTCAACCAAAGAAGACCTGTCCCTTTATAACTGAAAGATTGTTGATGGGACGTCAAAAATCAAACCAAACAAACAGACTGTTCTGCACCTTTGTTCTTCCTATGTAACAAAATCAGGTTTTTGATAGGAGGCCCAAAATACATGTAGCTGCTTATTCTGGACCTTGATTAGTGCAAATTGAAGTTTGTAATAAAAAAAGAAACCCTGGATCTTAAAGATTCTACCTGTGAGTCTGAAACCTGAAGGAGGATCTGCTGTACACAAAATACGACAATATCTAATTTCAGAATTATTCATGCTTTACTCAATGGTCTATATATAAAATGCCTACATAATAACTTAATTTAAAATTGTCAATCACTTATATGAATGAAAATGTACGGAAATGCTTAAAAAGTATAAAATTGTCAATCACTTTCGTATATGAATGAAAATGTATGGAAATGCTTACAAATATAAAATTGTCAATCACTTATATATGAAAATGTATGGGAATGCTTACAAAGTTTAAATTGTCAATCACTTATATATGAAAATGTATGGGAATGCTTACAAAGTATAAAATTGTCAATCACTTATATATGAAAATGTTTGGAAATGCCTACAAAGTATAAAATTGTCAATCACTTATATGTATGAAAATGCATGGAAATGCTTCGAAAGTATAAAAAAACACCTTTAAATAATGCATATAAATGCTTTTACTTCCAAACAATGAAACCATAAATTACCTTTTTGATAGCACTGCTTTGATATGGGAATAAAAGAGGAACCCTTCACTTATACTTTGGAACCCTCAACACAAAGAGATGAAAGTCACAGAGACTTATTATCCAAATGCATTATTGAGGGAATACCCTTCTACTGATGTTCCGTGTGTGCCCTTAAGGCCAGAATTTTTTTATTAGTTGATTTACTAACCCTCCTATTGTAATTTTCCATAAAGTAGAAAAAAAAATAATTTCTAAAAAAAAATTATTTTTTTTTCCGCCGACTCTAAATATTATTTGTTTTGTTGAAGAAAACAATATATTTTTGAGGTTATGTTTGTGTATTTTTGAAAGTGCCACTGTTAAAAGTGATTGTCCTATGCAGGAAAATTATGAAATATTTACGTAAAGATTTAATACAGACTGTTGGTTTACTTTACTAGTTTTACTGTTTGTTCTGGAGATATTAAAAAAAAAGTTCTGAAAATGAAAAAAAAGGTCTGAAAATGACCCGTCAACTGGTCATTTTCAGAGCTTTTTCTTTTCTTTTCGTCCCCCCGACCTTAAATCTGAAAAAAAAGAATTTTTTTATTAGTTGATTTACGAACCCTCCTACTGTAATTTTCCATAAAGTAGAAAAAAAAATAATTTCTAAAAAAAAAATAATTTTTTCCGCTGACTCTAAATATTATTTGTTTTGTTGAAGAAAACAATATATTTTTGAGGTTATGTTTGTGTATTTTTGAAAGTGCCACTGTTAAAAGTGATTGTCCTATGCAGGAAAATTATGAAATATTTACGTAAAGATTTAATACAGACTGTTGGTTTACTTTACTAGTTTTACTGTTTGTTCTGGAGCTATCAAAAAAAAAGTTCTGAAAATGAAAAAAAAGGTCTGAAAATGACCAGTCAACTGGTCATTTTCAGAGCTTTTTTTCTTTTCTTTTCGTCCCCCCGACCTTAAATCTGAAAAAAAATCCCGTAAATAAACTAATAATATAAATCTGGCCTAAGTGAGTGTATGCAATATTACAATGAATATAGCATAACTGAACAGAAGAAGCAATGTCAGAAAATAATACATACTTTTTATCTGTTTTTCCTTTGAACACTTTCCCCACATCTATCTGTGTGGTGGAACTGTTAGATTCAAGGGGTGGTGATATCATGCTCAATTCTGTATCCAATTCGAACCGTAGAGGAGCATACATGTTGAACCATTGCTGAAATAGAATAGGCCCCGAGGTCATAAAACTTATATGCTCAACTCAGCTGAGCACGAAATTTATCATGCTCATAAATGTTAAAATGCCAACAATTGTTGGCATTTTAACATTTATTAGCATGATAAATGCAACATCTAAGAGACTTAAAGCAAGAAACTTCTTTATTTGTTGGTATTTCAATTTATGAGCAGTTGTAATTTCGTGCTCAGTTGAGTTGAGCATGAAAAAAGTTTTATAACCTCAGGGCCAGTATTTCTTGCACACCAGATAAGGATATCTGCAGTAAAGAAATTCTTTTCTCGCACACCAGATCAGGATTTCCCTTTTTTTACCCATGTGAGATAATTCTATCTCACATACCCATACCATCCCGTGAGAAAGATAAAAACGAACAGCCACACGTCAGCAGCACATCATTTTATGACATCATTGCAATGTTAAAATTACGTCACCATTTGCATCTCAGCGTATTCTGAGGATTTTCTGGGAGTCTTTTTCATGTTTTTTCCAATATAAAATGAGGTATTTAGTGGCAAGCAAGAAAAAGAATCCATTATTCGTGTGAGGATGGTATGGAAAATCCATCCCTCGGGTTCATCCTTTGTCATCACTCGCCAAGCCTCGTGATGTCAATCGGTGATCCTCAGGACGAATTATTCTATCCCACCCTAACACTCATATTGGATTCTTATATTCTTGCGCACTACATCACATGGGTGAAAGTTCAAAATTTCCCAAATCCTGAACTTTAGAAAATCAAATGATGCCCACAAAAATGAATAGTTTCATGTTCAAATGGTTAATTGTGTTAAGATAATCTGAAAACTAATCAGAGAAGCTATCAAAATCTGCCTAATTCAGCATTTTGAGGCAGACTTTCTATGGAAAGTCAGCCTAAAAGTTCTGACTTCAGGATTTATCCTGAAAACTTTCACCCATGAGATCAGAGCTTCAGCTGTTTTTACCCACATGAGAAAATTCTATATCATATACCCTGTACCAAACCGTGGGAAAGATAAATTGAGCAGCTGCACGTCGATAGACAAATGATGTCATACTTAAGTTAAAGTGATTTCATCAGGTTATGTTGCATCTCAGTGTATTCAGGACTTTCTAAGAGCCTTTTTTAAAAAATAAATAAATGCAGTATTTAATGGTGAGCAAGAAAAAGAACCTACAAAACATGTGAGAATGAAATCGAAAAATCTGTCCCACATGATCACCGTTTGTCATCACTTGGAATGCAAGCCTCATGATGCCAAACTGTGATCCTCAGGATGGATTTTTCTATCCCGTTTTCACACTCATGATAGATTCTTATAATATTTGCCTTGTTATCTCAGCCAGGACATTACATGTGGTCCGTACAATGGTTGTATATGGTAGTCAAATGAAGTCGTAATGTCAAGGTGATACCATCACCTTATCGTATAATCTCAGCTTCTTCCGGACATTTGGAAACTTATTTCATTTTAAATGCAGAAACAAAAGGTGATCAAGAAAAGGAATCTATCGTCTTTGTGATTGGCCTAAAATTTTGTACTTAATTATCTTGAAACTTTCGAGATTTATGCATGTCCACTTTACTGCCTGGTGTGGTTTGTCAAAGGTAGCAGTGCTGGCATGCAAATGGTGTAAATCCTATTCAAGAGCAGACCAATTTAGTTAACTGTATTCAAAATTTTCATTTGGGGAGGTATAACGTCGGATATACAGTCGGAAATTTAGTTTTACGGCAAAGCGCGAGCCGAGCCGTAAAACGTGATTTCCTAACATATACTCAAACAAAAAAGAAACGTCCGATTTTCATGGTACTGTAGCTTTCGGTCCAGTTAAGATGTTGCAACAAAAATAAAACCAAAATGATTATCAAACGTCGGACACATAATAATTGGTATCTCTTTGGTTTTACCTGCTTATCTTGAAAGGTTATCGAACCTATTGTGCACACAGCTTTTTCCATTATCACCAGGAAGTTAACCATCAAAACGTGATTCTTTTTACGCTAAATGGCAACCAGAAACGTCTGACGATGAAAAAACATTAAAAAAATCCCAAGTCTATTCATTGAACGAGCGAAATTGCAGTTCAAAATCTTTAATTTACGAAATTAACAGAAATTACCTCCCTTTGAATTAAACAAATAACAATTTAAGAACTTCCAAATCTCCTTAACCTAACACCATTTTGAGACCGTTTTTGTTTTAATGTGTTGTGTTTGTTTATGCCACCAATTACACAAAAGAGAACAACAAAATCTATGGCTGATGCTGGGCATCAAATATTTACCAAATCTGTGCTTTATACCCCACCCCTTACTGCAAAATCATCAGAAAATTTTCATTTTCAATTGTTTTGATGCTGATTAGTCTTAATTAATGTTGAAATGCTTGTGATGACGAAAAAAAATCAAATTTGTCCGATTCTGTCGATTATCAAAATGCTGGACCAAAAATGAATTTTCTGAGTGTTATCTCGCACGCTCGTGATCGATGTTTTGTGACGCCAGAGTATGTTACAGATTAATGGCTGTGGTCGTTAAAGCAATGCATACAGCTAGCAAGCATAACATCTTACTATAGAGTTTGCTCACTGATGTTTAAATGTGCTTGAACTGTTCAGGATTACGATGGACACACAAGCTATTTATGCGATTTTTGATTTTAAGGGTACTCGTGTTCGCTGCTTTGTCAGCGGCTCTAACGATTATCAAATGAATTTCTTTTAGGCACAATGTTTCTTAATTATCACAGTTGGTAATGTGTAAATTTTGAATAAAAATGCGTTTATACATTCGGAGCTGGCAGACATTAAAGTGAAGTGGACATAACTTTATTGTTTCAGTATATATCCAATGATATACCTCCCCAAATGAAAATTTTGAATATGGTCATCCCCATTCTTATGCACTTCTGCAGTTTCCTCTCAAATTGAAGCATTGCAAGCTGCATAAAGCCGCACACCACCCAACATAATGTGACGTAATTAATGACGTCAAACTATTTCCAACAGTATATCCCAGGATTTACTGTCGCAAGTTCATGATGTTATCCAATCATATGTTGAGTTACATTTGCAAGTGCATTAGAATCTGGGTTTACGATATTTGCTCAAGCTGTTTTCTACGAATACGGTAGGTATATACAGAACATTTCAACAGCACATTTGCTCATTCATTGTAATAATAAGTGAATATATGACAAATGAAATTAAACCTTGTCATGCTAAAACCTGGATATATTTTCTTAAGAAATCATTGTAGATCAAGATCAGTTAGCTTCTGAATAGAATCCACATGGTGTTCCATTCAACCTATGAATCCATGTTAATATGTCTTTCAAGTACTGAATTTCTGATTAACTGGCCTAATCCATCCTGGTTATGGAGAAATAATTTGCTGAAAATAGCAAGCAAATAGTCCATGATCAGCATAGGCCAGTTTTAAGCAAATTTTTTCAGCGTAAAATTGTGATTATTTTCTTATTCATCAGTTTGAACATGTGTTTTGGGTGCTCAAAAGAACCGTCTCAGTGAGACAGTTCTTTTGTGTACACACAACATATGTTTTGATTGAGAAATAAGAAAAAATAATTTTCCCTTATGCACCCTTATCAGACTACTCCTGGTCTGAGACCAATTTGCTTGTGCGCAGTTTTTCTGCCTAAATAATTTGGTTAAGAAATTAAAAATAAGAATTCATATTGCAGGACATAGATTTACCTTTGCTTGCTGGCTAAGACCAATATCTGTAAATGCATACTGCCACTGTGGTAGACCAAGGTGCATAATCATTAGTCTATAATACGCCATAAAAGAATCAGTAATATAGTGCCATCGCATGCCTCTATCCAGGAACCAGATTTCCACTTTTGGATCAGTCCCACCTACAGAAAACAGAAACATATTAACGCTTTGCATGTTAGAATATAACGGGTGTTCTGGCTTAGTAGTCTAGTGTCTAAATAAATTCAATATCTTGCAGTCAATGACCAACTACTGGACCAGGACACCCGATATACAGAACTATACGTACAGTATGAAAAGCTTGAATAACTTTCAAAATGCTCCAGCCTCAGATTTTGAACTTTTAATAACATTAAAGTAGTTATTTCCCATTTTAGCTAAACCTGACTTGACTGGATCCTGAGTTTATTTTTCTACTGCTGCTGGTGTCCCAGGTACTGGGGTAGGCAGCAGGTGGCTAGAGTGTCTAACACCCAATCCCCACGCCTCTCTGTTCAGTGGATCGATGCTGCTAAGGCTGCACATTTTCATGTTAGTCTTAACACACTCAGACCACGTCTTTTTAGGTCTCCATTTTCTTCTGGCGCTAGGAGTCGTCATACTTGTGATGTTAAGTAGGCATAAATTCAAGAACATAAGCAAAAATTTATTTCATCCTCTTTTTCACAAAAAAATCACATTTCGCATAACTTTGGCACTGTAGCAACTATCACTCAATGCACAAAAATTTTGTTAAGCAGATACACAGCTGGATTTATAAGTGTGAATAATTTGCAATGAATATTTTCCGAAGTAAAGTATTGACCAAAATAATACCCTTTTTAAAAGCTAGGTACACTATTGTGTGCACTCTTTGACTGCAACCACCACACAATGACTGCACTGTTCGAGTACAGTGGTTCTCTAGTGTGAGGCGTGGTGGTTTCAGACAAGAAGATTTCTAAAGTTTTCATCTGGAAAATCTATTTTAAGCCTGTGTGACCTAGATATGCAACACACTAAAACCATATGTACAATTATCAAAGAGGGCCATATAAGGATCATTCCTGCCAAGTTTGGTAAAAATCCAGCCAGTAGTTTAGGAGGAGATGTTCTTTAAAGCAATTGTTGATGACACACGACGACTTACGACGGACATCCCACGATCACAATAGCTCACCTTGAGCCAAAGGCTCAGGTGAGCTAAAAACACATGCACATCTTCAGTCATCTTTGCAAGCCAAGGGTACTAAGTCCACTTCGTTCCATATGGAACGAAGTGGACTTAGTACCCTTGGCTTGTGAAGATGCTTCAGAGTATGACAAATGCAACTATAAAGTTCAAAAAGGATTTTAGCCATGTCAAGATGATTTCCTGTCTTCCTGGGTTGAACCAGTAAAGCAGAGGGTAATTGTCTTGCTCAAGGACACAAAGCAGTACCACCTGTTGGGCTCAAACCAGTGACCCTTCAATCCAGCCACAGCACTCCTCACTGTGACTTTTTGTATCAGTAATCCAGTTTCATTATTTAATGCACTGTAACCATCTTATAATGTTGCTTGGAGACGTCATTTCATTTGACATTTTTGAAGCCACATACAGCAGTAACATGCATAACAACTAGTTTGTGAAAAACATTTCTTGGGTTGAGCTGATTTTTGCTTTGATTATATATACATGTTTATATTGTAGACATATAAGAGAAACTAGCCACGCCCCCTAGCAACCATACTTTTCTTTGAATCAAGTTTTATTTTACTATCCATGTAGGACACCCAGTGCCATATCTGCCAATTAAGTGTGAATTCCGACCAGCTATTCCAGAGGATGGGTCTTTGGTAGTTTTCTTAGCCACAACATACCACATCCCCTGGCAGCCCTGACCCCTAGGTTATAAAACTTTTTTCATGCTCAACTCATCTGAGCACGGAATTTAGCCTGCTTATAAATGTTAAAATGCCAACAAATTGTTGGCATTTTAACATTTATCAGCATGATAAATACAGCATCTGAGAGACTTAAAGCATTTGTCGGTATTTTAGTTTTTACGAGCAGTTGAAATTTCGTGCTCAGTTGAGTTGAGCATGGAAAAAGTTTTATAACCTCAGAGGCCTGTTCTTTAATGGATCAAATTCCTGTAAACTTTAGGTTAATTAACACTTTCCATGCTGGGTAATTTTGCATGCTTTTGTTGTCATCTACTGACATTTTCAAAATTAACTTTTTTAAAAAAAAAAATTCAGGAACACTATCAGAGTGTCAAACGTTCTATCTGTGCTGATCTGGGTCAAAACTGTTTGCTAAAGTTATCAGCAGATGACAATTTTTGCTGCTAGCAATACAAGGAAAGAGTTAAGTAAATTGCTGATAACAAATGATGCACAGGGAACCACAGACAACAAAATTCCCTTAAAGCACCACCTATAATTTGCAGCAGATGACAATTTCAAAGAATTTCTAGCGATAAGGCGAGCAATCTCCCTAAACGAGACGTTCGTTTTATTTTGTTGAAATAACGACTGGAGAAACTAGGCACATTAAACAAATATATATAGACGGGCTGTCCATGCACCATTGCCCCCGAATTTGTATATTCAAAACGGGATTTCCTTAATGCATGTAATAACTCTACTTCTTATTGAAAGGGAATTTATTTCGATCATCAACTGTACTTGTTATTCAGTAACATATATGGGAACTAGACCGTTAAACAAGGGTACCAATCGTCCTATCACGCTATGTACAGTAAAACTATTTATACAGTTGATGTACAATAAAAACGACCATCTTGCAAAGTGGTCTATTTTGTCAGATATTTGATGTCTTCTTTCGCTTATACAACCCCTTTCCCCCCCCTAGACCCAAGACGCCCTTTACATATGTTATGTATTTGTATAGCGACATTTAATTGTCCAAAGGGCATCTTGGGTCTAGGGGGGGAAAGCATCTAAAAACAAACTGAAAGACGCCAGTTTCGTCTTTTCAATGACAAACGTCACAATTTTAAGAATATTTCGTACGCATGCGCAGAAGGAAAACCGCAAAATTTCGAAAATGAAGGGCACTTATATCCTTAATATTTTAGCACTTTTACTTTTTGAAAACCTGCAAATGATTTACTAAAACTCTCGTCTAAACGGCACCCAGTATAAAGACGTAAAATGAGGGGTGGGAGTAGAAGGCGCAAGTTTTAACGGTTTTGTAAATGATGAATCGCTTTAAAATCTATTTTGATGCTTTCTATATAAATTTTACTACCGGAACAGACCAATTTTAAAAACATTAGGGCAATTTCAAAATTTATGTTTGGTAATCATGTTAACTAGGGAAAATTTACCCCTCATCGCTAGAGCTCCTTTTGCCGCTTTTTCAAAAATAACCAATAAGGCATGATATTTCATGAGAATCGTCTGCTGGCAGACGTTACTCATGTTATACCATACCTTATTTTTTTCGAAAATTGGGGAAAATGTCGCAAAATTTGTCTTCTGCTGCAGTTGTGATTTGCGCTTTAAGGGTTAATTGAAGAATGACAGATAATAATGGAAACCGGACATTGAGTGATATAACAATTACCTCACTTGAGTACTTCATGCTTTGTGTTATAAAATACCTGCCTAAGGTAGAAGGTGAATCACAAACCTTTAGATAATGCGAAGCCTGGCGACTTGAACATCCATTACATCGCTTTCTTACTATGTACTTTAAACAACTAGTATGAATAATGACTTTGGCTTCAACTGTTTTCAAAAAATAAACGTTTCAATTTTTTCCCAATTAAATGCATGATATATCAAATTTGACCTTGACGTTAAGACGTAGGACAAGGTCAAACCAGGTTCATCATTTTATAAAAAAAAACTTGATCGACCCAGCATCCCCAATTTACTATGACAAGTTTCATTACAGGACTTCTTGTTCTGATAATGATTTTTGAATATTTTTGCCGTTTGTATGAAGTTGAACATGTCACGTGACCTAGACCATTTACTTGATACATAAACATTCCCATCCCCTTCTTATGGAGGCTCCACCTGAAATTTGGCTCAGGTGAGCTAATAAACCTACCAATATCTCTTGACGATATATTCATATCAGTAAATAAGCTAAGCTGTAGTGCTGCTGATTACCGAGTTATTTCAATAAAAATGACTGTGACAGTCTAATAAATATTGAATTTATTAAATGAGTTGATGAAAAGTGATAAAATGTGAGGCTTGTCGAGCATTTTATCGCTTTTTTTCAACAAGTTTAATAAATTCAATAATACAAGAGCACAAATGTTAGATTCTATTTATCACATGACATTAAAAATTACTTTAAAATCACATTTTTGGCATGAAAACATCAAGCTTTTGCCATCTTTTACGCAACGTTATAAAGGATGTAATTATGTTGCATTACGAAATTTGTAAACCACTTGTTTTAAGTTATCAATTTTATTGCATGGCATTATATCACTCCCAGTCGCAACTTCATGTGATAAATGGGTTTATAACATGGGTATTGATGCAAGAAAACCTGTCTTCGGGATTTGCTATTAACAAAGGCGCAGTCCAGCCTGCACATCCGGCAGACTGAGGCTGAGCACCTTTGTTATTCACTTTTCAAGTATCATATCTAAACTTGTTACAGGCCATATTCTGAACTTCTACCTAGACTCTAGCTGTAGCTGAGGAGACTGGTTTGAGTCTTGCTTTATCAATGTCTTTGTATAGAAAGACCCTGCTATATCGGAAACCCCGCAGACAGGTTTTGACGCGTCGAGGCCCATATAATAAAAGAAAACTGCAAAGCTGACTATATAAGGGTTACAACAACTAATTATTCATTAAAAACAAAAGTATACAAAGCTCCTGCTCAATTCAGCGAGTGGTTCGCGCTAAATAAATATAAAAATGCATTGGAAAAGAGCTTAGTGACAAAATTCTTCTTCAAGCAATTAACATGATCTTATCAAGAAAACTTCAAGATTGTAAATATCATATTAACACTGAAAAATCATAATTGAAGTAAAATAATGGGAGACAGTTTCTTCAAAATGGGAATGTTTTAAATACATTGAAATGCTACAAAAATGTGACAGGTTTTTTAAGATGCTACAAAAACAATAATGGTGGTATAGGGATGGGGGATATAAAAAGAAAAGGTTATTCAACAGAAATTTACCATAAGACATAAGTTCTTCAATACTTGGACTTTTAATGTTCCCTACAAATAAACTAAAAACTTCAAACAATTCTGCTTTAAAGGCATTGTATTCATTTTACAAACTAGTGATAGTCTAACTCTTTAAATGCTGAATTTCTAGCAAACATCCTGCTTAACAATAAATCAAATACTGATCTAAAAAGCAAACAAATAGTCCCTGATCAGGCCAAACAAAAAATATCTCTGTTTAGGAAAACCCAACCCTACCTTTTACTGGTGAAACCTAGGATTTTTTCAGGTTTCTGGAAAAATATATAATTTATGCATAAAATTATATTTTTCCCAGAAAATAATTTTAAAAAAATATGTGTACCTACCCTACCTAAACTTTTCAGACCCTTTACCCGAAAGTTACCGAAACACACTTATTTTTCATTTGGCCTCAGAGGAAGTCTTCCCTGTTTGCTATTCAGACAAACTTTTTTGCGAATTCCAGCCCTGAAAACAAACATTTTATTTAAGGAAAAGAAAGAGAAAAGTGTGTGTTCGTTTACTGTACATTAAGTAATAAATAAAGGATTTTCTGAGGCTTTCTTGTTTAAACGGTGAGGTGGGCATAGCCCACCGAGCGGTTTAAACAGAAAGCCAAGGAAAATCCTTTATTTGGCTTGTAGTATGGCCCAGGCGCAAATAAAAACGTGTTACCGACACCTGACGAAATTTACATTCGCTCCTCCCTGCATCCCGCCTAAGCTGTCAAATATATTACATTTATTTGTCGCTATTTAGGAAGTTCTCGCCTACATTGCTGTTTAACTAAAACTGGAAGTTAGAGTACAGTTTTAAGCTCCTCCTTCGTCGTTATTCTAGGGTGTCTGGTTTAAACATCAGCAAAGATCAAAGAAAAAAAGCATCAGCCATACTACAACATAATAAAACCAACATCTTTTTTATACATGGACTTGGTTGCCATGTGATATTCTTCAGATGATTTTTTGCAATTACTAAGTTCATACAATGAAATAAAACTTTAATCTTTACAAGCAAAAACTGTTCTACATGTATAACTACTCTAATTTTGATTTAGTAAGAATAGAAAATGCCAACATCAGATTCTACCAGCACAATGTACAATAAAAAAGAAACATTACAAATAGATGTGCATGTAGACATACTAATGTGACTAACAAATGAGAAACTAAAGCCTATAATTGCAAGAAAATTGGTTAGAAGCATCATGTAAATAGATCTTAATTCATGTATGAAACTATATTCAATTACGTTCTATGAATTTTGTACACAACTTATTTTATGTTCAGACATAAAGGTAAGACTTGTTTTAAAAAATCAGAGTTTCTACGGTAACAGTGTGTTTTGGGTGACTCCAAAGAATAAGAATTATGAAAGCTGTAAAGAAACAGCACTATTAATTGAAATAAATAATGAACTTTAAAGATTGATACAAAAAAAAATACATCTGAATATGCTCTTTGCTGCACTTAAAGCCAATGTGAAGGACTAGCATACAGGAAAACAGACTGTGTGCCCAGATCAGACTGCTCCTAATGGAGCAGTCTGATCTGGGTCCACATTGTTTGCTACAGAGACATTTTAAATGGAATAACAGATGATACAGCAGACCAAATTTAGTGCTGATAAGCAGCCAAAGATTTTATTTTCAGCCGATGCACATAAAGTCAGAAAGATTACATAAACAAATTACATACTTTAAAATGTTTATATTTGGCAGTTTTATTCATTTGATGTTATTGGCGGCAAAAACAAAAATCACTAAAAAATGAGACCGTGAAAAACAGTTTTGAATCCAGTAACGCAATAAGCAATAAATGGAAGCACATCATTAGCATGTTGGAATCTGGATCTATAACCCAACTTTTGAACGGTAGAGTATATTTTCAAGAGAAAACTATGTATTAGAAAGGGGCTACTATACATTAAAGGAAAGAATATGCTCCCCATAGGGAGCCCCTATGAGAATAGAAAATAACTTTAAATGGTATTGAATTGAGAAACCTTCAAAATTAAACTATGCCAATATGCCAGTCTTTTAACATCACCGAAATTTGATGCTGCAAATATTAAGTGGTTTACAGTAAGGGTTCCCACAGATACTCAAAAATACAATTCCATGATTTTTCCATGATTTTCCATGATCAACAATGTATTTTCCATCACTATTTAATGCACAACCTCCAACCTCCCTTTTTAGCAGCATCTTCACCACGCTGAGCATAAATGCCGAATGCAGCAGCAACAGCATGCTTGTAGACCATGCATGCATTTTGAATTAAAACTTGAAATCACCGGTCGCCAGAAAATTAGCTGTCGGACAAGTGTCCGACAGCTAGTTTTCTAGCTACTGGTGGTTTCTTCAAATTATTTCACAACATTCCATGATTTTTCCATGATTATTTAGGTTTTTTCAAATTCCATGATTTTTCCATGCATGTAACTTTGTTTAGTGATTTTCCAGGTTTTCCATGATTTTCAGAGCTTGTGGGAACCCTGTACACTACAAAAAGGCTAAGGAGAAAATGAAACATTTTATATCATGAAGACAAATTTCTAAAATTTATAGATATCAAACATTTAGTTGATCTAAAAACTATGATTTTTTCACAAACTAAAACAACAGATCTATAAAAACAAAAAATAAGCTCACCAAACTTTGTCACCACACTTGTAGCTTGTAATCACAAAGTGATATAATTAAACAACATCAAGAACAGTTGCACTTGTGGCATTGTGTTAAATGCTATTGCATCTCAATAATTCAATATCATTACATTTGTTGTTGAACTTCTGACTCACCATGCTGAAAAATGACTCTTAAAGTTAAAAATACTGAAAAAGTGTCAAAATTAATCTGAAGTTTATGAGAGAGAAAAATAACATACACATCTTCAGTCCATGATCAAAATACCAGTAAAGTTCCAAAATGATTGGTATAAAAGTATCGAAGCAATGGTGCACACCAGATAACAATTATCTGACAAGTTTCATAGTATATGTGCCCAAAAACTGACTATTAAAAGTTTAAAAAGCTGAAAAATGTCAAAAATTAATCTGGATTTTAAAAAAAATGCACATTTTCAGACTGTAGGGAAAACTTTTGCCAAGTTTCAAAAAGTTTGGTAAAAAAACTGTCGGAAGAGTTGCTTTCCCAAGATACCAGTGGTAAATGGCCAGCTAATTGAAAGAATAGATGGAAACTTGTACCCCTATATTGTACATGCTAAAGCAAGGGCGACAAAAAACACCTTGTCTGTCAATAATTGAGCCTGTCAAAATTTATTCTAAATCCATCACCATATTATTAAAGATGTTTTTTTTTATTATTTGATTTACAAACCCTCCTACTTTAATTTTCCGGAAAGTAGAAAAAAAAAGTTCTAAAATTATTTTTTTATTTTATCCACCGACTCTAAATATTATTTGTTTTGTTGAATAAAAAATCTAATTTTGAGGTTCTGTCTGTGTATTTTTGAGAGTGACACTTTTAAATGTGATTGGCCAGTCCAGATTTTTACGAAAATGAGAAATATTTAAAGATTTAATACAGCCTGTTGGTTTACCTTACTGTTTTACTGTTTGTTCTGGAGATATTTAAAAAAAAAAAAAGAAAAAGCTCTAGAAAGAGCTTTTTTCCCGTCCCCACCCCCCCCCCCCACCCGACCCATAAATCTGAAAAAAAAAAATCCAGTAAATCAACTAATAAAAAAATTCTGGCCTAAATGAATGTAAGCTGCAGCATATCAACAAAAACAAGTCTGATTACATCTATCAGAAATGGCAATAAAGAAAAAAGAAGGAATGAAAAGATATATGGGCTAGTGCACGACATTTTGGTACTCCTCACATATGCACAAATGCCTCTAAAAAGAGGTCTTAATTTAGGTCTGAGCCTTCATCTATAAGAGTCGCGACACATGATTTCCAACAATGTGGTATTTTTACAAATGTAGACTCAGACAAACCTGTGCAGCCTCCTTTAAAGCTTAGAAACTCTAAATGCTGTTCGGTCAGAAGCTTAACAGTCATAGAATATTCAAGCGACTAGCAAAGGCTCTGATCAGATTGTGCATATGCTTAGGCTGGTCTGAACCTTTGCTGGTTGCACATACCACATTGTTGGAAATCTCATGTCACAGCTCAATCATTTGTTTGTTTTGATTCTTTTTGTCCCAGTCAACAACTTTTAAGCCATGTCGAAACAGGTCTTCCTGGGTTGGTCCGGAGAGGATAAAGTGTCTTGCTCAAGGATGCAATGCAGTGTCTCATTTGAGGCTCGAACCCGCAAACCCTTGATCTCAAGTCAAGTACTCTACGACTGAGCCACCGCGCTCCTCCTTTCATATATACCCATACTTTATAGGAGGACCCAAAAGATTCTGGTGAGTCTGCACATATGTTGTTGCCATATATTGAAAATAAGTGCTACTAAAAGCTGTAAAAAGTATCAACGATGATTCTCAATTAAGCAAGAAAGGAGTGATAGAACATGTTTACAACTGTCATAAGGAAAGAGATATACAGTAAAAACCTGTGTAAAAGGGCCACTCAAAAATAGACAAAACAAAGATCTTAATGACAAATGGTAGCTTAATGAAGGTCAAAAGTATTACAGAATGCTCCCATTCTTCTTGCAAACTCCTATCTGGACCTAAAGATGTCTCATAATTACAATGAATTATATTTTGATTGGCTTATGAATTAAAAGTGATCAAATTGTCAAATTAATACAGTGCTGTCCCATTATAATAAGGCTCATTAAAACACAGATTTGGATATAACACTGGTTATGTTGTGGCTCCCAATTTTTTTTATACTATGAAATTTTACAAGAAATTATAGGAAAATGACCATTTAATGGTCATTTTCCTATAATTCCTTTGTAAAATTATCCCTTTATAACATGATTCACTTATAACATTGTCAGTTAGTATGGACCCCAAGTGTAGCTTTATAAAGTAACTGCACTATATTGAAACACTTGTTTAACGCATTCAAAAGTTAACCAATTTTCATGGTTGTACAAATGTATCTCATCCCAGTGTCAAATAAAGCTAAGGGCCACTATTTATTACACAACTTCAGTGTTCTGTATGTAAAGTGTTTGTTTCAATGGGAATCATAATTACAATGTAGTTACAATCCTCTTGCAATGGCAATATGACATAAATATAAAAAAAAATTCAGAGTGTTTCCAATAAGTTCTGAATATATGTATATACTATAACTATTATACCGTCTTAAAGACCTGTGCAAAGTAATACAAACTAAAAGTTTGACTAAGAAAAAATATCTAATGATTTTAAAAATGTTAGCCAACCCCCTATGATGTATTAATCAGAGTGCAGTGAGATGATAAAAGTACCTTCGTCAAACTCCTCGTCTGAACCTGTATTTATAATATAGCTGTATTGTCATTTATCAGTTACCTGTCATATTATCTGCACCGTCGCCCCTTGACCGGATAAATGTTGCCTATCTCACGGCGTGTGCCTTTATCAGGTCAGGATGACTCAGCACTTTTTGAATGACATCATCAATGACATTGAATTGACACAAAAATCTATAAATACGTCATTATCGCTAGTTTGAACAGCGAATCAAGTTGTAAACTGATAAATAAAATACCAGGTTCACGTCTTTTGATATCAAGTTTACCAGGCTCGGCTTTGAAAATGCATGTTGAATCACTCGGCAAGCCTCGCAATGTCAACAAGCGTTCTAAAAGCCTTGCCTGGTAAACAAAAGACACTCACCTAGTATTCTCTATTTATCATAAAATCAAAAGTAAACAAGTCTTATGAAGTTATTATGCCCATTACAAATTGCCTGTACTTAAATGTAATATGAAGTAGGCACACCTAATGGGCAACCAACCAATTTGTTCTGAGAGGATAGCACAGTTATACAGTGCTCTTGTGAGTCGATAACCTTGTAAGTAAAAGCCAAATATAAACCTGAGTATAAGGAAATCATATTTAGCTGTAAAATAATCCTGCAAGTACTTAAATATAAAAAAAAACGGTCTTGTAAATAGTGCATATCCATTTTTTACAGTATTTCAGTGTTATTGGCCGCTATTAAGGTAATAACTAATTGTAAATTATGTACATCTTTTATAAGCAACTTTAATCAAGAGAAAAAGGTCACTTGCAATTCCTGAATAAAATACAGAGTCCTTTTTTAATATTCGTAAGTTTCTCCACTTAACATATGATGTTGACTGTTCAAAACCTAGTATAAGATCAATTCCGAGTGTATTCTTCAAATTTTTTACAAGCAACTTTGACTTTTTGTGATGTGAGTCCTATCACTGATGGAGCCCAGTAAGTATGCAAAATATTTCCTTCTATGGAGGAAAAATTCTTATATCTCCTTGTAGATACTTAGGGGATAACTGTATTCAAAATTTCCTTCTGGGGAGGTATATCATCGGATATACGGTCGGAAATTTAGTTTTATGGCGACGCATGAGCAGAGCCGTAAAACATGACTTCGGACTGTATATCCGACAATATACCGCCACAAATTAAAATTTAAAATATGATTATCCCCATTCTAATGCACTTCTGCAATTTGTCTCAAATTGGAGTATTGCAAGCCGCATAAAGCTGCACATCATCCAATGAAATATGAGGTAATTAATGATGTCAAACTATTTCCTACAATTCGCAATTTTTTTACATTATCCAATAAGACATTGGAATACAAAAGCAAGTGCATTAGAATTTCCATTTGTTTACTTTACTATTGGACGTAAGCATGTTAGAATGTTTAGTTGCCAATAAAATGTACTTGTGTAGATATTATTCAGTTTCAAACACATCCGCTAAATTGTGAGGCAAACTGTGACAGTGAGATTAATAGAGAACTGTGAATGGTCCAAAGGTTTGGTCTTTAAATAAATTCAGCAGCCACTTACCTGTTTTACTCTCTCTATATACAAGACACACTTTACCAAAGCTATCACACGGATCAAGCTCAAATATTTTACATCGACTATCAAATGTTGGTTTCTCGAAACCTACAACAACAAAAATTTACACCTAAATTTAACACACCGACACACTGACTAGATTTTAAGCAGGCCTGGGATAAGAGTGCTTAACTGAAAATGATTTTTTATTTCTCAACCAAAAATTCTGCTGTGGGTACTCAAAAGAACAGTCTCGATAAGAATGTGTAACTGAAAATGATTTTCTTATTTCTTAACCAAAACAATTGTTGTGGGTACTCAAAAGAACTGTCTCAATGAGGCGGTTCTTTCAAGCACACAAATCACATGTTTAAACTGATGGATAAGAAAATAATGGCAATTTTACGCTGACATGTTTTGCTTAACTGGTAACTGGCCCTATGATAATTCAACAGTGTCATAAGACTGAACACTAGTTTTAAGAGAAACTGTATCTTTTGATTGATTGTATTTTGAAAAAGGTGTGTGACTGTAGGGCTGGGGTAAGCCTGTTCTCTTGACTATGCTAAATAAAAAAATATCTGAGTTTAGGGTAACCAATCTCTACCTAAATTTACTGGTAAAACCTAGGATTTTTTTCAGGTTTTCTGGAAAAAATATATAATTTTATGCATTTTGAAAGGCAAAATGCCTTTCAAAATGCATAAAAAAAAAATTTTCCAGACAAAAAAAAATAATTAAAAAAAATGTGAGTGCCTACCCTACCTAAAATGATAAGACCGGTTACCCGAAACACACTTATTTTTTTTATTTGGCCCTATATAAGATGTAATTTGAATGATGATTGACATTCTGTGATTCACAACCATTGAATCCAATATTCTGGAATCCCCTGAAGACACTGCAGATTGGACAAAACATAGGTCAGGTACTCATGTCTCCATGAGTACAACATCAAAGAAGTCTGCCAGAAGTAGTCACTCATCCCACCAGCAACCTGAGCTCAACCTGCTATACTGCAGAGGGCAGTGACTCAGTTGGTAAAGCATTAGGCTGCATTGAAGAGTACTAGTTCGAGACTCAACGATTAAGTCACTGTGTTGTTGCATCCTTTAGCAAGACACTTCATGCGCAGATCCAGGAATTTTCGTCAGGGGGGTCCAGGTCAGTCTGACAACTGACAAAACCAGCTCTGACAACGTTTTTTTTTTCTTTTTTTTAGTCCTCAGCTTATTTTACAGAAGTAAAATGGTCAATTCAAAGAAAGCTATCATTTTTCAAGGTTCCAGAGGGGGTCCAACATTTTGCAGGGGGGGTCCAACTTTTTCCAGGGGGGTCCAATTGCTTATTCCCTATAGGTACCCATAAAACTTGTGATTTTCCAGGGGGGGGGTCCGTATCTCCCCTCCCCACCCCACCCCCTCTGCACTTGCACTTTATCTGCTTATTAGCACTGGCCCAACTGAGGAAGACAGGAAATCATCCAGATATGACTGAAAAATTGTTGACTTCATTTAATTGACCACAAATCAAATCTCCACTGTAGGCCGTTAGTTTAAGATCTGCCAAAATTTAATAGCATATTGCCCTTTACTTGACAGTCACACTACAACAATCTTGTTATCACATGATTTCCAGCACTGATATTTTTGGGAAATTGTCTAGAATGTTGCAGAAGTGTTAGTGGTCTAATTGTGTATCTGTCAATATAGTTTCTGCCACTTGACATACAAAGCTGACTTTCACCTTTAATGCTACAAAATTAACCAGTGGAGAAATTTTGATTTCAGTGTCTATGCATTCCTATTGATGTTTTGCATAACTGACATCTGGCTGTTTTGACTAATGATGTTTGTTCGTTTAATTCTTTACATGCCAGTCAACATTTTTCAGTCATTTTGGTATGGGTCTTCCTGGGTTGAACCAGTACTTAGCAAGGACTAATAGGACACAGCACAGTCACGCCTACCAAACGCTCAAATGCTCAACATCTGGTTAAATATTAAAATCAATTGTTTCAGGAAGAGAATAAAAAATCAGGGAATGTCATGCAACAGCCTATGCAGTCCTACGTTTGTGGTATAAATTTGAGGTCAGAAAGTTCTTTCCTTTTGTCAGATTTACTTTTCGCGTAAAATAGGTGTACCAGAATTTGACAGGAACGTGTTTATCCCCTGAAAAGTAAATCTGCCAAAACAAAAGAACTTTCTGATCTCAAATATATACCACAAACGTAGGACTGCATAGGCTGTTGCATGACATTCCCCAATTTTTTAATCTCTTCCTGGAGCAATTGTTTTTAATATCCAACCAGATGTTGAGCATTTGAGCGTTTGGTAGGTGTGACAGTGGACTATAATGATGTGTTTGCATATAGCTGAATTTTCTCTTTTTAGACTTGATTGACATTTGGAATGACAGTGGTGTTTGATGTGAAATTTGAGAGACATATCCTTTAAGCTGGATGTACTGAACATGTTCTTAGGGTTTCTGTGGTGAGCCCAAGTACAGCCTAGTGGTGTGAAAAAAGGAGTGTCAGTGACAGTATAGCTGAGGCTGGTGGGTAGAAACTGCATAGATGAACAGAGGTAGTGGCAGGGTACTGGAAGATTAAATCTGTGTAGAAAAGAGTAAACAGGTGATTCAAATAATAAAGATTATCTCAATAAAAATTCCAAAGGGAATTTATTAATACTAAAACACTATCTTTACTCTGTTTTAAATTTTAGGCCTCTTGGTCTTTGTCAAGAAACAAATATCTGGATTTATCCAGATATTTGTTTCTTGACAAAGGCCAAGAGGCCGAAAATTTGAAATATAGTAAAGATAGTGTTTTAGTACAAATAATAAAGGACTTTACTATTTGTGCCCAGCTTACCTGATGTTTCATCCTCAAGGTCGGAGTCACAGTCAAGGTCAGCGAGACTTGGGTTCACCATAGTTGGGTTATGTTGTCCACCGATTCTCAGGAGTTTACTAATACTGTTGATATACATTCTACCAACAGCTATTGGACCATCTGAAAAAATACCAATACAACATTCAACTCCTTTCAGACCAATGGAATTTTCTATAAAGCTACATACGTTAGAGTCAGGATTGTCCATTGTGTACAGGTTATAATTTACAAAAATAATACAGTATTTCTTTCTCAGAAGATTGATTTTGTCTAAGCAAACAGTGCAGACTATGCATTTCAACTGGTTAAATGAAGGTGAAAATTATATATCAAAGATGGAAGTGCAATGATTTAATTTCATTCTCATAAATATATAATATTGATCAACAATCTGTGAAAACCAGCTTTATTGACGATGTCGTCAAAATTTAGTTATTACTCACACTTAATCTACGAAGTGTTAAGAAGTTATCCTGAAAAATTTATGAAGTTATCTCTATTATTCATAGAAATATGGTCTTTTGAAACTATACACTGTCTAAACTTTAAGGTGCAATGTCAGAAACTTCATGACATTACTAATGGCGTCAAATTTAACTTCCTTACATGTGGGTTTGTCGGGTGCATGTAAAACATGCTATTTCTTTTTAATATACTTTTTTATTATCCTTAGCATATGTGCAATGGAGTTCGCAGAAAAGTTGACACTGATTCATTTTTGCCTAAAGTTTGCATGATCTGAAAACAACTGATCGTACTTTAAACATTTTGACCGTTGCTAAGGTGAAGTTGTTGCCATGGAAACATATGGCATGATAACGAAGAAGTTTAATCAGAAATATTTGCCAGTTTAATTCTACTATCCACCTGAAAAGGTTTTAAGGCAATATATAAACATGTCAAATTTCTTAATTTTGGGTGTTTTTCAAATGATTTCTACATAAAAAGTCCTAGATGTCATTAAGGCCGGTTTTCATAGACCGCGGCTCATATACATATATTTTTAAATAAAGTCAATAATGAGGAGCACTCATGAAAGGTTATTTCTATTTTCCATATCACATTCAAGTCACCTATATAGCAACACACATGCAAACAAATCTAAAAAATAATCTTAAAATTACTCTGCAAAAGACAAAAAAGTATTTAAATAAGCCAGCATGCAAAGAGTTAAACAGCACAATGCACACACATCCTGAAATTTAGTCTGTAAGAAAACAGGATCGTAAGGATCTAACCTCTTATTTTCTTCAATTAAAATAAAAAGAAAGATTTTGTCAGCTACTCTGTTTGATTTTATTTGTCGATGTATAGCCTACATATATTGCTTTTCAATATGTACCTTATTTTCTTGAATAAATAAAATAATAAAACCGATATTAACAGCAACTCTGTTTGAGATACTAGCACTTTAATGGTTGGATAGAGAAAGAATGTGGCTCATGGAGAAAACCAAGGGACGTAATGCAGTCTAACAATGTACAAGTAGTCTGGTACCCTGCCTCCATGATTGTCTATCTCAAAAACCTGGATAAGCCCGGGATACCTGACTAATGTACAGATTTGCGCAAAAATCTACGATCAAACCTGACAGATTATATATTGCCATCTTTCAAGACATTTTAGGACCATACAACTAAGTATATACCTGCGCTGCCTGGCCTGCTTGATTTCCTAATAAAATTATCATTTCAAAAGATTATACTGGGACGCGTAGCCCAGTTGGTAACGGGTCTGGCAGCAGATGCCAGTCTGACTGCAGATCCAGGGGCTGTGAGTCCGATCCTGGCTCAGTCCCATACTTTTGTGGAGATTGATCATGAAATCATTTCTACAGTCATTCTCCTCCCTTCCGCTGAGTCATTCAAGAAGGATTGTTGTCAGTTACAAGGGAAAGTATGTGCATGATGTACTGGTTAACTGCTTGTTCAAAGCTTGCCCAGGAAAAAGTGTGGTTAGGTGAACTGACCGTCCCACCATGACCATAGCTGTTGACTTGGGATGTAAAGCAACAAAACAAACAAACAATTTTCAAATGATTGCAAACTGCATAAAACCACACATCAATCAAAGAAAATTGAAGCAACTTATAAAGTCAAATTTCTACAGTATCACAAATAAATTGTCTTCAGTGTCATCTAATAAGATATCACATTACATTCTCATGTGCATTAGAATATCTGATTATTATGTCTACATTCATATATCCATAATTTTAGTCCTAGAAACTGAAAGTACCAGTAAATAACTCACGCAGCCCGTGACATACCAATATATCGCCATCTGCTGATAAACCTTGTACACAGCTTCTAATGGAAATACCACTGGGATTTTATGTATTAATCCCAATTAATTTCAACCTGATTCCACCAGCTTAATTTATGTAGTATTCCACCAGAACTCCCACTGAGATCCAGTGGAAATAACATTGGAATCCAGTGGCTACATCCAGGCCTGTAGTTAAGAGTGCGTACCAAAAAACTAATTTTCTTATTTCTCAACCAAAACATATGTTGTGGGTACTCAAAAGAACCCTCTCAATGAGACGGTTCCTATGAGCACCCAAAAAATATGTTCAAACTGATGGATTAGAAAATATTAAAAAAATTATGCTCAAAAATTGTGTTTATCTTAAGCTATGTTCATCACTTGGTTCCATCAGTCAACTTAGATGGTATTCCAGAGGGCATTCCATTGTCTTTTGGGGAAAATGTCACTGGAATCCAGTGGCAGCTGTTAGGTGGTACTCTGGTATAGTTTGATACATTACCCAATAAATCCAGTGGAAATTCCATTAGATTCCAAACAAATTTCCACTGGTTACTAGATTTTAGTGACAACAATGGTATGCTGCTAAAATTTCCAGTGGAAACCACTTATTTTATTACTGGGTTAGTGGTATTCCAGTGGAATTTTGGCCAATATTTTCACTAGGGTAACTATGGCATTTGTTCTATATGTATGCCGCTACTTACGAAATGTGTTATAGGTAGATTAGGATTGTGGGTGTGATAATGTATATAGGTGTCTTTAACAGTACATGTAAAAATTATAGGGCATGTAAAGCATAGTATGCTTGATTGCATTAACATTTAAATCCATTGCATATTTCTAATCTGTTTTGTGTACATGAATATTATTATACGGTAAATTTTCTAAAATTTCAAACACTTTTCGTCTTCTGTTGGCAAATAAAATGTTGGTATAATCAGGCTGGAAGTCACAAAGTGCTAGTTGTAATAGCGAACAAAAGACACTGATCAGCACTGCTTCAGTAATCAGGGTCTGCACTGTTTGTCTATGCCATTTTGGTAGGCAACTAGTGTTCAAAGTTTTAAAACATTTACCATAGTAGATTTGCACATATAAGGTTTAATCATATGACGTTAAGTGTTATTCAGTGGATAACGTCATGTCATAAATAATGTTATGTCCACATGTTACATAACACTTTTAGCGGGAAGGAGTTACATCATGACAATGTCCATCACTACAAAGCAAGTTTTCATGGAAATAAACAATTTTTTAAGGTGATAAAACCGCATTTAAAAAGGCCATATGATAAACAGAATCTTACACTCATAATAATTTCATATTAAATTTATTAAACTTGCCAAAGGCTATTTTAATTAATTTCATTATGAAATGATCACTCGTGTAAGATCCTCTATATATTTACTGTATTAATATTGTTTGTCAGAGAACTCCTACTGGGCTATATTTTCTTCATTCTCTATAATCCTGTGTGTGTGTGTGTGTGTGTGTGTGTGTGTGTGTGTGTGTGTGTGTGTGTGTGTGTGTGTGTGTGTGTGTGTGTGTGTGTGTGTGTGTGTCAAAAGTTATCATATTTTACCTACAAAGCACACCATGCTAATAACATTTTTATAGAATTGTATACCCTCTTTACTAAATCAGTGCAGATGCATTTTAGTTGGCTTCTAGTGCTGATCTGCATCCACACTTTTTTTTCATAAACACAATGAATAATAAATTTGTACCGTTACTTTATCAGGTCTGGGGAATCTCGTAAACACGCAATCGTAAATTATCGCTCAAATGCGCGATAGGGGACTGCCCATGTAAAGGGAAATCAATCTAAACGTCATCAGGGGAAATAAGTTTGGTGGTCAACTTCCTGTTTATATCCCGCATTCCCTTGACAACGATCACCACATGTCTCTCCTTTTGCGAGTTGGTGCCCCAGTTTCAGAAACATTACAACACACAAATAAAAGATTACAAATAAATATTTAACCATCAGAACCTCGGCCACAAATCAATGATTAAATTGATGTAAAAATGGTAAGAAAAAAATTACGGGTTTCTGTCAGAAGAGGGTTCAATTTGGTGATTTTTTTCCTGAAAATTTTGTTTGTTTACCGTTTAGCTTCTCACCCCTTGGTCCGAATGCATTCGAAAAAAGACCAATCGAATCAGCGGAAACGGGCCAAAATGATAAACCAATAATAGAATTTCTATCGCTCAGAACCGCGACGCAGTTGTAGGATAACTACCTCTGTTAGCAAGTCTGCCAATCTCAAGCGTGGTCGCGCATTTGAGCGATAATTTTGATCGCGTGTTTCCGAGATTCCCCAGACCTGTTTATACTAAAAGCTCCAGCTACAGCTCTGAGTAGTTCCAGAAAAGATGTTAAATAACATGTGTATTTTCAAATACTGCTTACCAGGCCTCAAGATAAGAGTGTGTATTGGAATATTATTTTTCTTATTTCTCATCCAAAACATATGTTGTGGGTACTCAAAAGAACCTTCTCAATTGAGCACCCAAAAGACATGTTTAAATTGATGGGTAAGAAAATAATTGCAACTCTAGGTGCAAAAATTACCCTAATCTAGACCTATGCTTACTGCAGATAAAATTCTATTATTTAGCGTTAATTCTGCTGTGTTTAAACTTTCAAAGGTCTGCTGATTTTACAGCCTCAATAGCCTCCTGTAATTTAAAACTCAGTAATTGATATAGGGTCCATTTCCTACTTTTATGGAAATATTTGAGCTTGTTCAGGGATTCAGTTTGGCGTCGGCCATCGGACATAGTCCGAAAATAGTTCCAGATGTCCGAGAGTTTGCTGTCCAGTTTGGACAGTTTGTCCGAGACGATTTTCGGAAACGCATGCTGTACAGTTATGCACAGTGATGCAATAATATTTTTGCTTTAAAAAACGATCACTGATTGGTAAAATTTATGTAAGCTTCTGAATGGTTCGCCTTATTTTACCCCGCAAATACTTATTCATTAAAGCAAACCAGTCATAGTGTTTTGTTACGCCGCACCTGATTGGTCTATTGCATCCTTAGTTTTCTTCCCTTGATTTTATCTCGAAGCGGACAGCATATTTGCATTGGCATTTACCGATAAAATGGCTAAAAAAACTTAATTGCCACCAAGAAACAACAGGAACTGAAGTTTTTTATGCACCAAAACAGTTTGCTTGCTCCATCATTACCTGAACAGTCATTTTCCGTGGCTAACGAGTCATGCAGCGACCGAAAAAGCAGCAAAAACAGTACCCCACCCACTTCCACCAACAACGATCGACAAGCTCCACTCACCTCATGAAATAAAAAGCCAGGCAATCAATCAGACCGCACTTACCATCCGAAATGGTAGCAAAACTACCCCTGGTTTTAATTTGAGAAGGGCAGATGGCAATTTCCGTTTATGGTGGTAAAAATTAGTGTTGAAAAAATGTCCTAAAAAATTTCCAAATGTCCGAACAAAATTGGAGCTGCTTGGACAAAATGTCCGAAGTAAATTTCAGTCCAGCTGAAACCCTGTTGTTGTATAGACTGTTATTGGATTGACAGGAAATCAGGATTTTATAGTGTTTAAACCCCGTAAAATTATCATTTAATCATTCTAGGAGCATATGTACTTACAGTAAAACCTGTCTTAAGCAGCCACCCAAAAAAAGGACTAAAAATTGGTTGTCAAGACTAAATATCGCTTCATGCATGTCAAAAGTATTGCAGAATGCTCCCTTGAGCATCCTGCAATACTTTTGACCTGCATTAAGCTACCATCTGTTTTTAAGACCTTTGTTTTGTCTCTTTTTGAGTTGTCACTTAAGACAGGTTTTAATGTATAAGCTAGAATATGGTTTATGAAAATATCATGCAAACGATAAAGCAAGCATTAATTTCAAACAACTAATCACTAATCAAACAGTCCAATTATCAATCATTTTCAATAACATGCTAACTGAAATCACCATTAACAACCGGCACTTTAGGTTTCCCATCCACCTCTTCAATTATTGGACCTGAAAACAATCTTGCATTTTAAAACATGATTTCAGTAAATCAATTAAAGATACATTCAATGTGAAAAAATCGCTTCCCAAAGAATAGCAAATAAATTTGTGAAATTGTTATTGGACCTGAAAACATTCTTGCATTTTAAAATATTCATTTCAATAATCAATTAAAGATACATTCAATGTGAAAAAATCGCTTCCCGAACAATAGCAAATAAATTTGTAAATAAAAAAGCGGTAAACTAATCAAAAGATGATACAAGCAGAAGTTATAGTATGGTTTGTGCATGTCTATGGGTAGATAATCCATGAGCTTTAGCTAGTGGATTATCGCCCATACAGATTCAGAACCATACAATAATTTGCTCAATGCACCAGCATGTATTTGCACTCTGTGCATTGCAAGATATTTGAGGTTATCCATTGGAATTCTAATAAAAAGTGCAATAAGTTCCAGGAATTTAGATAAGAGTGTGAACAAAAAAAATAATTTTCTCATTTCTCAATCAAAACATATGTTGTGGGTACTCAAAAGAACCGTCTCAATGGGACGGTTCTTTTGAGCACCAAAAACATATGTTCAAACTGATAGATTAGAAAATATTCAAAATTTTACGCTCACAAATTTTGTTTATCTAAACCTATGAAGTTCCATTATCTCACAGGCTGGTCCATATTTGAGGCTCTGAATGGGGTTTAGTGATTGGTGGCAATTTTGGGCCTTATTTTTTTAGCTTTTAGCAATGAATGACCAGGCCACAAGGTTATAAAACTTTCTTCATGCTTGACTCAACTGAGCACAAAATTTCAACTGCTCATAAAAACTAAAATACCTACAAATAAAGAAGTCTCTCAGATGTTGTTTTTATCATGCTAATAAATCTTAAAATGCCATCAATTGTTTGAGGATGAAACAAGCAAATTTCGACAACGAATTGATATCCCCGCCAAAATTATGTGAGATATATGTGTGCCTACCCAACCTAAAATTTTCAGACCTGTTACCTGAAACACACTTATTTATTATTTGGCCTTAGTATGTGGTGTAAGATCTTTAGATAAGTGTGTTTATCATCTGACATTACTAATATTCAGTGGATAATGTCATGTCATAAATAATGTTATGACCACACATTACATAACAATTTTTGCGGGAACAAGTAACATCATAACAACATCCGTGACAAAAATGTAAATTTTCATTAAAATACAAAAATTTTGAAAGCGATAGAAAATTATATGATCAACAGAATCTTTTACTCGTAATCATTTCATATTAAATTAGTGAAACTGCACTGCAGTAAAACGTTTTCTATTTTCTATATGTTGCAAAGCAAAGTTTTCAACCCATATTTTTCAATTGGTACTACTTGTCCAATGAGAAAACTGCTTTTGTGGATAAGTCGAGGGTTGAACCTACTATCTTTTTCATAGAAAAATATTACTTTCTTTGAAACTTTTCTCTGGTCATTTTTTATGGGCAATTCTTCATTAAGACTGTCTAAGGTCCTTTAATATGAAATGATCACTAATGTAAGATCCTCTATGTGCAAAAGAATATTCTTCCCAACCAAAACATATTCTGTTTGTACTCAAAAGAACTGCCTAAATGAGATGGTTCTTTTGAGCACCTAAACACAAGAAATGTTTAAACTGATCGATAAGACAATAACCACAATTTCCCAATTATTTTGGGTTTTCTGGTGCTGAGGTCGTGTTTGCCTTCATAAATTGATAATAAGATAGGGGAATAATAGCAGTGTGGATCCTGGTCAGCTAGCTTGGAACTGGCTCTACAAGCTTTTCAAAAGAGGGCATAGAATTTTAAAAAAGCTATGAGCACTATTCGCGTATTAAGTCAAATAAATTATTAAGATTCAGTTTGAACAGCAAGCTGGATACCATTCCCAGATCACATCACATTTAATGGCAGAAGTACTTACTTTCTATTTTAACATTCCATGTGAGCTGGAAGCCATCTGTTGTGAGGTAGAAACTTTTCAGATCTTCTGGCAGGAAACATGTGTTTCTCTGAAAATATTTCAGCTAGCCCATGAGAAAATTAGAGATTCAGGGGACAAAAATTCCACTCATCTGCTCGTCATTACGAGTGAAATCTAGAAAGGACGAGTAATTCTTCTCAAGCACTCATCCTGTAGGACGAGTGCTTTGGGAAGAATTACTCGAGCAAGTCATATTACTCCCTTGTGTTCATTAATGCCTATGCTTTTAAAAGATAAGTGCATGTGTTTGTAGGACAAGTGAAAATTGTAAGTCACTCATCCTGCAGGACAAGTGCAATATTAAAATATTTTTGCCCCCTGTGATTATCACACAGAGCTTTGATTATCGCCTGAAGTATCAACTCAAGACCACATTATCAGCCTGACAGCCTATAGCTTGAGGCCTGATAATAGTTGAGGGTCAACACTGATGGCTATAACCAACACCCCATGTTATAGTATACATGTATCTGTCATTCCATCAACATTTTGAGTTTGTTTTGTTTTTTGAATAACTTACATAGCTTTTGCCCAATTTGTTTAAATTTGCACCACAGCTTAACCATAGTTGGGCAAAAATGGGGGTGTATGACCAGTATTGCAAGAGTTATGCTACTCTGTTATTCTAGCTACAGTGAACCCTGTGTAAAATTACCACTCTCAAAAAGACCGAAAATTTGTTTTCAAGACCAATTATCGCTTAATACAGGTCAAAAGTATTGCAGAATGCTCCTAAGGGAGCATTCTGCAATACTTTCGACCTTCATTAAGCTACCATTTGTAATTAAGAACTTTGTTTTGTCTACTTTTGAGTGGCTGTTTAACACAGGTTTTACTGTATATATGGTGTTTTCAATATGACAAAGGTTGAACAAACTACCTCCTTGATAAGAACAATTATCAAATTTCTTTTAAATTTTTATCTGGCCATTTTTTGTGGGCAATCCCCAATTTAAACTGTGCAAAGCCTTTTATTGTCCTATATTTATATACATACCACAATCACAGTAATTATTATGTTCATAATTGACAAAACTTAGAATTTGGCCATTCATGGGGATTGAACGGTATATAATTTATAACCAAGAAAGTTTAGTCTGTACCATAGGCTGCAATTAACATGATGATTCTTTAAGGCAAAACCTAAGCAGTTCAAAAGATACTTCAAACTGCATGGTACAATGTATAAAGGCCACTTCAGTAAATAAATGAAGACTAATTTATAGAAGTACATTTCATTTAGCTATTTAAGGGGATATATCTTTCAAAAGCTCTTACTTGCATGGAAATTTTCATGTATGAAAAAGAATTGCTTTTTTGTCAAGGAGACGGATACCCTGGCCACATTGTTGTATGAACAACTTATACATCTCACATAGATCACTTTACGCCCCAACATACAGCTTTTGAGCAATCAGCAGCATGCTTATCAGTCTTTTTAGAGTTACTTCCTGGTTTGATACCGTTAACAATGCTGTGACACACTGGATGAACTTTAGAGAAAACCATTTGCATGAACATGACCTACAATTATTAGACTACAATATTTAGAAGTATTTTGACCCAAATATTATGTATTTCTGGTATTATTTTCAATTTTTCAATTTGACCTTGAAAAATTAATAAGCAAAAATTGAAAATTTATATTTTTCTACCAGAAATTCGTACATTTTAGGCAAAAATACGTCTAAATATTGTAGTCAAATAATTGTAGGTCATGTTCATGCAAATGGTTTTCTCTAAAGTTCATCCAGCGTGTCACAGCATTGTTAACGGTATCAAACCAGGAAGTAACTCTAAAAAGACTGATAAGCATGCTGCGGATTGCTCAAAAGCTGTATGTTGGGGCGTAAAGTCATCTATGTGAGATGTATAAGTTGTTCATACAACAATATGGCTAAAAGTATCCGTCTCCTTGACAAAATAGCAATTCTTGTTTATACAGGAAAATTTTCAAGCAAGTAAGAGCTTTTGAAAGATATATCCCCTTAACTCTTTGCTTACTTGGTAATTTTTTCATGCTTTTGTCGTCTGCTGATTTTTTTCAAAATCAACTTTTTCGAAAAATTATTTCAGGAATATCATCAGAGCGTAAAACAGTTTGGATCCAGATGAGGCTTGACATTTTGTCATGCCTAACTGTTGACAAAGGTTATCAGCAGATGACACTAGTAGGCAAAGAGTAAACTAAAGAACCAAGTAAAATATGACATACCTGTTCCCATGCCAACAATGCTGATCTATCTGCTGGTCTTCTTGCTTCCAGATCTGTTTTACACACACCTGTTTTCTTTTCTAAAGATAGAGGAGTGAAAACGGCTTCATCACAAAAATATTTGATCACAATCAAATGTTTTGCAAAATGATGAGTGCAGTCTCTTTCTAACCCTATGTTTGAGGCATGTTGAAGTAAATCGTGATAAAGAGAGACAATTTACAAATAAATTATAGGAAAATGACCATGGTCATTTTCCTATAATTCCCTTATAAAATTCAATGTTAAAAAAATTTGGGAGCCACAACAGGATCATATTATATCCAAATCCATGTTATAATGAGGTGTGTTTGCAAAAGTACTCGGTCAGGGGTTTCCTGTACACAAAGGGTTAAAATTTGATAAAAGTTCATGTAAAGTGTCAACCATCAATGTGCTCCGACCTGGTGCATTACTTCAAATTTGCAAAACACCAGGCATCCTTTTTTGTGAGGAAATTATTAACTCTAAATTTACTGATGAATTTCAAAAATGGAATATTCAAGGGGAAAATCTGTACAGTACTGTTAGTGACACTTTTTCATATATTTTAACAAGTAAGGATTAACAATATATGAAAAAGTGTCATTTATATTACTGGTTATGGAGTACTCATCTCGTATTTGGGACCTGCATACCCAGCAAAACATCAGCAAACTTGAGATGGAACAATGCAGGGCAGTGATATTTGTGAAAGGAGACTATGAAAGGACCAGTAGTGTTACATCAATGCTAGCAGACCTGAAGTGGTAGAAGGCTGCAGAGCAAGACAATGATGTTCTACAAAATTTCCTCCAATGGCAACTGGTAGCTATCCCAACACACAACTCCACACCTCATCCCAGCATGGCTCTTATGACTCCTGACATACATTATGTATAGCATAAGTTTGCTGTGTATGAAATTATGAATGTGCATAAATGTGTTTGCTAATTTGTATTGTGCATTTGCCTTTAACCCTTATTATAAAAGGCATAGGGAGTTGGCATGTAAAGAAAAATCTAGACTTATACAGGGACCAAGCTGGCCCAGAATTTTAGAGAGAAGTGACTTCTCCCTGCAGGAAAATTAGGGAGAAGTGACAGTCAGATAAGGAGAAGTTATAGCGCAAAATTACGGCATTTTCTGTCAATTTAGAAGCAAATTAGCCATTACACATACTATTGCCATTTAATGGAAGGAGAAACACGATGCAGTGATGCTAGATCGCTGATAATGTCACCACAGCTTGCATTTGTGTGATGACAGAATGAAAATGAGTCTCCCTTAAAAAAAAAAAAAAAAAAAAAAAAAAATTTTTTTTTTTTTTTAGGGAGACTCCCACTTCTCCCAGGGTCCCATTTAGGGCAAAATTTCGGCCCCTAGGGCGACTATTTCGCCCTAGTCGCCCCCTAGCTTGATCCCTGCTTATATGACAATATAAATAGTCATATAAGTCAGAGCTCTCACTAGGATTTTGAAAACAGGAGTTCAGGACTCCCATCTGGCAAAAAGTAGGAGTCCCACTGGAAAAAGTGGGAGTCCCACTCAAAAAAAGTTGGAGTCCCACCAATTTGTGCATACCGTATATCTTTTCCATTTTAGCCGGAAGTGATACATTTGAATAATTTTTAGATCGCCTGATTTTAACCCTTTAAGCATTAATGGATTGTTCCTCCTTAACAAAACAAAATATTTTAGTATATTTTTTCATGTAATCTGAACACACATTTTTTGCTTGGCCTTATCAAAATAAAAGATTTAACTGTTAGTACTTCTTTTAATCATTAACAAGACAGACATACAGGCAGACAGACAGCAGTCATCTGTTTTGTATAATCTTGTGCAGATAGAAGTCTTCTTTCTTCTAAAAAGCACCTCACTAGTGTCTATGGCGATTGCAATGAATAGGCTGACATTACTTAGCCATTTAACATGGCTTCAATGATTTAGAATGAACGATTTTACTTGCTGAAAGTGATGTGTTGGTGTTTATTCATCTAGACACTCGGCTTGAACCGATGATATATTTCATCGCACGGCTTCATTTGGAACTTTTGTCAGTCGGATGTTACCGTAAACAGCTTTAAGCTTACCGCTGTACCGTTTTTTTTTCAACAATTCTCAGACTCTTTTGTTTGCCATAGCATTGAACCAATGAAGAAATGCAAATCCGTAAACTTATTGTTTTTTCTCCATGTTTATGTTGCTCAAATCGCAAACCAGTGCAATTAAATACAGGTATGTTTTCTCTTTCATCCCTAATCAGTCGAATTCGGAAGTCGGTAGTCCGATGTTGTTTACAATACCCTATTAGTTTTTCTCCCTTTAATTAACGGTAAATCGGTAGCACATCTGTTTCAAACAATTATCCGATAATCCTTGCATAATTACTTTAATAATCACCTTTTAATAATCACACTGTCCCGCATCGGTAATCCTGTCAATCACCTGTCAGAATTGCTACACTGCAGTCCGTGTCATATATACGATTGGTCAACAGAGACAGGACGTCTCCCGCAGCTCCAAAAGCGTGATGCGGTCAATAATATCAAAGGGCTTTTGTTCTCCAAGTGTGTATTTATCTCTGAGCAACTAGATTTTTAGCGCGTGCCGACTAAAAAAACATGCGTACACAGAACTTCCGCCTAGCGAAAATCATGCGTCCCTGGGAAAAAACGTGCCTACCAATACGCGTAATTCTGCGTTTCCGAGAGCTCTGTAAGTCTAGATTTTTTACGTGCCAACTCCCTAATAATGGATACAACTGAGCAATTAATAATATTCTATTCTATTCTCAGCTAGACATGGGTTCTTCTTCCACAGTCTACAGTGAACGCACACCTCTATTCATTCTTTCCCAGCACCATGAGAATTTGGAACCAACCAATCAGAGTGGTCGAATTCACAAGAAGCATCTTTAGAAGTGATCCAGGGCGATGACATCACTTGATCAAAGACCAGATAAGTTCGCTTTTTTTCTTTGTAACAAATGTTAACATTTTTTTTGTAAAATAAAAGAATATAGGGAGTAGCCAAAACGCCCATGTGCAAAAGTTGTGATAAGGGGGTCGGATAGACTGCAAACCAGGCTATACACTGCTTTTATCTGGGTGCAAGTCAAAACGTCCCCTAGTCAAAACGTCCCCTTGTCAAAACGTCCCCGAATTGGTCAAAACGTCCCCAAACACGAAAAAAAAATTGGTCAAAACGTCCCCATAAAACGTCCCCATTTTTCAAAGGAGATTTTACGAAGAAATATGGGATTCTAACAGAGAAAAAGCTTGTTTAAATGTCTGATGCTAATGTATGAAAGTTTGAAATGATGTTTTGATAGGGTATTTTATGTTCATGCTGCTATAGATCAACGTTAAAGCCTAATAGTTTTTTGCGCGTTTTGTTGTCCGCTTTTCTGTTTCAAAATAACGTTTTTAAAGGACTGTTTCGGGAATACCATCATAATGTCCAGCTAATCCCACGTTATGTCAGGTCTGATCTGGGTATAAGTCCCTTGCAAATGTTATCAGCATTAAACGCCAGCATGCAATGAGTTAATACTATACACCGACTTTGGTTCCGTATGACCGATAATTAATAAAGTGTAAGAGCAATTAGTCACGGTAGCACCATCACTAGGACGACGTGAACAAGTATATCATGTACATAAACATACATTATTTTTTTAAATTTCGCTTTTTTTTTATCAGATACACATTTATAACAATATATACATTTACTCATAAAAGGAGTGGCATGTTGCGAGAAAACCTGACTAAGTACATGTAGCATGCACCAAAGGCGCAGACCAGGCTGCGCATTCATGCAGTCTGATCCTCGCCGTTGTTATTCGCTCAATACAAAGTATATAATATCCAAATTGGCTTCATAAACAATTTGTAGAAAGGCCCAGATATTCCCTTTAAATTTGTTTAAATACATCTCATTGTAAAATTTAGCCCCCACATTTTAAGAACCTAACTTAACGTTTACCTTTTCTTCTTATCGAACAAATATATTCATAAAATTGACGGTTTACCAGGTAATTGTATTCTGATATACTGTACAGTGTAGATTCATACAAGATACTACACCGAAAACCCGTGTATGCGAACAGAAAGCCATATATGCATGCGTACGTACGTAAGTAATAAATAACGGTTTATATAGACTTTTTATCATCGGTAAGTGAACGCATGCCTCCACCCTCCTTATTTGAGGAGTCACTGTCATCATTTCTGAGCTGCAGCTTTTTCACACGTCTTTATCAAACAGTTCAATTATACATATATTAGACGTCTGTTTTAATAGAGTTAATCACCTATTATCAATTTTGTTATTTATCCAAAAGTATTTCCCCTGTAGGCAAATTTTGCGCCTGATGGAAAGGAGATTTATATACTGCGTAGACCTAGATTTAGATTTAAACTTTATTCATATGTTTGCTTGAAATTTAATAACTAATCCAAACTTACAATCATAGCGATTGTCTAATAATTACCACAAAGCAAATCATCATATAATAATGTTATAGTTGAAGGATCGTGTATAGAATGATTGTCGGAAAAATTGCATTCTTAATGCTATTTTACTGAAATAACAGAATGGAATCTAGATAAAAACACTTTATCTAAAACAGTTTCATTCAAACATCCCAGATTATGCCTAAAATTTCATTAAATATAGAATAAAACATCATTTTGGGGACGTTTTGACCAACATTTTTAACCATGGGGACGTTTTGACCAATTTTTGGGGACGTTTTGACCAATTTGGGGACGTTTTGACTAGGGGACGTTTTGACTAGGGGACGTTTTGACTGTAATCCCTTTTATCTACACTTAAATTGGCTCAAAAGACATAATCTTATGTATAAATGGTCTAAATTTCTAAAATACCCTGCTCACCAAGTGATGAACTTATTGGAAGAAGAAGTCGCCTAAAATAGAAAAATACGACCGCCAGCTTTTTATACAAAAAGCTAATACTTGTTTGTTGTTTTAGGGCAACCACAATTGAATAAGAAAATAATGGTAATACCAAGGTATTTAACGACTCCAACATTCAGATGCTCTAACAGTGATCTTGTCCTTGCGAGTTCGTCCATTACCAGTTTGATCAAGGACACTTCTAAAGTTTAATGCATCTTTAGATCTTTTAATCAAAATCGCGTCGTTGGTTGCTGATAAGGGAAGTAACTCTAACATTTTATAGGGTTATTCTAAAGTACGCAAAAGAATCCAGTACGCGTAAGGTTGCATTACACAGTTAGGCTCTACCTGGCCGCCCGGCAAGGAAGTACCATTATTTTCAATGCAATGGTATATGGATAGTCAGTAGCAAGTTGGATGCACTCCAGACATGCATCACAATCACTTATGAAAATAAAAGCTATTTATAAGGACACACTTTGTTGTTTCATGCATGTAAACAAACCCATACCCCTTGTGAAAATGGCCTAAATTAAGCCCAAAAGACACCTTTTCACAAGTTTATAAATCCCAAAAACAAACACAAATCATGAAATAACACAATTGGCCAGCAGACACACTTCAGAGAAATAAGTTTATCAGCAATTCATCATCAGTCAGCCGTGTTGATTTTTCAGCACACCTCTGCTACCTTAATGCACCAATATCAACAAGGCGAAAACGGACAACCAGTCAAAATTCAATAGTTGCGTACTTTCCTTCAAACAAACACAGTAAGGTCAAGTGACACTGACAATATGCATTTTTCTCACTGCTGGCTAAGACTCTGCCAGATGCAAGTCAACATTTCTTCATTAAATTTAGAACAAACATTTTACAGACTGACATACAGCCCTACCCCTTAATATTTAAAATTTTCCCCAGGGCCATTCCTGCGAAACTGTGGACTGCAACCTAAAGGCAGTGACGTACATATAGGTCACTGCCGCAATATAATAGGATGGGAATTTAATTGGTCCACGGAGGAGTACGTGGCCTATTGACTAACTGAACAAATCATGTGATCTTATGTGAGCTACTTATTCACCTATATTATCACTAATAGCAAATTGCTGCCAGGATAAAAAAAATACATTTATTTTATATGTATTTGCCTTTTGCATGCTGTGATATATATTTGTACACTTTTCTTCTTCTAATACTGCTTAATATACACATGCTGTGATGCTTGCTTAAGCATCAATCCACCTTTGGTAGTCAAACCATATAAATATTGTGTAATATAGCATTAAACGATGGAATGATATTTTCTACATTAAAACATTTTTTTAAAAAGTTTTGCACATGGTCAGGTCAAAGAAGCGTTCCAGTGACACGTGATGACGTAGCTTAATACACGATTGAATTGAACAACAGGGGGAATCACATTTATTTTTTTTTTAATTTTCGTTCAAAATATGTTCTATTTCGATATACTTAAGTTGCTAGCAACATTTCATTTTAGGTGTTTGTATTAAACTATTGTGACATGTCATATACGTGTTTGCTGATGCTTCATAATCTGGTGATAAATGTTTTATATGTATCTCGTTGTATATTGTTATTAATCTATGAGTCGGTCAATAGCTATACGAAGCTAATGCTATCTTTGCTTATGCTCTTCGACTTTAAATACAATTTGTCATATATCTTATGACTTCGAGATGATTTGGTAAACAAGTATGTCACATGTACCCGTAATGCTCATATAAGATATGTCAGTATTTGGAGAATGCCACCCGTTGGGATATAATGCCCTTTTTACTACTGCCACATGTAGATCAAAAGGCGCATACATATGCTAATTAGAAACTACTGTTCGAGGCTTTCATGGCAGTTGTGAGTGTGCTGTTTGTAAGCTTTTGATTTTGCTGTTGAAATTTGACGATTTTGATATTGTTTTTTTCCATATGGCCAAGTTCTGAATGGGCAACCGGGTCATATAACATCTTGTTTTCGTCCAGTTCCTACTAATCAATTCCACTATGATGTTGTGTCAATTCCGAAGAATCATACTTCAGCAGAACGCTTCAAGCATTCCCAGGCGGGCTTCAAACACAAATTTGACAATTTCCTGCAAATGCCCAGTACTGGCCTGCTCGTGTGCAATTCCGCAATTCAAACAATATGGGAGACACTAGTTTACTTTGTTACAAAGAAATGAGTTTTAACTGGCTACTGAACGTGAGTCAATGCCGACAAAGTGTTATGAGAAATGTTTTTCTCTCAGGGCTGTGTGCAGCACTAAGCACCAGTAACTAGTCACCTAACTCATTGCTGGTGACCTATTCAGACCCGATTAAGTACTGGAGATAAACGTCAGACTTAAGCAAGTCTGCTTCTAAAAAGCCGACTGTCTAGTGGTGGGGGAAAGCCAGTGCAGTTCTTGGGGTTCAGCCGGGAAATACCCTGTGAAACCACCGTAACCCAGAAGGTGACAGTCAAACCATTGATACATACCACTGCAGGAACTATTTTGATAATTGTTTCACTAATCAATATTTTGCTAGCAACGCTAGAGAGAATCGAACATACGCGGCAGAGGTATCTAGCTAGTCTGGGCTAAACACGCTATCAAAAAAAATCAAGGGGGGTTGACAAAATCTCTGCAAAAATTCTCAAGGCATGTGTTTCAACAGTTAGTGGTACAATCTCTAACCTTATAAATACCACATACAATTTTGGAAAATTCCCTTTAAGGCTGAAACAGGCGCAAGTTTTACCTCTGTTTAAGAAAAAAGACCCTCTAAACAAGGTAAACTTTCGCCCTGTTAGCATATTACCAATTATTTCAAAAATCTTTGAGAGAAATATGCACGATCAGCTGTCCAAGTATCTTGACTCAAGTTTTAACCCTTTCTTAGCAGCTTTTAGAAAAGGTTTTGGTTGCCAGTCTACTCTGCTGAGACTACTGGATGACTGGCGCAAGGCTTTAGACAACCATAAATGCATTGCAGCAATATTGATGGACCTGTCCAAGGCGTTTGACTGTCTCCCCCATGGGCTTTTGATTGCAAAGTTAAAGGCTTATGGACTTTCAGAGGAGGCGGCCAAACTCTTGGACAGTTACCTCAATGACAGGTCTCAGCAGATTAAACTCGGACCATATGCCAGCTCATGGGAAAAGCTTTTTAAAGGGGTCCCCCAAGGCTCCATCTTGGGACCTCTCTTATTCAATGTTTTTATAAATGACATATTCTATTTTATTGTTCAAAGTATTTTATACAATTATGCAGATGACAATACTCTCTCTTTTATTCATAAGGACCTTTTACACCTTAAATCAGTTTTAGAACAAGAGAGTCAAATTCTCATATCATGGTTTGACCAAAATTTAATGAAAGCAAACCCTGACAAATTCCAGGCCATTTGTATTGGTAAAAAAACTCATGACAACATCGAGTCTTTTCAAATTGGTCAAACAAATATCAAATGTGATGACAGTGTTACCTTGCTAGGTATCAATATTGACTATATGCTTAAATTTGATGCCCATGTTTCTGAAATTTGCAAAAAAAGCCTTGAAACAGTTAGCAGTTTTAAAACGTTTGGGTGGATTTTTAACAAAGCAAGGAAGACTTGTAATTTATAACTCTTTTATAGCCTCAAATTTTAGCTACTGTCCCCTTGCTTGGCATTTTTGTAGTGCATCAAGCACTAACAAACTCGAAAAAGTTCAGGAGAGGGCATTGAGATTCATAAATAATGACCATTCATCAAGTCTCAATGACCTGCTCAAATCAACAAACACACAGCCTCTTCATGTACGTAGGATAAAGCAAATGGCATGTGAGGTTTTCAAAATTATTAACAAGATGTCACCAGAATATATAAATGACCTTGTTGAAATTAAAACATCAACTTATAATTTCAGGGCAGAGAAACAGGCGGAAGTCCCACGGGCAAATACAACCAGGTATGGGCTGAGGTCCTTCAGGTCAGAGGCGGCCCAGGAATGGAACAGCCTTCCAAATGAGATGCGGGTTGCAGAATCATACCCCCAGTTCCGAAGGCTGATCCATAGCTGGGACAGCCCCATATGTGGATGTCCTCTATGCTCGACCTGATTGAGGTTATTTTTTCTGTTCAGTTTCTGCTTATTTTTAGTTTATCTGCTGTTCTTATGTTATTTTGACCGTTTGTGTATTCCTTATTTTTCGCTTAGGTAAGCCAGTTGTCTTGCCTTTTTCGCTTTTCGCTTAAGGTTTACAGCTACAGGTCCCGATCAGCGGCTATATATGCATATGATCCAGATGCACCTTGATATCCTTGAGATAATCTCAAGGATGTCATTTAGTGCAGGAAATGTGATAGTTTTTAAGTCGTCGCTTCAGTGCTATAGTGTTCTATCTACCATTGCACAAGTTTTGAGAAAAATGAGTTTGAAAATTTTAGCATCCTGATTTTTGATGCCTTATTTACCACAGACCTTTGAATCATACCAGAGGGTTAGAATATAAACATACAGTGTAAATGACCTTGGTTTGAAGAAATTTGTACACAAATATGAAATGTACGGGCATTTTACAGTTTGCAGATAGAACATTATGCCCTAAAAATCGCCTTCTGCGTTCAGTGCTATAATGTTCTATATTTTCCTACAGCTTGTAATTCTGTTTATGGAGTCAATTCATATACTAGTCTGAACAGAAATGATTATTTGTACCTAAAAGAAGAAGGTTTAGTCATTTATTTGGCATAATAGTACCAAACCTCACCGATTATGTAATTTAAATTTATGTAAGGGAGGTAATCTGTTTCTACAGTTATTTTTTTCTGTCAATGGGGTCAATTTGTATAATATTTTAGACTGAACTGATTATTTGGACCTGAAAGAAGTAGATTTAACCATTGATTTATAATTACATCGACAAATTATTCCAATTAAAGCAGTTTAAATATGTGTAAGGGAGATAATCTGTTTGTACAGCTCATTATTCTGTCCATGGATCAATTTGCGTCATATTTTTGACTGAGCAGAATATTTGGACCTAAAAGTAGCCGATATAGCCATTAGTTCGTCATAAGACCGACAAACCACTTTAATTAAGGAAGTTTAAGTTTATGGAAGGGAGGTAACTGCAATTTTTAGCAATTTCTCCAAGGGAAGTGCCTTTATGTAGATAGAACACCATGACACTGAACTCACCCAGTCACGTGACATAATCATCATTGGCCATTGGATGAAAATCACTTAGAACACTATAGCACTGAACCAAATTGTCTTTGTGTAGATAGAACAGAAACGCATAGCGATTTTAAGCTTACTGGGAGGAGATAGGCAAATGAAACCTTCACCAGTAGATAGAACATTTGATCCCCTTTCCAACGGTATGCATAACTCTTTTTTGACCAAAATGTCACTTAGAACACTATAACACTGAAACGACGAAGTATCTACAGAAAATATTTTTATTTTTCTAAATTTAATTTCTATTTTTCAAACCTAGTCAAAAACACATATTTTATTAAATTTTATGTATACATAAGTCCTTTCCATATCTATAGTCTTAATCAAACATCTATGTTTTTTCATATATATTTTTAAATCTTTAACCTAAAAAAATGTGTATATAATGTTAATAATGACTTTAAATTTGTTTTTATGTTGCATGCACTGTGATATTTGTTATATCTTTTTCATATGTTTGTCGAAGTAAAAGCCCTACAGGGCTTATGTTTGATGTTTATCATATTCGACGTTAAATAAATCTTCTATGTCTATGTCTATGTCTAACTGAGCTATATAGGCTACAGGGGTTGAGCTCGCTTTTTGATGTTGATCCTAAAATAATGTCCATTCAGGATCATGTGCTAAGTAGGCGTTGGTTCTGTTGCTAGTGTAAACGATATTTTATTCAAATATTAAGTACATCAAGATTCAACAGATATATCATATATACAATGCAACACATTTGAAAGGGATACAGAAATAAGTCTAAGACTCGTTTGAATCTGCTTCCCTGAAGGAATCATCTAAATAACATAATTTGATAAGCAGTCGATTTCTGGATGATGTTTCTAATTGAATTATATGTGATTCCATTTTTATATGCAGATAGTAAATGATACTTAGAAGTTTATGTGCGTGGGTGCGTGTGTGTAAACGAGCAAATAAGCTAGAAAGTGAGAGTTTTCCACGGTATCGACCTTATTGGGTAAGAAAAATATCCATTGTATTGGTAGTTAATTCTCAAATCGTTTTGAATGGGTAATAAACTCCTGAACAACTTTGAAGATAATACGATAAATATGGTTGTTTAAGCTTGGTTCCACGTACAACAGCTCGTTAAGAGTGTAGACACAGTGTCTTTGAACCTTTTCTATCATAATTTGACGTTGGGCAGTGAACCTTGCACAAAAGAAAAGGAAATGCTAGACGTCTTCAATTTCGCCACATATACAGAAGAGATTGTCTTGTATGATGTTTTTAGTGAACAAGGTGTAATGCAAGCTGCTACAATTTGTCCTAATTCTAGTATGGAGTATCTGTTCGTTTCGGCTCTCCTTGGGATAATAATTAGGAACAGGTCGTCGCGTTGACATCTTCTTTTTGAAAGAGGAAACTGATGGACATGACTGAACTGTGTTATCTAGAGAATTCCACTCACGTATAGCTGAGGTTGATATATTGTCTTATGAACCGCCACTTGTTTGTGGGGCTCCTTTGTTGGTCTTTGTTTTGATATGCATTACGTTGTGTCCTTTCCAGCTTTGCAATCATCTTGACGGGGAAGAGAAAGCTGGTTGCTTAGCTTTTATTGTCTTTCGGGTGTCGTGTTAATGTAAATGTTCTGTGGCTCTTCCCCATGGTGCCGTGGGTTGGTCTGCATGGTGTGATTGTGGTATTTCCTAATCATACACACATATTGTTTTAAATGGAGCAGGCTAGCGGTAGACATTGTGTGTGTGTGTGTGTGTGTGTGTGTGTGTGTGTGTGTGTGTGTGTGTGTGTGTGTGTGTGTGTGTATGTGTGTGCGTGTGTGTGTTTGTGCGTGCGACCGTGCGTGGGTGTGTATGTGGGTACCTGTGTCTGTGCGTGTGTTTCGTGGTTAATTAGCTGTTTAGGAAGCTACCTCCTCCCCGGGCTGTTAAAATATATGAAGGCTATACCTTACTAGATTATGCGTAACTATTGTGAAAATGTTCCGTTTATTAACCAAAGTATCCTATCTCATTTTCCAAAAGATGCTAATTAATTTCAAATTAAATTTCAAATGACCACGTTTCGAATGCATTGCAAATGAAAAGCATGCACTACTGATCAGCACTGTATTGATAAGAATGCAGACCTGTGTCTTCAGTAATCAAATCCCCGGACCCAGAGTCCGAGAGTCAATTCTAACCCTACCATGTATTAAATTTGTTGATCGAGAAACACACGATTATGCTGAATAGGTGTTAATAATGTAGCACGATTATGCTGAATACACTGAAGGACTTTAAAAACGCAAAAATTGAAAAGTATTATTTTTTGAACCCAGAACATTTTTCGTCTTCTTTAACAAGTTAAATCGGCTGGAAACGACACTCTGCTTCTATCTATACCTAAAACCGGTGTTTTTATTGACCATGGCCACCACCAGCTACGCATCCGTGATTTCCTATTTTTGCACGTGGCGTCCCCACGAATCAATGAGGCAAAATATTTTATCATTTCACATATAGCTTGTAGGTATACATGTATAAAAAAAAACACAGTAGCTTTAGTTTTATAGCTTTATTTTGCGTGCCACGTTTGTCTGAACATGAACGACCTGGCGCAATTGGAATGTTAAAAACTGGCGTGCGTATTTCTGACGTCGCCAGATATTATAATTGCCATCCGTCAGCTATACAGCACCTCAGGGATTGTTACCAGGCTACTATGACAGTTAAAGTCGACACAGGCCTGGTCAACTGAGAATGGCGACCGACATCAAGACGGCAACTAACGTCGATTATATCGACGTATATTTACATCGACGATATCCGTTCCGGCTGGCTACCCACACTGCCAGATGAATAGCAGGGCTCCAAGGGTACTTTGATTCAGATTTTTTGATAAAAAATATTTTATTACAATAACTTTAAATCGTTCCCAATTTCAAGACAAATTTCAAATTTCAGTTTTAGAATCTAAGGGTATTGTCTTTTGATAGACTGGTGTTCTAAAATTATTTATCATTTTGATATGAAATTTAAATCATGTTTTCTGGACATATTGGTGTTTATTTTTGCCAAATCTCAATAAAATTGAAACATTAAAAAGTTGTTAATTTTATGAATTTCGATTTTTGAGTTTTAAAGTCCTTCAGTGTAGGTGTTAATAATGTAGCATATAAGTTTTACTTTGGATTAACTGTGTTCAGAGATTATCAAACCAGAACATGAAGATTGCACATATGGCAGCTTTTTTGGATCGAGTGCTAGAAATGACATAAGTCAAGTGCATCCAAAATATTTACAGTGATGGAGACGAGATAGATAGTTACACACAGTTCAGTCTGCATATTGTTGACTCAGGTCTGCTTGTTCATTCATACATCTAATCAGAATATTTCCTGCCTCCATAATGAAGCCAGCATGCTCTCAACCTATTGCCGTTTTTGAAAATTAAGCGAGTATGACCAGGAAACACCACAACTAGCATACAAAAAGCTTTTAAATAAGAGCCGCGACATGTGATTTCCAACAATGTGGCATTTTGACAAGCGTAGACTCAGCCCAGCCTGTGCAGACTCGTTTTAAGCTTAGAAACTCCTAATGCTTTTCGGTCAGTAGCTTAACAGTCATAAAATATTCAAACAACTAGCAAAGGCTCTGATCAGACTGCGCGTATGTGCAGGCTGGTCTGAGCCTTTGCTGGTTGCACTTACCACATTGTTTGAAATCTCATGTCACGGCTCGTAAATCATTATCCAATTAATCCAAAAGTATAAGTGCAAGACCCTAAGAAAACAATGAAAGTTGACTTTCATGATTTGTCTTTATTCAAATAGGAGTATTAGTCTGTGCAAAATGTTCTCTCCTTTTTTTCTCTGTATTATTTCAATAATATCCCCACCCCACCCCAATGTCTGCTATAATGATCATAAAAAGCAGATATAACCCGTGGGTAGATCATAAGAAATATTTAAAGATCTTGACAGCTATAGCCTATGATTCAAGTACATGACTAAGTGATCATGAAGATTGTTTCAATTTGTGTGACGATCTGAACATTCACTCTATATAGATAGACTGTCATATCATCGGGGAAAAAGTCTTACCTAAGCTTGTATGTTTTGTGGTAGGTTGTTTGTAGAGAGCAGGATGAGTAGATGCACAAGACCATATCCCTGGGGCACACCAGATGTCACTGGAATCTCTGATGAGCCCCCTCTCCCTCCAGCACCACAGTCAGGGTTGGACCTGCAAGGAAAGCTCATATCCAATTTAGAGTGTTTCCTGATACTCTATGATGGGAAAGTTTGAAAAAAAAGTTTTGGGTGGCTGACGTCAAATGCCTGCTAAAGTATAGCAGAATAAGATCAACTTGCTTACCTGTTAGCAGTTGCCTGTCCAGGTCTTCAACAAGCTGAATAACTTGAGTTTCACATAATATTTTTTCTCTAAAACCATGCTGGCGATCATCAAGAATCGTGTGCCTATTTAGGTGTTTTAGTGGCTGTTCCAAGGCGATGCTTCTTTGTGGATCATTTATGTTATTTCTGTCTTGTTTTTGTTATGGTTTCGTGCGTGTCTGTTAAATGATGCCTTGTGGTCACCTGCTGGGAAAGGGCTGACCTCTTGGCTCTCGTTTGTGATGTCTAATTATGAGGTTGTCACTTTCCCATTGGTATCCTGGGTCAGGTGTGGTGCTTGATTGTATCGATTCATGATCTTTGCCTCTTTCTTACTTTTATATAAACACCTCTATATTCATTATATTATATTATACAAATCATTATTTTATAGACTTACAATGTATGGACTATTTCGTCAAAAGCCTTGATCTCGACATTTAATGTCTTTCATTGTGAACTAGTGAAGACCTTGATCCAACTGTTTCGTCAAACATCTTGATTACGATATTCTCCGACTCTAATTATGGATATGTCCAGATAAGCAACTTTTTAAATGTCACTTTTCTTATCCAACGGTCTAAATACATGTATGTGTTACTGGTGTCCAAAAGAGTCATCTTTGTGAGGTAGCTCTTTTGAGTACCTACAATTTATGTTTCGTCTCTCAACATCTGGACCGTCCGACCAGTATGCACCATGGATAGTATTGATATACCATTTACGATAGAGCAAACAAATTATATAAAGCAGCACTCCTTACAAGGTGTTATGTTCAACATTTCCTTAGTCCTTATATCGATTCTGAGGTCAACCATAAACGACATTTTATCAAAATTACATTCATTAACAAAGGTATTGAGTTTATTGATTTACATAGTATCTTCAAGGATAATTTAGTGATTTTATCTATTCCAAATTACTTTAATAATTCTGAAACTCCTATCATTTGCTATAAATATAACAAACCAATTAGGTCTACTATATTTAACTTTAATAAAATTGTAAATGATATAGATATAGATTCCAATACTCCTGTCTCCTGAGATTGTCAAAATTCTAATTATTCATATCCCTCTGCAGGATATGTTATTACTGGTAATCTAAATGTCATTCCTGACGCTAGAGTTCGCAATATTATTTCTAAAGGTCCTAAATATAGATTTCCCTCTAATATTGATTACTCTAAATGTCGTAGAGAGATCGCTGCATCTTTAAATTACTTAAGTAATCGTTGGTGCAAACGGGAAAATGTTGAACCAGATGCCTTGAAGGAATGGAAGATCAACATTTTTAAAATTATTGATACTCTTATCTTATTTAACTCTCGTAATACACATATTTACCCCCTAAACCTAAATTTTCTTTTCGTCATCTTAAACGAGGTATCCAGGATTTTCATATAAACTATGTTTTGGTTCCAGCAGATAAAGCTGCTTACAATGTTGTTGTTTTTTGACGATTGTATTATATTAATACTCTTCAGCATGAGCTTGTTGACACTAATGCCTATAAACTGCAGCCTTCTTTAAGTGAGAGGGTGATTGTTGATTGGCATGGTTTTCATACAGCCCTACATTTTGGTGTCAAAGCTAAAGAAAATCAAGACAAAGTTCCTACGTTGTACTGGTTACCTAAACTCCATAAAAAACCTATAAAGCAAGATTTATTGCTAATTCTAGTTCTTGTACGACAACAGAACTTTCTAAATTGTTAACCTCGTGTCTTACAGCTGTTAAAAAACATGTTATCAAGTATTGTGAAAAGGTATATGAGAGACACATATTGTGGTCTGATTCCATTTGATTGTGGTATTTCCTGTTCATACTCATTTACTTTTCGCTTGTCTTTTTTCTTTTTTGTTTCTTAGAGTTCGTCCGCTGATTTGTCGGACCACCCGGATAAACCGGTAAAAGGGGGACAATGGATAAAATCTTCTAACTACTATAGTATGTATGTCGTATAGAGTTCCACCGCTGACTTATCGGCGCACCCCTTCAAGCCATAAAGACAGGAAGGGTAGTTTCCCGACACGCCCACAGGCAAAGTGCCTGGTTATAAAAATGTGATAAAAAGGGCTTACTATTTACAACAACCAGCGTGCTAGCACAATACCAGCAAGGCAGTCGTGGCCTGTTTGGGTGGTGGGGAAAACCACTGAGAGAGCCTGGAGAAAAACCACCGCAAGCTTGTACGGAACAGGCAAACCGTGTAGACATAACTAAGCACAAGTGCAGAGACATAGGTCTACCTGATGGGATGGGAGTCCCAAACAGACAAGCTGACCAAGGGGATGGGTCAACGGGAACTACCCTTTCGGGTCACTGCACAACTGCCAGTGAGACCTTGATATTTTGGCGGCATATCGTTATCGTTATCTCGTAGAGTTCCGCCGTTGACTTATCGACGCACCCGGATAAACCGGTAAAAGGGGGATAATGGATAAAATGTTCTAAACACTAAAAGTCACCAACACCAATGTACTGTACAATATAACACAGTGAGTAATCAATTGTATATCTTCCAACACCACAAGAAGTTCTATGTACACAAATGAGCCTTTTTTCAGTTAGTTTTGTGGATTTAAAGATTGGATAGATTTGCACAGCTGCCTATGTGTGGGCCAATCTGATATCTGGCAGACTTTGTTACAATAACTGAAGCTTTTACAGCCTGTACAGCGACGTAATTCTGTCTGTCTTCCTTTTTTCAGGCAGTGCGCACACACTATGTCCGAAACTTCACAGTCTTCCAAAAAACTACTGGAATGCTCCGCTGCAGCCTCTGCAGATAGTTTATTTAAATCCGAATGAACTTGGGCTGTGCCGACAGGTTCCCTTTCAATGGTTAAATGACTAGATGACTGAGAAACAGAAGATGTACGTTCCAAGGAGCCGGATTTCTCTGGCTGTCTGACCACATGGACCTGTGGACTGGCTACCGTCTCTGTATCTTGCAGCTGGTATGACTGAGAAGCAGCAGATGTACGTTCCAAGGAGCCGGATTTCTCTGGCTGTCTGACCACAGGGATCTGTGGACTGGCTACCGTCTGTGATTCTTGCAGTTTGTTTGACTGAGGAACTGCAGATGTACGTTCCAAGCAACCGGATTTCTCTGGCTGTCTGACCACAGGGATCTGTGGACTGGCTACCGTCTGTAATTCTTGCAGTTTGTAGAACAAAGCGAGGTTCTCAGCTCTTAGCTGTCTGGGAACTTTCATGCGCTTCCAATATTCCTTCCGCCTGGCACGATCCCTTGCCACTACAGCTGGGGGTTTCTTCTTCAACTTTGGCTGTTCTGCCTTTACATTGGAGGAATCTTGAACAGAAGGTTGTTTAGCAGACTTGGGTCAAGAAGGAAGAGTTGAAGATTTGTTCTTTTTACGCTTTGGCTTTCTATTAAGCGGCTTTTCTTCGGAAGAAACTTCTTTCTTGTCCTGATGAGAAGCTGTTTGTCGACCGGAAGCGTAGTTCTTCAATGGCGTCGATTCTCCATTCTTGGCGGGAAATTTAGTGACGAGAGTAAAATACTTCCTCTTTCGTATAATTTTATACGAATGACACTTTTCATCTCTCTCAAGAATGCAGATGATTTCTATAAGGTCTTTTGGCATAAAATTGGCAGCAGTACACTCCGTTTCATCCATATTTTAATTATCCAAACTCCCCCTTTGAAATTCGCGTGCGGCATCTTCGAGCGCCATCTACATCTAACTCATATATCTCATATTTTGAGAAGTTTTTGCATTTAGAGTAACCTAATCCGAAGTAAGCCGAAGGTTGCAACACACAAAAGATGGCCGACGTTTTAGATATTGAAGAAGGAGGAGAAGCAGAGTTTGAAATAGATGAAGAAGGAGATCGTATGACATTTATTTTAATCCCCACAAAAATTACCCTTTTCGATTTACTTTAAAAAATCGATAGTCACGGTTGGTAGAGAAAATATGCGCAATGTAACATATTTTCGCGACTCGAAACGTTTAGCAACAACACTTATCCAGCACTTTAACTCGATGCAGATGTATATTTCAACAGATTTACATGCATATCTTATCTTTGAATAGCCTCAAAAGATAAAACAAGCCCCTTTTCTTTTTTCTAAAAGGTCCCCAAAGAACACGCACAAGGGTCAAGTGTGTGACAGAAGTTACCCTCGGGGGCCCTATTTCCATGCTATTTAATGACCCACGGATCTCTGATCAAATCGCAACAATAATTTTAAGTAAACTTTACATAAATGTAATGTGTAATCCAACTTAAATTCATTCCATCAACAATAGGATTGGGGAAATGTTGGCATTTATGAGTAAAATCCATGCCACTGGCATTTATTGGCATTTTCCGGAATAATAGAGAGGTTGTAAATAATATCATACACCCAGAGTAATCTTTCTTGCTGGAGACCACAATGATGTTTTCAACTCTTATCTTTTTTTCTCTATCCATCGGAAAACTAAGATAAAACCTTGTGTTCATGTATGTTTGTTTATTGAGTGATTGATTCCAGTGTCATTTTTTGCAAAATAAAGGACCTTATAAGTTTTTAATTTTACATGTTTTTTTTACTAAATTTCATTCATAAATGCCAGTATTTGCCACTTCAATGACTTTGGGAGTATTTGCCGTACGGGCATTTTCCACTGGTATTTACCGGCTGGACAATACTCTCCCAACCCTGATCATCAAGCAGAATAAACACACTTGTTTACGTTAAATAAACTCCAGAATACTGCATTAGTTCAATAATGGCAGCCATTTTCCGCTGAACCTAACTCTGTGAACTTTCACTTTTCCCAGAAAGCCTCGTTTTGAAGTAAAGATATTACAAGATACAAGAACAAGATACAAGAAACTTTATTTTCTGTTGATTATAGTACAACAAATAACATAAGCTACGAGTCTATTTTCCGACATAACAGACGTAAAAATAACATGTAAAAGCAGCTGTTAAAAGAGACATTGGTTCTCACATATAGGAGTTTTCGTGACATACTTTAGGTTCTATAGATTTGGGATATACTGGCCATCAACTCTATGTCTTATACTAGGGGTGCAACGATATACAGATAGACGGTGATTCACTCTAAATAAATATCGTATCGCAATACACTTTTGACTGTACGGGTACAAAAGCCTTTCCTATGTGTCATCAAGACAGTTTTCATCTAAAATTTGCAAGAAAATGTCCATTATTGGCTTTGAAATTGTCTGAAAATCGGGTTGTTTTCAAAACCGGAAGCGTAAAAAAGGAAAAAAAGGCGTTGTGGTATATTTCCTTACACAAATGTTGACTGTGTCTAACAGCATATCGCTGACTTTCAAGCATTGGAAGATGTTTATTCTGTACGACAGACATCAATGCGAGCCATAACATATTGTTTATGGATAGTTTACATATTTTCTAACCACCCCTTTAAGTTGTTCCACATTTCAAATACGGGAACTCTATTGTTAAAAGTAAGTAATGGTGCAAAGATCAGGAATCGTTACAATCAAGTACCACACCTGACCCAGGATACCAATGGGAAAGTGACAAACTCACATAAGACACCACAAACGAGAGCCAAGAGGTCAGCCCTTTCCCGGCAGGTGACCACAAAGCACATATAAACAGACGCGCACAAAACATAGCAAACACAAGACAGAACAAAAACATAAAAGATCCACAAAAGAAGTACCGCCTTGGAACGGTCAGTAAAATATTTTACTGGAGGGCTTAAACCGGTTTAACGGCGCCAACCTCACCCTTAATTCAGATGTGGATCAAGACACATAGATATTTGGTTTGCATGAAAGACCCCTAACTTATCAATGCATCATCTCCTAAAACATATAAATCAAGATATAACAAGGAGATAAAGCAAGGATAAGGACTCAACAGTAAATTAAACTGAATACCGGAGCAAAAGAAATCCAACAGGTAAACCCCGGTGGGCCCGACAAACAGCCAAAGCATCAGGCCCCTACCATCTCATCAATAGATAAGTCTTTAAGTCGGAACCATCATAGAGTCTGAAGTCCGACCCACCGGCGTGCAATTAAAGAGGAAAGCAAAGTTGCCAACTGTGATTGGGTTGACTACCAAGCATGCAGTCTGTTGCAATACATTAATGTTATAGCCAATCTTTTTATAATGGGAAATTATTTTAATGAACTGCGCTGAAAAATTATTAGAGCCAACAATCTTCTTCAACTTATACACCAAGTCACCATAGAAATCAGGTTCCAAAAGTCCTTGGCGCAAGAGAGATTTAAGTCCAACTTGGAATTTAGAAATCAAATCATAGTATCGTCTATAAAATTTTGAAAATGTTTTGCGAAGTTTATGAAAACTTGTACATATCTGTCAGACATGGGGCGAATTACTTTCGAAAGTAATGCATTGAATTAGCATTACTTGCCAAAAATGTGCATTGAATTAGCATTACCATTACTTGATTTTGAAAAAGTAATGCATTGAATTAGCATTATTTAAGAAAGTAATGCATTGAATTAAGCATTACTTTCATTCACGTGAAACAGAATCCTAAAATACTGTTAACTCTGAACATTTTTGATACATTGAACAAAATGTGTGCATACCGTAAACATGTGAATTTCACATATAGATATTTTATATATAAATATTTCAAATGAACCACAGGTTACAATATGTACACTTTTTGTAGTGAATTTTGTATTCTTGTCAATAACATTTGTTGGAATTTCATAATTTTTGAAAATTGGAGGAAATAACACTCAGATTTAGCAACCCCAGATCTTTTTCAAATGATCATATTTCATTGTATATTTTTATCATACAACTGGGAATCTTTCCAAAATAGGTTCTTATTTGGAAGAACAATTTATGGGAGGAAAATTATAAGTATTTTGAGTCTCTTGACTGAAATATCCAATCAACAAAGCGCAGGCTGTATCTTAATCTCTAATCTTTTTTTATTTTTGACTCCCAATATATTTACCTGTAGCTCAACTGACCACAGAGACACACTGTTAGTGCCAGTGGTCAAGTGTCAAAATGTATGACCAGAACAATCAAGTGATAATTACTCTTATTATGATCAAAACATTTGTTTCTTTGAAATTGAAATTGGGTTGTAACAAAATTCACACCATTTTAAAGCTCATTTAATTAGCTTTAAAATGATTTATAATAGATAAAAACACATTTGACTTAAATAAGGTGGAATAAAATACCTTACATTTTAACACTTCCCAGCTACATTTCACTATTCAAGGTTCATCTGGGATTGCCAGTGACTGTAAGCTGTTTCACTTTATTGATATAAAAACAAAGCCTTTACTTGCAAGTTTCATTTTGCATAATCCTTAGTCAAATAACAGTCTTCACAAGAAAGTTGAACAAAAGAAAACTGTGAATGGAAATAACTTATGGAAACACATCTTTTTGAAGTGTATCTCATTTCTCTATTGTGCAGTCCAGATCTGTATACTAGTGAGCGCAAAATTTCTGATAGACAGTAATTCAAAATAATGCAAGTAATGCATTGAATTTTGACAAAAGTAATGCATTGAATTAGCATTAAAGTAATTAAAAACCTGATGAATTAATCATTACCTTGAATTACTTGAAAAAAGTAATGCATTAATAATGCATTAGCATTAACGATAAATTCCCCCCATGTCTGATATCTGTTCATGTTGCAAATTAGACCCAGAGCTCTCGCTAGGATTTTGAAAACAGGAGTTCAGGACTCCCATCTGGCAAAAAGTAGGAGTCCCACTGGAAAAAGTGGGAGTCCAACTCGAAAAAAGTTGCAGTCCCACCAATTTGTGCGTACCGTATATCTTTTCCATTTTAGCCGGAAGTGATACATTTGAATAACTTTTAGATAGTCTGATTTTAACCCTTTAAGCATTAATTGATTGTTCCTACTTAATAAAAACAAAATATTTTGGTACTGTATTTTTTCATTTTTGTTTGGCCTTATCAAAATAAAAGATTAAACTGTTGGTACTTGTTTTATTCATTAACAAGACAGACAGGCAGGCAGGCAGACAGACAGCAGTCCTCTGTTTTGTATAATCTTATGCAGATGGAAGCGGTTTTTAAAAAAAAAAAACGCATCTCGCTAGTGTCTACGGCGATTGCAATGAATAGACTGACATTACTTAGCCATTTAACATGGCTTCCATGATTTAGAATGAACGATTTTACTTGCTGAAAGTTTATTAATCTAGACACTCGGCTTGAACCGATGAAAAATTTCATCGCACGGCTTGTAGTGTAGCTTCATTTGGAACTTTTGTCAGTCGGACGTTACCGTATACGGCTTACCGCTGTACCGTTTTTTTCCCAACAATTCTCAGACTCTTTTGTTTGCCTTAGCAATGGACGAATGAAGAAATGCAAATCCGTAAAATTATTGTTTTTTTCTCCATGTTTATGTTTCTCAATTCGCAAACGAGTGCTATTAAATAGGGTTTCTCCTTCATCCCTAATCAAAGTAAGTAAGGGTGCAAAGCGAATTCTGAAGTCGGTAGTCCGATGTTGTTTACAATACCCTATTTGTTTTTCTTCCCTTAATTAACGGTAAATCTGCAAACAATTACCCGATAATCCTTGCTTAATTACTTTAATAATTACCTCGTAATAATCACACTGTCCCGCATCGGTAATCCTGTCAATCATCTGTCAGAATTACTACACTGCAGTCCGAGTCATACGATTGGTCAACAGAGACAGGAAAGCGTGTCGCGATCGATAATATCGAAGGGCTTTTGATCTCCCGGTGTGTATTTATCTCGTAGCAACTGGATTTTTAGCGCGTGCCGACTAAAAAAACATGCGTACGCGGGACTCCCGCCTAGCGAAAATCATGCGTCCCAGGGAAAAAACGTGCGTACCAATACGCGTAATTCTGCGTTTCCGAGAGCTCTGAGACCAACAGGCAACAGCTACTTTCGGTTTCAAAAAAGATGGCGGACGAACACGAATTATTGTAGTGAAATATCTAAAAGGGAAGGCACAAATTCGATCATTTCTCCTTGAAAAGCAGCCGAGGGACAGAAGGAGTAGCTGAAAATATGACAGTGTGTAATAGATGCCAATTTCATGACCCTTGAATTATATTATAATACTAAACTAGGGGCAAGATACCATGTGTATCGCAATATATATCGCAATATGGGTTTTCCATATCACATTATATCGCCATGCGCTTTTGGGCGTATCTTTGCACTCCTATCTTATACTACTAACCCACTGATTTTAAGCTTCCGTTGTCACAATGTGCTATATTTTTGTATAAATGCAAGTTGTAAGGCATCTTCTTATTAAAATTTTTCTTGAGATAATTTATCTGTCGTTGTGTTTGAAATGTATAAAATGGGTGCAAAAGACTTAATTGTGGACAGAAGATCATTACTTAAATTTAAATTGAAAATAGCAGGAATTTACCGAAATGCCTTTGCAAAGTTTTAAAAAGGTGAATATTTTATAATAAACAATGTTTTGTCAATGAAGCACTTCATTTATTTTCCTTAACAAGCTTTACAAGAGTGTTAATTATTTGTTTATGTACAGAGTAATTGGGCGTTTTTGAGACTTCAACTGAAAAGTCTCAACAACTGCATATTATTTTTATATTACTTTTAAATGAGTTGCATCACTTAACCCTAGCGACTCAAAAATGCATCTTTAGCAAACAGTGAAGACCTAGATGAAGTGCCGTAATGGGACATTTCATCAAAGTCTGCGCTTTTTGCTCAGACAAAAATGATCTTCAAAATCTTCGGACAAAACAGTGCAGACCCAGATCAGACTGTCTTCCCTGTTTGCTATTCTGACAAGCATTTTGTGAATTCCAGCATTGAGAATCCATATTTTATTTAGGGCTGTGGATCGTTAGGTAAGTGGCGATCCGATCTGATCCACGATTCATGAGTTACGATTCACAGATCGAACTGCGAGTCACTCGTTATTAAAAAAAAAAGTAAGACTCCTATTGTTGGGTCTATTTACTTAGTAAATCAGCCCTTTATGTTAAACCTGAAGTACCACATGTATACAGTTTGTTATCAAAGAAGATAAGACTGCATTTCCACTCACTACTGCCAAGGCATGCAACACAATTTGAACATTTGATTTTATACCTTCCTGAACTTGGATAGCAAGATATTCTGACAGAAGAGTGCTGATTTCAATATAAGGCCCTTTTCCTTTGTCCTGAAGATCACACATAGACAACATGACCTTGGTCACGTAGGCCTAATCAGCTGTCGCCTTGTCGGCAAGGAAAAGTTCAAAAGAAAAAAGAACCCTTTGAAATTTATTTGATAATTGACATCTGATGATATTTTTGGCTCTGTTTATTAGTACATACCGATGAAGTATGTTTAAACAAAATAGACTGGAATATATTATCACCGGATTTTGGAATACTTTGAGGATTTTAATTACCGATAAAAGAGGGCACTTACCTGCAAGAAACAAAGGTATTTAAATAAGAGATATTATCAATTAGAACCATAGTCAAAGTGAAAAATTTCAATTGATTATTGTGTGAAAAACTTCTTGTTTCAGTTAAAAAAAGGTAAAAAAAAAAAATCGCGATCCAACGATTTCGGCAGTGACGAATATCCATACTCAATTTTATATTCAGATCCGCGAATATCCGAGTACTCGGATACTCGCAGCAGCCCTAATTTTATTCAAGTACAGAAAGATAAAAGTGTTAGAAATTTTAGAAGATTTACAGTATAACATGGTAGAGTAGGACAAGAACATGACTATCCAGGACTTTAGTTAAGGGTGCGTAACGAAAATTTGATTTTCTTATTTCTCAACCAAAACATATGTTGTGGGTACTCAAAAGAACCTTTTCAATGAGACGGTTCTTTTGAGCACCCAAAACATATGTTAAAACTGATGGCTAAGAAAATATTTACAATTTAAGTAATTTACGCTGAAAAATTTTGTTTATCTAAACCAGTGCTATCAATGAAATAAACTTTGTATAATTTCAGAGGGTCTACAGAAGTTAAAAGAAAAGGCAAAGAAAAGAAAAGGTCGCGGATTTGGATCAGGTATGGCTTTTTTAGTTCACCTGAGTCAGGATCAGATGAGCTATTGTGGTCACTATGTGTGTTTTTAGTGAAACTTATAAATTACTAGATGAATCTAAATTAATAGATGCTTTGTATATTTTTTTGTCAAATTTCTCATTGGTCTGTCATTAAACACATTCATCGGAAAAAAATACAGGCTATGGTTTTCTATTTATAGATTACAAATAAAATGGAGGAAAACATGTTGCATATCCATAACTGCACATTAATTTACGAATCTACACTTAATGTTAAGGGTTTCAAGAATGCCAATACATTTACGGACCCCACAAATTATGATAAGTTTTATTTGGGATATCTAGGAAAGTCCCTTGTGAGGCACATGGGAGAAATGCAAGATCTAATGGGGCCAGCCAGTTCTGATTTCACTTTCCGAAATATGATGTGTCTGGAATATCATCTAATGCCTATTCTAGGAATATACAGATGCTAGTTTCATTATGCAAACATGGGATTGCATTTGTCCATCATATAGATTTACTAGTTAAACAAAGGATCTGTATGAAGATATTACGGTAATACCAATTTATTGCTATACGTTGAAAATGTTCTCATAACCTCAAAAAAAAAATCACATTAAAACAGATAAATGAATCATTTACAATATACACTAGCAAACAAATACATCTGACTGATTGCAGAAAGAGTATTTATGTAGCAATTTTTTGAGCATTTGTCAATTGATGGTTCAGAGATGTTATAAGCTATATTTGAAATAACCTTAAACATCAGCACACCGTATACCTGTGATGCAACACATCTTTTTACATCTAAGATCAGAAACAAGCTCACACGCGGCATGCGGGAATGTTTTTACTTTTACAGACGTTAAAACGAGGAGTTGCGAGTCAAGTTTCGTGTCAATTTTCGTGTCTTTGGTGGAATATTCTCATGAAAAACATATTATTTCTGTTGCAAAGGGATCCTTTTTTACCTAGTATTTATGGCGAAACATAAAGGTAGGTACACATTGTTACTCTGCAAAATCTTGACTTGCAACTCCTTGTTTTAACGTCTGTTAAAGTAAAAACGACATCCACTTACCACAATCCATTCCCGCATGCGACGTGTGAGCTTTTTTCTGAACTGCGATTTAAAAAAATATGTTGCATCCCGGGTATAGGGTGTGATCAAGTAGTAATAAAAATTCTCTAATTTATAATAGTAAACAGGCCGTACAAAGAGATGTAGTAAGCAATTTACCTTTTGGTTACTATAAAAACATAATTGAGCCGCGATGTGAGATTTCTAAAAATGTGGTCTGTGTGACCAGCAAATGCTCAGACCAGCCTGTGCATACGGCGTAACGCTCAGTCTGATCAGAGCTTTTGCTAGTCGCTTGAATATTCTTTGACTGTTAAGCTACTGACTGAACATCATTTGGAGTTTCTAAGCCAAAAGGGAGGCTGCATATGCTCATCTGAGCCTACACTTGTCAAAATGTCACATGGTTGGAAATCACAATGAAATTTTTATGCAAATGGAAATGTTTCATTTTCAGGACTTTGTGTAAATGTTTAGAGAATTTTGTAAACATGGCAGCCCTGCCTTTCGGGGAAACTTTAAAATGTAGGGAAATGTATGGGAAGTTTAGAAGAAAAAAAGATTCAATGAATTCAACATCCAAGGCCATCCTTAAAATTATATTTGTTTGCCGTGCTCCTACCCATCAATTTCAGTTTGGGTAGGTAGGTAGGTCTTTCTTTTTTTTTTTTAGAAATTCAGCAAATTTTATGACCTCTTCTTACTATCACTTTAGGAGGTCTACAGATGCTGTATATAATGTAAGAATGCATATAATAACAGTCTTTGTAACCATTCTTCAATTAAAATAAAGCTTTTAATGATTTTAAAGAAGGGTTTGTTAACAGAATTAGAGAAAAATAAAAGATAAAAAGATTCTCAGATAGGCAATACATTTTTTTGGGTAGGGCCTGTTTTGGGTGGGTAGGTAGGAGCACGGCAAACCAACAATTTTTTAAGGTCGGCCCAACTTGTAAATTAAAGGCTGTGTGATATGGTCCTCAGTTACTATGTAGAATAAATGTTGGGCAAGCTTATTTTATCAATGTGAATTTATTGGCTTTAGTACTGTCGGGTTATGGCTAGGGTAGCACCATAGCTTCTTACCAGGTTTTACACTCAGAGGCTATCTAAACAAGGATATGGCCAATTGATGATGATCAGGATCCACACCATTTTCCATGCAACAGGGCTCGCACAGATCTGGAAAAATCATGGGAAAAAAATTTATGGAAAAATCATGGAATCTTGATTTTTCTACCTTTATCATGGAAAAGTCTTTGAATTGTTAAAAATCATGGAAAGCTGAAAAATACTCTGGCAGAGTTGCTTTTATGGAATGGGAATGTGGTAAAGCTGAGATTGGCCCAAAATTTTAACCCACAAAGTGCTGAGATTTGGCCCCTTCTAAAAATCCTAGAAGCAACTCTTCTTTGGAATAGGTATGTAAGTGCTCAAAATGGACATGATCACAACAATGCCAGCAAAAGGTCTTAAACTACATGTATGTCAGGAATGTTGGCTATCAGCGTACTAAATCAGTTTTGTATTATTGTTTGGCATCATTGAAAATCACAAAATACCATGGAAAAGTCATGGAAAAATAATGGAAGTTTGTTGTCTGTAGTTTTTATCAGTCTTAGGCTATTGGAATGGATGGAATCATGCAACTGAATTGATTTGAAAACAAAAAGGGATGAGTTTGTTTATGTATGCAACAGGAGATGTGCAATTTAACCTTGTCCAAGCTAAATAGTTTCATGGGCTATACTTCTCCCCATTTTCTTCTCGTTAACCTGTAGCATCCCAGTTTATAAGCATCTTTCAGTTAGAGTAGAATAGGGTGTGGATCCTCACAGGTTTAGAATAGATATATATATATAAACAAATTTTTGGGAGTAAAATTGCAAATATTTTTAACATATGTTTTGGGTGCTCAAAAGAATCGCCCCATTGAGACGGTTCTTTTGAGTACCCACAACGTATAAGAAAATTAGTTTTTCCATACACACTCTTAACTAAAGTCCTGGATCCTGGTCAGATGGCTTTGTCAGAACCTAGATGAACTGGATTTAAATTGTTTCCAAGAAAGGATAAATCTGGGTTCAGCAAGACAAGGGCTAATGAATGACATTTCAAAACATAATAGTCCATTAGGACCATTACAAATTTGAGCTGTGACGTGATTTCCAACAATGTGGTATTTTGACAAGTGTAGACTCAGATGAGCCTATGCAGCCTCCTTTTAAGCTTAGAAACTCCAAATGGTGTTCGGTCAGTAGCCTAAGTGTAATGGAATATTCAAGAGACTAGCAAAGGCTCTGATCAGACTGCACATATGCGCAGGCTGGTCTGGTCCTTTGCTGGTCGCACATACCACATTGTTGGGAAATCTCATGTCACGTCTCATTTATAAAATGGTTTATGATCTATTTTCAGATGGCCCTACAGGTGGGACCCGAGGTGGAGTAGACCAGTATGAAGCAATGGAGGTAGACGAGGAAGGTGGGCCTGGGCCACAAAGATGTAAGATTGAAGTGCAGTTTTGGATTCGAGGTGGCACCTGAGGCGGAGAGAAAGGGGGCTGCCCATGCGGAACCTGCATTGAATCCAAGGCAGGGAGATGCCGCACCCTGTCAGAGGCAGCCCTTGGTGAAGTCGGCCGCTTGGCAGGCCGAGTTAGGGCGTTCAGGCAGGATAAATACTGAATTAAATTAGTCTGACCATCCCGGAATTCTCATTCAATCCTGGCCATAACATACTTTTTCACTTCCATACATAGAAATATGTTTTTCAAACAATTTATTTATTTTATTTGCATTCAGATTTATTCTAGCTGGAAAATTTATAGATTATCAGGGTTTTCCCAGACACGCAAAACTGTAAACTTAACCACATTTTCAATCAAAATGATCCCCCCATCCCAAATTACCAGTGCATTCTAACCAAGGAAACACATTGCAGATTTCCTGTGACTAATTGTAGCTATTTTCTAAGGTGTGGAATGCATCAAACTCCATGGCAGGGATGTCCTCTTGCTATTTTCGAGGAAGAAATTGTCGCTAGTGGACACCACTGTTGGGAGTTTGATACTGCATAGCAACCTCATTGCGTCCAGCGTACTCAGTTTTTATCGTTAAGTCAAATCTGTCATTTTTGTCAGAGATTAAAAATCATGGTGCAACAGACAACGTAGAGTTGGGGTTTTTTTTAAGTCTGGCGAATCTGACTTTGCAGAAGAGTCAGTCACCAAATGGAACTAATAAAACAAGCATTGAAGCATAAAGCCTCTGCCAAAAAATCTCTACTCCACGTGGTTTCCATGATAATTTGCTGAATCATTCCAGCTGGCTAAGTAATTAAATCTGTACTTCAAATTGAAATTTTAGGTGGACATAAAATAAGTTTAATGCAGTGGTCTAGATAAGGATTTGGACCAATGGGTAGTTTACCCCCTATATTTCGTTCACCTGAACCAAAGGCTCAAGGTGAGCTATTATGATTGGTCTTTGTCCGTAGTACATAAACTTTTTCATTAAAGGAAATCTTCTCCTGAACCACTGGTCCAAATCTAAAATAATTTCACATGAATGTTCCCTGTAATGCCCTCTACTAAAATTGCATAAATGGTTCTGCTCTACTGAACATGAGGACCCCAACGCTCTAGATAAGAAATCTTTCAAATAACATCAGAACCACTGGTCCAAATTCAAAACAATTTCACAGAACTGTTCCTCATGGTACCCGCTACCAAAATTGCACAAATAAGGTGTTAGAGGGGGGTGGTCCTCCCCGACCCTCTACATACCAAATGGACGGGGAGATTATAACAACACAAAAAAATGCACATTGTCCTGCTCCACTAAAGGGGCCGTCAGAGCTCTAGATAAGAAATGTCTTTAAACGACATTTTCTGAACCCACTGGTCTAAATTCAAAGCATTTTCACAGATTTGTTCTTGATAATGCCCTCTACCAAAATTACTCAAATATTTCTGCTCAGCCGAAAAAGGGGCCTCCAGAGCTCTAGATAAGAATTGTCTACAAATGACATCTCCTAATGAACCACTTGTCCAAATTCAAAATAATTTGACAGAATTAATCCTGAAAAATAAAAATGCCCTCTTCCAAAATTATACAATTGGTTCCACTCCATCGAACAAAGGGGTGGCAAGAGCTCTTGATGAGAAATGTCTTTAAACATCGCCTGAAACACTGGTCCAAATTCAAAATAATTTCACAGAAATGTTTCTCATGATGCCCTCTACCTAAATCCCACTAATGGTGATGCTCCCTCAAAAGAGGGACTGCCAGAGCTCTAGATAAGATAAATAAATCTTAGAATGACATCTTCTGAACCACTGGTCCAAATTCAAAACGATTTCTCAGAATTGTTCCTCATGATGCCCAGTACCAAAATTGCACAGATAGTTCAGCTCCACCAAACAAAAGGGCCGTCAAAGCTCTAGATAAGAACTATCTTTAAATGACATCTCCTGAACCAACAAAATTATTTCACAGAATTGTTCCTCATAGTGCCTTTTACCAAAATTGTTTATCACATGACATCGCATCTGGGAGTGATATAACACCTTGCAATAAAATCAATAAACCACTAGTGGTTTACAGGTTTAGTAACGTTACATAATGACGTCTATTATAGCATTCCGTAAAACAGGTGCGATAAAGTTCAGGATAAATCAGGAAATCTTGATTAGCTCTCATGCATTTCGGGCATGAGATCATAGTTATTATTGCTTTAATTTGGTTTTAGAACCCTTTTTTTAGTCAGATATTTATTATAAAATATGCATAAAGTGTTTGTGTTCTATTGATATTTTGTTCTTTAAAGCATTTTATTGATGATTTAAGAACTTTTTTGATTAGTTCAGGATTCAGTTGACAGATATTCCTGATTGAGATTCGCGGATTGTTATCACCCCTGGTAAAAGACAGCAAAATCTTGATGTTTTCACGATGTGATTTTAAGTAATTTTAATGTCCTGTGATAAATAGAATCTAACATTCGGGCTCCTGTATTATTGTATTTATTTAATTTTGTTGCGAAAAAGAGATAAAATGCTCAGCAAGCCTCACATTTTATCTCTTTTCCTCAACTTGTTAAATAAAGTCAATAAAACATGAGCACTCATGTTAGATCCTCTGTTTTAGACTATTATATATTTTTTCAGCTGTAGAGGGGTGGATCTTGTTTGTTACTGGTGTTCACGAGGAAGCCCAGGAAGACGATGTCTACGATAAATTTGTGGAGTTTGGAGAAATAAAAAACCTGCATCTTAACTTGGACAGAAGAACTGGGTTTTTAAAGGTAACTGCTATAGTGATTATAAATCAGAGGTGGCGTGATGTTATCACTCAGTCTTTAGGCAATTTTGGGAAAAGGCCCCTGGCCAAAATTGGGGAAAAAATGATCAACCTAACATCAAAATTGGGAGAAATTAAGGCCATAGAACATAACAAGGGTAGCAAAATATATCCTCGAAATCAAGTTATTTTATATTGTACTATGTCAAGCATACCACTTAAGCACAAGTGTTTAACTATCATCCTGATATGGGTCATTGTTTCTCATAAGTAGAAGTGGTCTCTAAAAGAAGTAGAAAAAACATAAATCAATAAAAAAATTTATACTTTTCTTAATTTGGAAAATCAGACATGGTATTGGGAAAAAAGGAGGCTATTTTTTATTGGGAAATGGGGCCGAAATTTTGCCCCTAGAGATGGGCAGAAAATCCCGTATTAGGTCACTTTCACGGGTACAAATCAATGGCAGAAACATAGCTTATATAAAATGATAGATTATTTGTTAAATGATAATTTTTCAAGTCATGAAACAATGTACGAATAAAATAATCAAAGGCTACCTTTCCATGTGCAATACATTTGAGCCACGACATGAGGTTTCCAACAATGCGGTATGTGCGACCAGCAAAGCCTCAGATCAGCCTGCGCATACGCAGAGTCTGATCAGAGCCTTTGCTAGTCGCTTGAATATTCTATGTCTGTTAAGCTTTTGACTGGACATTATTTAGTGTTTCTAAGCTCAAGAGGAGGCTGAACATGCACGTCTGAGTCTCAACTTGTCAAAATGTCACATTCTCGGAAATCACATGTAGCGGCTCATTTGAACTGGTGTCCAGCGAAAGGTACAAGCTGGCATAAGCATCCATCGAAGACATCCGCACAGTTTGATCAGTCTTCAGGTAGCCAAAGGTTGAACATTTTTTCAGGCGAAAACTAAGACTGATCAAATTGTATGAATGTGCAGACTGATATAAATCTTTGCTGTAGGCACATGCCAACTTGTACCTTATGCTGGAGACCACCTTATTTAGTTTTAGAATCAGAAAACTGACCTATTTGACTAATTGACATGCACACCGTTGTCCTATTTTTTAGCGCTGGTATGTTTCAACATCTTGCCCCGAGGTTATAAACTTTTTTCATGCTCAACTCAGCAGAGCACGAAATTTATCTGCTCATAAATGTTAAAATGCCAACAACTGTTGGCATTTGAACATTTATCGGCATGATAATTACAACATCTGAGAGACTTAAAGCAGGAAACTTCTTTATTTGTAGGTATTATATAGGGCTGGCACGATTAATTGAAATATCGGTTAATCGGTCGATATACAATAGAAAAACGATAACCGATTTGCAAATTCAACAACAGATTACCTTATACAAGTGTTTCGTCCATTTAAAACATTCTATATTACATTTTCGTCAAGCGTTGTTTTGACAGGAAGTGGTTTCCGCATTTCCGCTTATGTATAAATTGTGTAACGAAGTAGGCAGAAAACGTCCGACTCGGGGGGGTATACCCCATGAGGACTGAATCGGAATTGAATAGACCAGAACATGTACATTGTTTTCCGACGGCGTACGAGTTCTGGCGAAAGTCCATCCCGGTTGTACATGACATCACAATATCGTCATATCCTATGATCTCCCCCCCCCCACCCCCCTCTTTAACCATTTTTATCCCTGTTTCTCTGCTACACAACTTCCTTTTGACAACAATGGCTGAAAAACAAGGCAGAAAAATTCACGACTTCCCTGGCAAAGCCAAAAGTCAAGTGTGGAAGCACTTTGGTTTCTATGCTGTTGAAGGGGATGGGCCCCTCAAACTAGACAAAGAATATACAATATGCAAGATATGTGAAACAGCAATAAAATTCACTGGTGGTACTACAAATCAACAAAATCACATTGACAAAAAACATGGGACTTTTGCTGCTCCAAAATCAGGCCTGAACATGCTGAAACAATCAACTTTAACTGAAATGGGCGATGCCCAAACAAAGTTGTCTTTTCACTCCCATAAAGCAATGGAAGTTACCAAGGCCATCGGTGAACACCTTGTGCTCGATATGAGACCCCTATCTGTTGTGGAATCTCCATCATTTCGCAACATTTTGGCGAAGGCAGAGCCTAGGTATGACGTCCCCAGTCGTACGTACTATAAAGATACTTTTATACCCAAACTGTATGAGACAACAAAGTCAGTTATAATATCAGAGCTTCGTGATGCAATTGGGGGTGTTTCAATCACAACTGACTGTTGGACCTCTAGTGCAACTCAATCATACATGACAGTGACAGCCCATTTTGTCGCAAAGACACACAAACTAAAATCGTATGTGCTTCAAACACGTGAGGTTTCTGAGAGACACACAGCCGAAAATCTTGCAAGTGAGTTGCAAAAGTGTGCAGATGAGTGGGGGTTAGAGAGGCCACCAGTCGTTAGCGACAATGCAGCAAATATCCTCAAAGCAGTTAGACTGCTGGGCTGGAGGAGCATTCCCTGTCTAGCCCATACTATAAACTTGGCTGCAAAATCAGGACTTCGTGTCCACCAGGTGTCACCCATTCTAGCAAAATCGAGAGACCTTGTAAGTTACTTCAAGCGCTATGCCTATGGTACAACTGTGTTGCACAAGAAGCAGGAACTGCTCCAAATTCCTGTGCTATCTCTAATAAATGACGTGGACACTCGTTGCAATTCGACCTATGACATGCTGGAACGCTTACTGGGTCAAACTGCAGCTATTCACGCGACTTTCACTGACCCAGCAATAAAGAAGGATCGATTGATGCTATTCACTGCGGATGAACAAGCAAGTGCAGAGGAGCTTCTTCTTGTTCTAAAGGAACTGAAAACGGCTACAACCATTGTTTGTGAACAGCACACCCCATCAATAAGCATGGTGCAGCCTGTTTTGTTAAAACTTAAACGATCACTCGTAGTTCAGGAACATGACTCTGCCTTAGTAAAAGCTGTGAAAACGGCAGCCCTTCAAAATCTTGAAACAAGATATATTGAGGATAATTTGGTCACTTATCTTAATGCAGCTTCTTTGCTTGATCCCAGGTACAAGGACATGCCGATGTCAGAAGAGTCCAAAAATGCAGTTCATAAGTTCATTATTGAATCAATTGAGGCAATGCCAGGTCAAACTTCAACTGCTTCTGTTCTGGTTAAGAAGGAAACTGAAACAGAAGCAGCTGACGTTTTACCGCCATTACCTACTCTACCCTCTCTCCCCACACTGACAGAGCTGCCTCGCGAGCCAAAGCTTGAAAACAGCATGCAGCCTGAAATCCTGGACGAAATTCCAGCCAAAAAAATAAAAACTGAAAACAAGTCATCATGTTTTCTTGATGACTGGTTTTCAGACGTCATCATCGTAAAGGAGGAGAAAAAAACGTGCGACCAGGAGGCCATTATACGCGATGAAATCGTGAGATACATGACCGTGGACAGAGTCTCCAGCAAAATTGATCCTATTGCGTGGTGGAAAGGCAACAGCATGCTCTTTCCCTCTCTATCCTGCCTGGCAGGAAAGAATTTGTCCACCCCAGCAACGTCAGTGCCCAGTGAGAGGGTATTCTCGGCAGCTGGCTTTGTTGTGAACAAGCAAAGGAGTTCACTGGCACCAGAAAACGTCGACAGATTAATTTTCTTAAACAAAAATTATAAATTGCTGTAGCCTGCTGAATAACTTCGATGAAGTGATTCTTAAGGCTACGTCAATTTATAATATGATACTAATTATATAAACTGTAGTAGTCTCAATAGTAGTCAATACTATTAACTTCAAAGAACTCAGCTGCAACTTGTTACTGCAATTATATTATGAAATGAAAGAGGTTGTGTTGTTTGAAAATTCAATTTCAGAAGTTTTAACGTTGTTTATTAAATTTCATTACGCCACTTAATATTTATGGTCTTCTGTTTATTCAGGGTGGAAAATCACGTGTTTTTTGTTATCACTGTACTAATTTAGTAAATTCAATTTTCATCCTAACTATTCATTCTGGCTCCATTGGTCTGTGCACTGTACCACTACAAAAAGCGTGTGATTTCCTATACCCTGTTAGTAACTGTTTATAAACCGTTCTTGCCCAATACCAGGCTATTCGTGTTAGGAATGTAAGCGGTCCATTGTGACGTCAGAAAAAACAACAATGTCGGCTTTCACCATTTGGCAATTAGACACAATTAGCAAGCCAATTAGCTACAGATTTGGATGACGCGGACATAATTTTAGCATAGGTAAGCTATTTCAGTCAATAAACCTTGTGTTTTAGTTATTATGCATGCATTACTCAGCGTTCTATAGCGGATAAGACGGCAAATTAGGAGTTTTTATTTGTAAAAAAACCCCGTTCATATGCTTTGCATTCTGTCAGTTTTTAACGATTTAAAAATCGGTTAGTAATCGAAATGAAGGAACCGATTATCGATTAGCATTTTGACATCGATTAGCCAGCCCTAGTATTATAGTTATACCCCCGGTACAAAGTATAGAGGGGGTATATACTTTTTGCCTTTTCTGTAATTATGTTTGTCTGTTTGTTTGTTTGTAAACTTTTTTTTTCCGTCAAAGATTTCTCAGCAACTACTTGGGTTAAGGTTCTGAAATTTGGTACAAAGCTTGATAGTGGTGAGTCGTATTGTGTAACAAAAAAACAGCCACATAATGCTTATCAGTCCCTTATTTGTTCATTTTTCTTTCTCTCCAATGGAAATTTCTATCACAGATTTCTCAGCTCCTATTGGAGCCGGTGTTTTAAAATTTTGTGTACACCTTCAGGTAGGCAAAGTGTACTGTGTAAATGGAAATTAAGATGCTTATCCTTTTTTTTGCCTTCTTTTTTCAATTTTTCATTTTTTCCTTCTTTCACTCTTATATAATACATATGGACATTTTTTCTGTCAAAGATTTCTCAGCAACTACTTGAGTTAGGATTCTGAAATTCAATACAAAGCTTGATAGTGATTAGTTGTATTTTGTAATAAAAAAACAGCCACATATTGCTTATCAGTCCCTTTATTTATTCATTTTTCTTTCTCTCCAATGAAAATTTCTGTCACAGATTTCTCGGTTCCTATTGGAGCCATTGTTTTCAAATTTTGTGTACACCTTCAGGTAGGCTAAGTGTATTGTGTAAATGAAAATAAAGATGCTAAAGCTCATTTTGCCTTCTTTTTCAATTTTTCCTTCTGTCACTCCTATATAACACATATTGACGTTTTTAGTCAGTTTTCTCAGCAACTACTTCATTTAGAATTATGAAATTTTGTGTACACTTTCAGACAGGCAAAGTGTATTGTGTAAATGAAAATTAAGGTGCTATTTCTCATTTTGCCTTCTTCTTTCAAATTTTCAATTTTTCCTTCTGTCACTCCTATATAACACATATGGACATTTTTCATCAAAGTTTTCTCAGAAACTGCTTGATTTAGGATTATGAAATCTGTGACAATTTTGTCTTTTCTCTGAAAGTGTTACAACCTCTGATGGCTACCGCCTGGGGTATGTGAGCTTTGCTCACTTCTTGCTATATTTTTATGAGTGTTCGAAATTTTGTGCTCAGTTGAGTTGAGCATGAAAAAAGCTTTATAACCTCGGGGCCTGACAACATTTGTCATTCCATTTTGACAATTTTTAAATAGTTGCCGTAGGTGAGCTTTATTCTCTGCAGTTAATTGACGACATTCCTGTCTACTTTGTACATATACGGTCAAACTAGTGGAGTTGCTTGAGTGTAGTGGATAAACCACTCGCCTTGTAACCAGGGGTTGCTGGTTCGATCTCTGGCTTCACGGGTCTGTCGGATGAGACCTTAAGCTGTGGCTCCGACTTAATATCACCTTAGCTGTTGGTAGGACATTAAACACAATCACTGGTCAAAATAAATCTGGTTGCTTCTTGCCTTCTTCCTGTGTATGGAGTCCAACAACAGAGCTTCACTTATACAGTAAATTATAATTTTTTATTTTATTTGTCACAAAATTCAAATCTGTTGGCATTTTTACTTTCCGACAGTTATCACATTTAAGTCAAATTGTTGCATAAAATCCATGCCGCACCTTTTAACAGACATGTTTCAACAGGCTCAAACACATGTATAAACAAGGCAATCCATGTGTTGTTAATGCACAGGTTACTTTGGTACTGTACCTTAAATACACTCTTTCTGAGCCACTACATTTTATGACAGCTCATCCCCTTTTATAGGTTATATATGGCTTGGCTTTGGAACATAAAATTAATTAAAACGTTCAACCAACTCTTGACCGTGAAACAATGACAAAATACAAATGTATTGTGCCATACTTTTCCTAAATTAATGGTGAATATATTATTGAATTTATGTAATAATAACTGTATTTTAAAACAATCAAACATTGTTTTTCAATGCATTCGCCAAGTCTCTAGGGACATGTTGAAAACCCTGGGCTTTGCTTTCAGTTTTTAACATCTCCCTTATGCTCCTGTATTATTGAAGTTGCACAATAAATTCACTAATACTTGAGCACTCCTGGAAGATCCCAGAAGATCTAGACTTATCACAGGTTTAGATAAACAAAATTTTTGAGCGTAAAATTGTAAATATTTTCTAAGCCACCAGTTTTAACATATGTTTTGGGTGCTCAAAAGAACCATCTCATTGAGATGGTTCTTTTGAGTACCCACAACATATGTTTTAGCTGAAAAATAAGAAAAATATTTTTTTTGGTATACACTCTAAACTAGAAGGCCTGACTTATGATTTGTTGTTGTTTTTCAGGGTTATGCCTTGGTGGAATATGAAACCTTCAAGGAGGCTCAGAGTGCCATGGAAGGGCTCAATGGCAATGAGATTCTTGGTCAGAAGATCAATGTTGACTGGGCATTTGTTCGAGGAGCAAGAAAAACCAGGTAAATCACTTATTTACCCTTTTCCTGTTGTCTATGTACTTTGGTGTCTATGGACGCATGGCACTCAGACATCAGGGTTCATAGTGTTTGCTTCTGTGATGAAATAAGTCTGGAGTGTAGAGTAAGCCTCAAAGTACTGAATTAGGCTGGTTATATACAATAGCTTCTCTGGTTTGTATTTTGATTATCTAAGGATACAGTCATACTAGCCGTTTAACTTTTTACTTGTAGTATCATCTGCTCATAACATTTGCAAACATTTTGACCCAGATCAGACTGACACTTTGAATGATATTCCTGTATTTTTCGAAAAAGTGGATTTTTAATAAAAATCAGTACGACAAAAATGCATGAAAAATTTCTCAGGGGGCAATGAGTTAGACTTGAGTTAAGTTATATTTTTAGAGTTGATTTTCTTTCAGGATTTTGGAAATTTTGGTCTTTCATTCATGAACAAAAAGAGGACATTTTGTGGCCCAAAAAATATTGGCAGAATAAAGGTTAGCCATATTGCATTCAACATTAAAGCCCAACAACAAGTAGACTCTATCAACAGTTGGTGCATCAGCAATGATGATTTGAATGAGAGTGAACACTCACTGACAGTACACAATAGTGCTCCCTAGAACAGCTTCATTTTTAGTCTTATTTGGCCTTATGTAAGCCAGCCTGTTTATGTAATAACTAATTGCATATGTCAGTATGAAATTGTGCATATGCAGCTACCAAGTTGGCTAGTGGTTTGTCAGAACTTGCCCCTATTTCAATATTTAGAGTGCAAACAATGAATGCTATATCAAGACTACTCACCCGAGTTATTTGTTAATTTGGTCTTAACGCCACTTTCAACAACTTTTCTGTTATATCCAGGGGATATATGTAAATGGGTGGAAGTTTTCAGGATTATTTTCCTGAATTCAGGATTTTGAGGCTGACTTTCTGTGGAAAGTCAGCCTCAAAATGCTGAATTAGGGAGATTATAATATCTTCTTTGGTTAATATTCAGTCTGTCTTAAGACATTTGACCCTTTAAACTTGAAACTGTGAATATTTAGTGGGCATACTGCAAGCTTTAAGATCAAAGTTTCGAAAGTTCAGGATTTTGAAAAGTGAACTTTCAACCATGAATTTAGAAAACCTGATTTCTTACTGTATATCTGCCTATAAACCTCCCTGACTGAACATTTTGAATAGGGTTATCCCCATTTTAATGCACTTCTGCACTTGTTCATAGTTAAGATCTGTTTTTGTCTCAAATAGGAGCGCTGCAAGCCGCATGTCATCCAAAGAAATATGATATAATTAATGTCAAACTATTTCCTACAGTACATTGTGGATATACTGTCTCAAATTTCTAATGTTATCCAATCAGAAGTCTGGTTACCATAGCAAGTGCATTAGAATTTCCTCTGGAAGCTTGTTAAATTGTTTTTTGTTTTTATTTCTTTACAGAAGCAGAAGAGAGGATCGACATAGACGGCGGTGATCTTAACAATATAAACCTTCGATGGAGAAAAACCTGACCATTTAAACTTGTGCTAGCAGCCATGTCAGGCAGTTTAGCTGATGGACATGCAAAATGCACACTCTTAAATATGAGTTTATCTAAATTCTTCCTGTTTTTATGAGGTGCAGGACATTAGTTAAGAGTGCGTAACGAAAATTTATTTTTCTTATTTCTCAACCGAAACATATGTTATGGGTACTCAATGAGACGGTTCTTTTGAGCACCCAAAACATATGTTAAAACTGATGGGTAAGAAAATATGTACATTTTTACGGTGAAATTTTTTGTTTATCTAAACCTGTGAAGGTGATTCTTTCTTCTGAAAAACAAGGAAAGATTATGTGCAGCTGATAAGGTCCTCATTGTGAGAAAACACTTCTTTAAGGGGTTGTGATCAGGCCCCAAGGCTATAAAACTTTTCATGCTCAACTCAGCTGAGCATGAGTATATCATTCTCATAAATCTTTAAACATCAACAATTGTTAGCAGTTCAACATTTATAAGCATGATAAATACAACATCTTAGATTAAAAGCAAGAAAAGCTCTATTTTTCAGCATTTTACTTTTTATGAGCAATTGAAATTTTATGCTGTTAAGTTGAGCATGAAAAAAAGTTTAATAACCTTGGTGCCTGGTAAGAAGATTCAAACCAATTTGGAAATTTATTTCTCACAAGTTTTGACTGAATGAGATATTTTTCTCTTATGTTATCCTGACCCAGAATTATCTCTGAAATTCATACCACAAAAGATTTAGAAAGCTTTTTTTCCTATTTAGATGGAATTTTGTGTATACTCATTGGGTACTCATGATCATTGGACACTGGAGTAAATTAGGAAAGAAATTAGGAACATTATATATAAGGTACAAAATATAATTGGGATAAAGAAGAAAATTCAGGAACTTCATTGTCAGCATACAGCTTGTTATCATAGCCATGTTTTAACCTGCAAAATCCATATATTAATCAGGCAATTCACGTGCTGTTGATGCCTGCTTTAGTACTTTAAATATACACATTCTAGGCCATCACAAAAATTGAGGTCATCAACAGTAACATGCATAGAAATTAATGTAATCTCGTGACGGTACGATGACATAAGTCTTTGCTCTAGAACAGGCATTTTCAAAACCTAAGAATCATTCATGATTTTGATTCATTCATTATAGTAATACAAAAATGAACTTTTCGAAGCGTTTTTCCAAAGTTTTCTAGTGAAATGATTACTTTATGCAATAGTAACAATCAAACATGTTTTTCTGATACAGTGACATCTGCTAGACCCCTCCGGGGTCGTTAAAACCCTTGCCTTGTAGGCTCGCGTTTCAATACCACCCTCGGGGTCCAACAGATGTTAATGCATAGAAAAACATGTTTGATCCCTATATTGCTGAATTCGAGATTTTGAGGCTGACTTTCCATAGATCCTGGGATATTGAATTAAAGACATATGCGGCTATTTCCAATGCGCACCTTTCCCGCGTCTGCAAACGGGGAAAGTTGTCTGGGTCCTGTCTTTCGACCCTTAACGGATTCGGATCAACACAGCTTCCGATATTCTTATGTCATATCGGTGTTCCGAAATTTTCTTCACAAAATAACTAATTAAAGTGTGTTTGAAATATCTATTGACATCTTTTCAGAACTGATCGTCTCAGCACTAAAGACAGATAAATGTAGCTCAGTCGAAATCAAAAGATGTACACAATAACCCTGGTTACGAATACGATAGTGGCCGAGTCTATACTATTTGTATGGTTATTTAGAGCGGCGCACGACCTGCCCTCGTGGCCTATTGGTTAGCGTGTCTGGCTACAAAGCCAAAGGATCAGGATCGATTCCCGGTTGCGCACATATTTTCAGTGTGTTTTTTCTTTCTTTTTTAACATTTTAATGCTAAATTATTTCATAAACTAGTAAAATGGCATCATCAAAACGACCGAAATGGTCATCCCCGAACTTTTTATATTGAATTACCCATGAAACCTATGGGGGTGGGGTTAAATTTGGTCCTCTAGAAAGAGAATAGTTCGGTGACCCCAGATTTTTATTCTTTTTTCTGAAAGGTATTATAATAGTCCATGAATTAAAAATAAATTTTCTAGATTTTCAATATCAGATTTTTTAATACATGATTTATTCTAAAAACAAATTCCATTTTTCGACGAATTGCCAAAATATATCATGCAGTATCTTGTCACAGCATGGGATAACAAGTAACCATGCACATTTTCTTAAAAGTTTGAGGTCATGGGCAGTAATTTAAGTTAAAAGAAAGAAGCTGGCTGAAGATTACAACCGTTTTAGCTCGATAATTAGGACTAGTGTTATTATTTTATATTTCTAGAAAATTGGTCAAATGCTGTAAACTTCAATATGAGATTCTGAAAAAATGAGCACGGTGACATATCCTTTTTATTTCATAAATGGATAGCCCATGCATAAAACAAACTGTATGCAAAGTATTGAAAATATTTCAATATGGGAAGTATTTAGTAGCATATGTCCTTAAAGCATTTCACTATCTCAGGATGGCCTTATTCTTTAGAGTATTTCACTATCCTAGGATAATCTTAACTTTACTGCACACACTAATTTGGCCAATTAAAGTGCTGTAAAGTTAAGAGTATTTGAGCCATTAAATGTGATTTCCAACAATGTGGTATGTGCGTCGAGCAAAGGCTCAGACCAGCCTGGGCATACTCACAGTCTGATCAGAGACTTTGCTTGTCGCTTGAATGACCTTAGACTCCAGCGTTACTGACCGAGCATCATTTGGAGTTTCTAAGCTAAAAAAAGGGCTGCATTGGCTCGTCAGTTTTTTTCAAACTTGTCAAAATGCCACATTGTTGGAAATCACATGTCACGGCTCAGCTCACTATTTCAGGATTATTGAAATGAAAGGTCATAAAAGAGCATTACTAATCATGTAGATAAATGTAATATTTTATTGCCTTTTTAGTGAAATAAAAAGATGATTATCATTTGTCTTGCTTCAATTATGTCTCCCCCTGTCAGGTTCGGGAGACATATTGTTTTCCCCTGTGCATCCGTCTATCTGTCCGTCCTTCTGACTGTCCATCACAAATTGTGTCCAATCTTGTGAACGCAACTCCTATAATTTTATTCGGATCTTTATGAAACTTTACAGGTGTTTTGTCAAGGTCGGAAGATGAAGATGTGCATGATGTTTGGCTGTAATTCTCAGATTAAGTTTGTCACTTTTTCTCAGTTTGAACTTAGTCATTTTTGGGCTTAATTTCTACCAAAGCATATAGACACTGGGTATCTTGTGAATGCAACTCCTCATACAATTTTAGCCGGATCTTTTTTAAACCTTGCAGGTGTTTTTATCAAGGTCTGAAGATGTGCATGTGATTTGGATGGAACAGATTTTCCATTATAACGGAAATAATCTATGATCATTTACTTTTTCCTAATGATGATTTTGCAATAGTTTACTGCATTGGCAGGATATCTTTGCTGGATATGATATTGATTGTTTGCTGAAAAAAAAACACCAGTACTTCAGTTTGAAATTGCATTTAATGGTATTTGGATGTTTCTGACACCAAAGGGGGTGGGGGGGAGAGAGCCATTTTTTTTTTGTAGAAAAAAACAATTTTAGCTCATACCTGAACAATTACTCTTCCTAGTCTTCCAAGTAGTTTCTAACTTGATAATAAATCTTCAAAGAAGTTGCTACCTAATAATAAGTCTTCTAAGGAGTTTCTACCCACCAATAAGTCTTTTAAAAGGTTGCCACCCAACAATGAGTCTTCTAATTAGTTGCTACCAAACAATGACTTAAAAGGAACTCCTACCCTTAATTAGTCTTAAAGGAGTTCATACCGGACAATAGGTCTTCTAAGGAGTTGCTACCCAACAATGTCTTAAAGAAGTTCCTATCCAACAATACAATGTAAGGAGTTCCTACTCAACAATAAGTCTTCTAAGGGGTTGCTAGCCAGCAATGTCTTACAGGAGTTGCTAGCCAGCAATAAGTCTTCTAAGGGGTTGCTAGCCAGCTATGTGTTAAAGAAGTTCTTAGCCGGCTATGTCTTAAAGGAGTTGCTAGACAGCAACAGGAGTTCCTACCCAACAATTAGTCTTCTAAGGAGCAATGTCTTAAAAGAGTTCCTACCCAACAATAAGTCTTCTAAGGAGTTGCTAGCCAGCATTGTCTTTAAGGAGTTCTTACCCAACAATTAGTCTTCGAAGGAGTTGCTACCCAGCAATGTCTTTAAGGAGTTCCTACCCAACAATTAGTCTTCGAAGGAGTTGCTAGCCAGCAATGTCTTTAAGGAGTTCCTACCCAACAATTAGTCTTCGAAGGAGTTGCTAGCCAGCAATGTCTTTAAGGAGTTCCTACCCAACAATTAGTCTTCGAAGGAGTTGCTAGCCAGCAATGTCTTTAAGGAGTTCCTACCCAACAATTAGTCTTCTAAGGAGTTGATGGCCAGCAATGTCTTTAAGGAGTTCTTACCCAACAATTAGTCTTCGAAGGAGTTGCTGGCCAGCAATGTCTTTAAGGAGTTCTTACCCAACAATTAGTCTTCCAAGGAGTTGCTAGCCAGCAATGTCTTTAAGGAGTTCTTACCCAACAATTAGTCTTCCAAGGAGTTGCTAGCCAGCAATGTCTTTCAGGAGTTCTTACCCAACAATTAGTCTTCGAAGGAGTTGCTAGCCAGCAATGTCTTTAAGGAATTCTTACCCAACAATAAGTCTTCGAAGGAGTTGCTAGCCAGCAATGTCTTTAAGGAGTTCTTACCCAACAATTAGTCTTCGAAGGAGTTGCTAGCCAGCAATGTCTTAAAGGAGTCTTACCCAACAATAAGCCTTCTAAGGAGTTGCTACCCAGCAATAAGTCATGCAAAACAGCAACACAGATAGTTATTGGCTGAAGTTAAAGCTATTTGACAAAAAGGCGTGTGTTAGATCATGTCATTATTCAATGTTTTGCATCAAGAAATGTAAAGAATTTAAATGTTGGGTTTCATCTAAGGCAACTACAATGTAAATATTGATGAATGTTAGCTGGTTTCTTTGATTGTTTTGAATCTGTTTGGACTTGTTCTGTGGTCTCAATGTCAATCGTCTATTGTTGTACTGACCAGATTTCTGTTAATGAGTTGTATCATTTAATTCAGCATACACCTACTATTTTTATCATACTGCAGTGATTTTAATATTAACTGCATGCTGGGTAATTTTACAATGGTTATTTTGTCATCTGACTTTTTCCAAAATTAACTTTCAAAAACTCTTTTACGAACACTATCAGAGTGTCAAACGGTTTGGATCTAGATCAGAAGCCGATGTTTGCCGTTCCTGATCTGGATCCAAAATATTTTAACAGGTTATCAGAAGACGGATGACAAAAGTAGCAAGGAAAGAGTCCAAGCATTCATTAATACTTTAAGCTCCTTTTGAACTATACCATTCACATAAAGTCAAACGACCGGGCCACTTAGTGCAGTAAGTAACGTGTCTGACTGCAGCTCCAGGGGTCCCGAGTTTGATCCCGGCTCTGTCCCATACTTTCATGGAGATTGATCTTGTTTGATTTGATTCTTTACGTCCCAGTCAACAATTATTAAGTTATGTTGGGACGGGTCTTCCTGGGTTGAATCAGTACTAAGCGAGGATTAATGTGTCTTGCTCAAGGACACAACACAGTGAGGCTCGAACCTGCTGCCTCTCAGTCTCAAGTCAAGCACTGAGCCACTGCGCTCCCACACAGAGATTGATCATGAAAAAATTTCTACTGCCATTCTCCTCCCTTCCTCTGATTCTAGAAGGGCTGTTGTCAGTTACGTCAGTTACAAGCAATAGTATATGAACGAAGTACTGGTTAACCCCTTAGTCAAGCTTGCCCAGGAAATAAGTGGTTCGGTGAAATGCCCATCCTTACATGACCATAGCTGTTGACTGGGACGTAAAGTACCAAACCAAATAAAAACATATACTTTTTCAAAGCTACAGATGACTTGTATTGTCTGCTGATAAGCTTTGTAAACAGTTTGGACTCTGGACTACCTACCTATATTTGTTTGTTTGTTTGATTTGATTCTTTACGTCCCATCAACAATCTTTCAGTTAAACAGGGACGGTTCTTCCCGGGTTGAACCAGTACTAAGCTAGGATAAATGTGTCTTGCTCAAGAACCACAACACAGTGACGCCAGTGAGGCTCGAACCCACGGCCTCTCGGTCTCGAGTCAAGCACTCTACCACTGAGCCACTGGGCTCCCTACCACCCTATATCATCATTCCAGTGTACTAAGAGGCACAAACACTACACTACACAAAAACTACAGCTTAAGCTTGTTTAGCTCAAGAAGATTGAAATCAGTTGTGTAGTTTCAGTTTTCTGTGAAAAGCATCCAAGGGCGGATCTACCTTCAAACTCTGCAAGAGTAATTGAAAATTAATAAGGATTGAAATTCATATTTTAAGCTTGCACTGGATGATGAAATTCATCTAATGCTTTTCATCATCCAATGCAAACTTAAAATATAAATTTCAATCCTTATATTTACATTCTATAATGACAATCAAATTTACTGAAATATTGTCCACTCAACCCCGTCAGTTATCCATATAAATTGAAATATTTCATTTGTAACGGAGGTGATGGAACAGCCAGGGAGCAAAACTTGTGAACATTATGTCCTAGTGATACAAGCATTACATCACGCAAACGTCAATAAACAAGGAACCTTATTGGCTGACGTTGACGTTACTCCTCCTAGAGGTGTGGCCTAGATCACATGGCATTTCAATGTTTGCAGCGAGAAATGCAAGCAGCCAGAAATGCTAGTTTCATCTAAGGCCACTACACTGAGAATGTAAATATTTTATCTTATTTCTCACAAAAAAGAACAGTCTCAATTTTATGCTCAAAGGGGTACGTGCATTAAGGGGCTATTTTGCCCCCTCTAAAGCCCAAAACTGAAAATTGCTTATCACCAATTTCTTTTGATTGGTGTTTTAGAAGAATAACTGAAGTGTAAAATTTCAGCATTTTTTTTTTTATTTTACCATTGCTATTATAACGAAAATGGCCTTCAATATAGGCTTAAAACAGAGAAATTGCCATTTTGGACCAAATTAAAGGCTTTTGGAGACCGATTTTTTTAAGAATTAGATATATATTATTGTTACCATAGGAACAGTAAAAGTCAACAGTAATTGATACTTTTACACTTTGATTATTGTTCTAATAAACTAATAAGAGCGAATTTGTGAAAAACAATTTTTATATTTTAGCTTCATAGGGGGGGTGGGGGGGGGGGGGCAAAAATGCCCCTTAATGCATGTTGCTCTTTTATGCTTGACCTATGAAGTACCATTATCACATCAACATGTTCATATGTTGTGGATGGTGGATACTCAAAAGAACCAGCTCATTGATGATTCTTACCTACAACATATGAGCAATAAGACTTTAAGCATAGGTTAGCAGTGAAGGAACAAATGCTATTCTCAGCCTCACCAGAGCCTTCACTGCTTGTACACACAAACACAAACTAGGGACATAGGTAAAGACTCTTAACCAAAGTTGGACCTCATACTCCACTAGATAGCTGTGCATGCATGTTAAAAGAGTGATTTCATGCATTTGTGCATAGGTTTAGATAAACATAAATTTTAAGCGTAAAATTGAAAATATTTTCTAACCAATTATATTTAGCATATGTTTTGGGTGCTCTAAAGAACCATCTCATTGAGATGGTTCTTTTGAGTACCCACAATATATGTTTTGGTTGAGAAATAAGAAAGGTATTTTTCTTATATGCACACTTAACTAGAGGCCTGTATGTGATAAGAACTTATATCTCGTGAACAGGAAAATAATCAAATTTTATGTTAAACATTTTAAATTCACTTGAGAAAAGCAGTAATGATGGCAGATACAATATCACAGGATTTATTTTTAGGATTTCTAAATATAGCACTTAATTGGCAATAATTGCAGTGTACATTACATACAAGCCTCCAGATAATAATCACAAATTTTGGGTGTAAAATTGGTATTATTTTCTTATACATCACTTTAAACATTTGTTTTGGGTGCTCAAAAGAACTGTCTCATTGAGACCGTTCTTTTGAGTGCCCACAACATATGAACAGGAAAATTTATTTTTGATGACACACTCTTATCTGGAGGTATGACATATTACACACTCTTAAATTTGGAAGCAATTAAAGAATCCAATTTGGCACCCTTCTTTCTTCTGACTTTTGTCGGCTGCGGACTCCAGCCTTCATTATCGTCAAAGTTATCACCCACAAAATCTTCAGCCAAACATTTGATCTTTCTCTTTCTAGTAGATCTTTTCTCTTTACTGACTTCTTTATCTTTTTTCTCAATGTTTTCCAATTCCGGAGTTTCTAATTCTTCTACCTCATTTTCTGTATCCTCATCATATTCTGCACAAGCATCTTCATCCACTCCATCGTCAACACTATCAGTTTTATCAAATGTTGTATTAACCACAGTGGAACCATCATCTTTCAAACTTAAGCCAACACTATCAGTTTTATCAAATGTTGCATTAACCCTATTGGAACCATCATCTTTCAAACCTAAGCCCTGTTTTCTCTTTTTCTTTAACTCTTTTTCATTATTATTAAAATATTTAGATTTTTCTTCATCTATTCTTTGTTCATTCTCTCTTTCTTCTTCACTGTACGTCAATTCATTCACTCTTTCACTATCAAGTTCTTCGTCACTAGCATTTTCTACTTCCTCGTCATTGTCATTATCAAACATTTTATCACTACCCTCTTCAGATGGAATGTTTACTCTCTTCCTTGGAATGGATTTTCTCCCCTTCTTCGGTGACTTGCCGTCACTGACAAGGCTGTCGTCTCGTGAGGTATCAAGGTCCTCATAGCTAGAGTCATTTTCTCTAATACGATCGGAAAGATTACCAAGAAAGTTTACAGCATCCTCTTCCATGTTTTCCATACTTTCACTAAGACCATGTTTAACTTTCTTGTGGCGATTCAAGTTACCTGGAATATTCAAGAGAACACTACACATGGGTGAAAGTTCGAAATTCCCCAAATCCTGAACTTTCGAAACTCCAATCTTCAAACTTGCTGTATGCCCACTAAATATTCACAATTTGAAGTTTAAATAGTCAATTCTCTTTAGACAGACTGAATATAAATCATCAAAACTACTATTATCTCCCTAATTCTGCATTTTGAGGCTGACTTTGTGGAGAAAGTCAGCCTCAAAATCCTGAATTCAGGAATGATCCTGAAAACTTTCACCCATGCATTCATGTAGGTCCAAATAAGTAAGTTTTTGAGCAAAAAAGTGTGAATTTCTTCTTATCAATCAGCATAAATTTAGGGGATAACTGTATTCAAATTTTTCATTTGGATAAACTGTTGGAAATCGCGTTTAGATTATGTGACTTTGTAGTAGGAAAGATATATAACACACTTGTACCGCCTTGAGGTAGAAGCCGGCTTTTACAGTGATTTGGTAGAGTTTGCCTGTAGATCCAGCACCCGGGTTTGATTCCCACCTCTGGCATTTAGGATTTTTCTGCACCCTGCGACATTTGATGGCCAGTGTGGGTCTGCGGCTTGTGTTTTGGGTACCAAATTGGGAATGGTCTGGAATTGAATCTATTTAAAGCAGGGGAATATGTAGTAGGAAAGATATATAACACTTCTACTGCCTTGCGGTAACAGCCAGCTTTTACAGCGACATGGTAGAAAGCTTGCCTGTAGAACAAGCGTCCTTGGTTCGATCCTCACCTCGGTTATTTAGGATTTGCTGTAGCCTGTGACACATTTTACATTAATTGTATCTGTGTTTATATAAATGCTGCCAATCTGTGATACTGAAATCAATCAATCTATTATCTTAAGGCCTGATTCACCTTTCAAATACTTTATCCAGATATATCTTGACTAAGATTTTACAGAAGAAACAATCCTGATTTTGGTCTAAACAATTTGTGCGCTTTAACAACAGTGGAATCTAAGGCTTAGATCGGGCCTGTAAAATATATTTAAGCTCCCCTAACCCCTTTCTAAGGGGGTGATTCTTTTTTTGTTTGTTCATTGTTTTTTTTTTTTTTTTATGTTTTTCATTCTGGTTTTGTGATATACTTGTAGTCCTTTAGAAAACTATTTAACAAATTTTGTAGCATAGCCTAGAATTCAAAATAATTTGGTAGAAATGGTAACTTATGATAGGTTACCATTCACAGGTTTAAATGAACAAAAGATTTCAGCGTAAAATTGTAAATATTTTCTTACCTATAAATATTAGCATATGTTTTGGGTGCTCAAAAGAACTGTCTCAATGAGACAGTTCTTTTGAGTACCCACAACATATGTTTTGGTTGAGAAATAAGAAAAATATTTTTCTGTTACACACTCTTAACTAAAGTCCTGTTACCATTTCTTCTAAATTATTTTGAATTCTGATCACTGGTTTCAGGAGAAGATTTAGAAAGTTGTTTTGATGGCAATTAGCAATGTTCCCCTTGTCGCCATGTTTTTTCACTATTTAAATTTCTTTTAAACATTTTTGTAGAAGGTAACCAAGGAAATGTTTCCATAAAGTTTGATTAAAATTGGACCAGTTGTTTAGGAGTTGTCATTTAACCCTTATCATTCTGGATAACAGTTAATAGGCACTTTGGCAAACAGTGAAGATGTAGCAGGGGTGTAAATTCCACTCGCCCGCTCGCATTTGCGAGTAAAATGTTATGCAGGGCAAGTAAGAGTTTTGACAATTTGTGTAGTACTTTTCTAATTTACAGCAGCTCGGAGAAAAATTTGGAACATGAGGGCGAGTAACTTATTTGGAAATTTTACACCCCTGGGTAGATAAAATCCCACAAAATGCAGCAATCTATCACTGTCTGCACTGTGCAACTCACAGGGAATGAAGTTAGTATATCATTTGAGCCGTGACATGTGATTTCCAACAATGTGGCATTTTGACAAATGTAGACTCAGACCAGGCCTTGCAGCCTCCTTTTAAGCTTGAAAACTCAAAATGCTGTTCAGTCAGTAGCTTAACAGTCATAAAATAGTCAAGCGACTAGCAAAGGCTCTGATCAGTCTGCGCTTATGGGCAGGCTGGTCTGAGCCTTTGTTGGACGCACATGCCACATTGTTGATTGTTGGAAATCTCATGTCACGGCTCATTTTACAGAAATTTTGACCCACAACCCCTTAAAATACAAAATGGACAATTCTATACTAACTATATGGGATACTTCATCAGAAAGGAAATAAGGACAACCAAACACATTGCAAGGACTTTGAAAAGCAGATCCTTTATTTGAAACAAATCACCTAGCATGGATCATGTCTATTAATGCCAGATGTTAGTTATAAAGGGACAGTACTGTGTACAAACCTTTGAGAGTAAACGAGGACCCACAAATAGAGCACACATAAGGCTTGGAATTGTTGTGAATGTGTAGATGACCTTGGAGATTGTGAAGACGACCAAACTGCTTTCCTGAAAAGATAAGACACCCTAATCAAAGCATAATTGTTTCATTGCTAGCAGCAACTTTTGATGTCAGCTGATAACCTTTGCAAACAGTTTGGAAACTGTTTGAGACTCTGACAGTGTTCCTGAAAGAATTTTTTGCAAAAAGTTAGCAGACGACAACAAAAGCATGAAAAATTACCCAGCATGTAGACTCGAGCAGATCCAGCTATTATTTCTCTCACGAAGGACCTACAAATCCTAAACACTTTGCATGCTGTGTAGTTTTGTATGCTTTTTGTTGTCTGCTGATTTTTTCAAATTTTCAAAATATTCTTTCAGCACTGAATACTTGGAGTGTCAAAAAGTTTGGATCCAGATCAGGCCGATGCTTTTTTCAGGCCTGTTTGGGATCCAAACTGTTTGCAAAGGTTATCAGCAGATGACACTAGCAGGCAAAGAGCTATTCATGACTGTGGATCAGGCTCAAGCTTTGCCCAATTAAAAAATATCCAGTTTATAAAATTGCAAAGCCTACTTCCCCCTCATGGTCTCTCAACTATCTCCATGCTAGTGGAGATGCCTGTCGTCTGCTGATAACCTTTGCAAACAGTTTGGGCCCAGATCAGAACTGACAGAACATCGGTCCTGATCTGGATCCAAACCGTTTGACATTCTGATAATGTTCGTGAAAGTATTTTATTTCAAAAAAGTAAATGTTGAAAAAAGTCAGCAGACCATGAGAAGTTACCCACTCAGGCCTTTAGTTAAGACTGCGTACCAAAAATTTTTTTCTTAATTCTCAACCAAAACATATGTTGTGGGTACTTAAAAGAACCGTCTCAATGAGACGGTTCTTTTGAGCACCCAAAATGTATGCTTAAACTGATGGGTAAGAAATAATTTACACTTTTACACTCAAAAAATTTGTTTATCTAAACCTGTGCCACTGTTTCAATCCTATCATGTATGACCTCAATGGATTGATCTTCATGCGATGATCTGCAAAATCCTCAACTGTTCACTAAATTATCCCCTTTTTCAAAATTTCAAGTACAGTAAAACCTGTCTTAAGCGGCCACTCAAATATAAACAAAACAAAGGTCTTAAAGACAATTGGTAGTTAAATGAAGGTCAAAAGTATTGCAGAACTTGGAGCATTCTGCAATATTTTTGACCTGCATTTAAGCAATAATTGGTCTTGAAAACCAATTTTGGTCTGCTTTTTGAGTGGCCGCTTAAGACAGATTTTACTGTACAGTCATTGTTGCCCCTCAAATCCTTTCCTGGCTAGATAACTGTAATATAGACACTTATAAACATTTTAGATGTGGGATCTTATCAGTGTATACATGGTTTTCTAAGATCAGTCTTTGAAGACAAAAATAGAAATGTAATTGAACTCTTCACCTGCTAGTGTCATCTGCTAATAACCATGCATCGCAAACAGTTTTAGCCTAGATTAAACTCGATTTTTTATGTTTTTCACATTGTTTTTCGGTGATAACTTTTTTATTTTCAATTTTAGCAAACTGTGTTCCCGATGAAAGTTTTAGAGAAAAATTAGCGCCAATTGCTCCAAATGGTTCCAAAATCCAATATGCTGCAGTTAGTCCTGCCCATAGATACACTTTCTTTGAGCATTTTAAGCAAAGCGCAAATAAATAAGATAAATATGTCAGTCAAAAAGCTATATTGCGCCGCCCTTATTCACTATTTAAAGCGATGGATGGCTTATTCAAATATAATGGAAATCGCGCCTGATTCGCTCGTGCATTAAGCTGGTGGGGTCATCTCTAAACCGTCCGTTTTGGAGCATGTGCATAAGAGGAAAATAGCATGCCTTGCGTTATCACAGCTTCTGTTCCTACAAATGATCACGCTCAAATTAGATTCTGTAAATGCACAGTACATTCTGGGTGTGCAAACAGTCGGATTATGCTATGCACAGCCGCTGAATAACGATATATTCACCGCTTGTGAATATTCTTTTGAGACAAACCCTTTCTGTCACACCTCTACGAAATTTACCTGTCAATGAAAGACTTAGAAATTTTGGCTGAATTCCGTTTATTGCAAATTTTTCATCTATGTACACAAAAATCTGTTTGCGCCACAAACTTAGGACTTTTAGGAGAAATTAGCGCTAATTTTTCTGTACAACTTTCATCGCGAACACAGTTTGCTAAAACTAAAAATTAAAAAAGTTATTGCCGAAAATCAATGTGAAAAACATAATAAATTGAGTTTAGGCCTGACAAAAAGTCAGGCCTAATCTGGGTTCAAACTGTTTCGATACTCTGATGGTATTCTTCAAAGAATATTTTGAAAATGCTAATTTTGAAAAAATGAATCTGCATATGACAAAATAGCATGTAAAATTACCTAGCATACAAATTAAGAGTTAAAAATAGTAACAGCAGAGACCTCAAAGAATATAATGGACTATCTTTAAGAAAGATACTTATGTCCTGCTGTATGGAAGAATGTCTTACTATATACCTATAAATGATACAACTTTTGAACTGTATGTTTTCTGGCCATCTGATACAGAAAGCTGGACTGATGTTTTCTGATTCCGTATCACTATCCTTTAAAGCATGGCTAAACATTGGTTACCTAAAGTTACATAAAGTTAATTTCAAGCATGGAACCAGAGATGGAAACATGTAACCTAACTTTCAAGAAAGGGAAAGTAAAGGCAAAAGTTCCCACATTTTTTCTGGATTAAAGACCAAAATAATTTATAAAATCAGAATACACATGTAATGTCAGAAAAAGGTTATAATAAACATATTATTATAATAGTAACTTGATCTGGCATTCAGTATCACATCTGGTGGATTAGCCCACATCACCGGATCACCCTGGACGCTTCACGTCTCGTGTGATCCGATGATGAGCTAATCCACTCAAAGTGATACAGTACGCCAGATCAAGTTACTATTATAATAATGTCAGGGGACAAAAATTCCACTCGTCCGCTCGTAAGTACGAGTGAAATCTAGAAAGGACGAGTAATTCTTCTTCGTCTTGTAGGACGAGTGCTTTAGAAAGAATTACTCAAAGAAGTCATATTACTCCCTTATGTTCTTTATTGCATAGGCTTTTAAAGGACAAGTGCATGTGTTTGCAGGAAGAGTGAAATTTGTAAGTCACTCGTCCTGCAGGACTAGTGCAATATTTAAATATTTTTGTCCCATGAATGAGTATTTACTTACCACAGAATTTGCAAGAGTACGGCTTCTTATCCGAGTGAACAACCATATGAGCCTTGAGAGTCTGTGGCTGAGTAAACGTCTTTGTGCACACCTCACATTTGAAAGCTCTTTGTGCATTGTGTATCAACATGTGACGTACCATGTTGGCTTTCTGGTTGAACGAGCGAGAACAGTGTGGACATGCATACGGTCTTAAACCAGTGTGGGTGAACTGATGGGCTTTTAAATGGTGCTCCTGAAAAAGATGAAGAAATGACTTGTGAAAGGAGACAATACAATTGGGCCTCAATGTGAGAAACCCTACAGATATGTAAATTATGGGTTCGTATCCTGGCTGACCCCACTTTTTTTAATTTCATTTTTTCTTTGTTTTCAAGACAAAGAAATGCACATAAACACACATAAACACAAGAATTTGTTAAGTTCACACTGTTTTGGTAATGGTAATCATATTATGACTGACAACTATCTGATTCTGGGAGTTAGAATTTAGTTTGTGAATATGGCTTTTGAAAAAAAACAACACCCATGCTCTTGGCTCCAAAGCAATATAAATCAGATATAGCTCTTCGGAGCATTTCTCTAAAGAGCAGCAAGGAGGTCCATATATGAGCCACGACATGTGATTTCCAACAATGTGGTATGTGCAACAAGCAAAGGCTCAGACCAGCCTGCGCATATGCACAGTCTGATCAGAGCCGTTTGCTAGTCGCATGAATATTCTATGCCTGGTAAGCTGAACAGCAATTAGTTTCTATTCTTAAAAGGAGGCTGCACACGCTCACCTGAGTCTATTCATGTAAAAATGCCATATTGTTGGAAATCTCATGTTGCATCTCATACCTTAAAAACTGAAGAGGTAACAGGCGATAGTTGAAGTACAGTGTTACGGATCCGACGAGAGAATGTGCCACCAAAGAGATCAAATTAAATAAAATGGAGATAAGGTATTGCAAAAAGGAGACAATTTAATAAAAATAAAATAAAGTTATTTTCAATAGTTACAATAATAAATGTCCCATACAGGATTCAAACTACTGTAACAACACAGAGCTTAAAACAATACTGCTATATTCACGTGTTCTAACCACTGAGCCATTCAGGCATCTGACAGGCAATTGATCATTATAGGGGTATATACATTGATTGTATTATAAAGTACCACATGCATTTCCGTATAAGTATACACAATGAACGCCGATGATATATTTAGATGCTCAATCCGCTGTGAAATTATGTTAATGATAAAGGCCAGGATCAGGTTAATAGTTTTGAGTAATATCAAAATCAAAATATTAACATTTTAATACTTAAAATGAACAAAAAATGTACCTCATTAGTTTTCGATGAAATAAAAAATAAAAAAGTGGCCTCATCTGTTTTGGGGGGAAAAAAAGATAAAAATAAAAACCTGCTTGCCTCATCTGTTTTTCAAAAAACTGAAACTAATATTCGGCTCCAAATCAGGCCTAAGAAAATCCCTGATATGGAAGAAACAATTGTTTGTTTGATTCATTCTGAACTTTTAAAAAGATAGGGTGGTTCTAACCCTGGGTTCTTAAATGGTTGAACTGACAAAAATTACAAATATTGACAAAATCAACTCAATGAAAAGTGTCTGCAACACTAGAAAATGAGCGAAAGTTCAAAATTATGAAAATCCTGAACTTCAAAATTCAAATCTTAAAATTTGAAGTAAGCCAATTTCAAGTTTAAATAGTCAATTGCCTTTACATAAATTGAAAACAAATCAAAGAAGCTATTATATTGACATAAACTGCTCTGATTAAGTTATTTGAGCCGGACTTTCTATGGAAAGTCAGCCTCAAAATCCTGAATTCAGGAATAATCATGAAAACTTTCACCCATGCTAGAAAACAACAATAATCACCTTCATAAAGTCCATTCCACATTCTGTGCAAATAAATGGCCTGGCGCCTTCATGTGACATCAAGTGGTCACGCAGTTGACTTGGAAACCGGAATACTCTCTCGCAGTGCTGACAAGTAAGATCCATTCTATGTTCATGCGTGTCCATGTGCTCACGAAGATCTTTCTGACTCGTGAACTCAGCTCCACAATCTACACACTTATCCTTACCAGGAATGTGTTTTTCTTTGTGATTGCGTAGTTCGCTTGGGTACGCAAAACCTCGTGAACAAATATCGCAGATATATGGCTTACTGTCATAATGAACCGCTTGGTGGCGTTTAAGATGGCTGATCTGTGTAAAACCTTTATTGCAAACATTACATACATGTGGTTTTACATGATCGTGGGTTAGCATGTGAGTGTTGAGATGGCTCAATTGTTTGAAATATTTACCACAAACGAGGCAGAGGTGAGGTTTAATACTACAATGATCAAGAATGTGCGCTACAAGATTATGCTTAGTTGTGTAGGATTTTGTACACAGTTTACACTGCCAACGCTTTTGTTCCCCGTGAGCAATAAACTGATCATCATCAATTTTAATACTGATATCAAGTCTATCGATGGAATTATCAACCTCTTCATCTTTATCCTTTTTCTCTCTATTCAGTTTTGACATTATTGAAGTTGTTTCTGTCTTTAGATTGCTCTCACTATTATTTTCTTTAGATTCGGTGCTAGCAGTTTCAACTGGATTTATAACTGATACAATGCCACCATGAGCAGCCTCAGAGTCCACTAGCTTTGTAAGAAGCTTTTTTCTGGTTCCAATACTCATAATGGATACCATGACAAGAGTTGCATCAGAAGAGTTTGTAGTCACTACCAAAGCTCTAGCAGCAGATTCGCTGAAACTTGGAGATGTTATTGCGAATGGGTTATCTGGATCACTCCTACCTCCTTTCTTGGGAGTCATCGCATCTGGTGGGCTCTCATCACTATTCAGTTCTGCATATTTTGTCATGGCTGCACTGTACCAGTTGTCCTGGATACCCAAACCATCAAAATTCAGATTTTCTACGTGTGAATTATCAACAGGATAGTCATTCAACTCCTGTTTTGCAGATGAAGCATACATTTCATCCTCATCAAAATTGTCACCATCTTCAATTTCATTGTCTGAGACTTTCTCTTCTTCTGTGGTACCTTCAGGAAGTTTTGGTGATTCTATCTGCTCATTATGCATATTGTTTAAAGCTAAATTATTTTCAGCAGTCATTTTAGATTTCTGCATAAGCTCCCAATCTGCTTTAGTCACTGGTAAATTAATAATGATATCAGTAAACACCCTTTCTTCGCAATCAACAGGTTCACATAAAATTTCTCTTACACCTTTCTGTGGAATTTTCGAACAGTGTGACAGCCTACCAAGACAAATAAATTTTACACCTGATGCTCTTTCTTCTGTTTCAGTCCTAACTTTGAAATTGTCAACATCATCTATAATAGATCTCTTCTCTAGTTTAGTTTTGATTGCTTCACTCTGAACATCAGACTTAACAACATTAATAACATCCTCAATCTGTTCATGATCAGTTTCTGAAATACTATCTTGACACACTTTCTCAAAGTTTTCTCCAATCTTAAATTTCCTATCTACTCCGGGGCCAGTCAGTTTTGAACTGATACTTAGATCCTGGTGAATAGTGTTATTAAGGTGAACAGACTGTGGGTCACTAAACAAAGCTTGAGGGTTATATTCTTGAGCTGTTTCGACTTTTAATTTGAATGGATAAGGAACTTGCAATGGATAAGCATTTGATATTGATGGAAGAGGCATGGAAATTTTACTATGACCTTCACTCACAAGGTTAGTTTCAATCACTGAAGTTGTTGCAATTGATGTGCTTGCTTGTGAATAGCCATAGAAATCTGGTGATGTTCTAGCTGGTGATATTGAAGGAGATGATTGAAGATCAACTGGAGATTTAGGAGCAGTGGTGAGCTGTACATTTCCAAAGGCATTAGCAACTGAATGAGACACTATGGGGTGAGTTGGTTGTAGATAATTATTGATCACACTGCCAAAATTCCCAAAACCTGTGCTTTGCTGTCGACCACTCGGAGAGAGCTGCTGCATTTCCAGGAACTGCTGAAGAAGTTCCACATTCTGTAGTCCTGGTATGCCTGCCATTTGTGGAAATGTAAGTGGAAACCTAGGAAGGCCACCATGTTGTGCACTATGTGGCGACAGTGGGTTCGGAAACTCATGACCAACACTTTGTCTCAAATGTGGATAGGTCTGTATCATGTCTGGGTCTACAGGGAGGTTCAATGGCTGAGTATATGGTAAACTGATCTGGGCTTGGTCCACTGTGTTGTTTTCGTTCGGTCCATCAGTGGATGAGGAAGAGAATCCACCCGCTAGGTAACCATACCCGCCACTGTAACCATCCATAGCTTAACCACTCATTCACATCCTGCAATTTAAAATATGAGCTGTGACATGTGATTTCCAACAATGTGGCATTTTGACAAGTGTAGACTCAGACAAGCCTGTGCAGCCTCCTGTTAAGCTTAGAAACTCCAAATGCTGTTTGGTCAGTAGCTTAACAAACATAGAATATTCAAGCGACTAGCAAAGGCTCTGATCAGACTGCACGTATGCGTAGGCTGGTCTGAGTGTTTGTTGATCGCACATACCACATTGTTGGAAATCTCATGTCACGGCTCAATTATGGTAAATGTTCTAGAATTTCAAATACTTTTCTCTGTTCTCAAATAAAATGTTGGTTTTCAGGGGTGAAATTCACAAAATGCTTCTCAGAATAGCAAACAGGGAAGACCCTGATCAGACTGCTTTTGCACTGTTTGTCTCTGGAGGTTTGTCTAGGCCTTTGTGGCAGTCAACTAGTGTTCAAAATTTTAGAAAATTTACCGTAACATGAATGCAGTCCCAAATTTATATTGCTATGTTTGGGGTCCATAGGAATGGACTGTGTTATAAGGGGACAACTTTAAAAAGGAATTATTTAAGAAATGATTTTGATTTTGGAAGGCTCATGGAATCATGAATACTTCGGGTCTCTTGCAAAGTAAGTGAAGCCTGAAGGGCTTCAGGTTAACTTTGCAAGAGACCAGAGGTAGTCACAATTCCATGAACCTTCCAAAAATTTAATTTATTGCTTATCTTTACATTTTATTATAAATATCTAATAATATAGAAATTATTTATTATTTAGGAGATAACAATTTTGTATTTAATATTTAATCATATTAACGGTTTTGTTAAAGTGCAAAACAGAAAAGCAGAACAGCCAGTGTGAACACGGACAGCCAGTGGAGCAAACAAGAAGCTTGTTTTGCATGTGCAAGGTGTGGCTCGCTGTCAATCACAACACCAGTGTCACATCTGGGGAATGAATTCGATGTTCGAAGTGTATTGCACGGGCAGCGGTCAATCAAATTTTGTGTCATTCATGAGGCTTTGAACGGTTGCAAAAATCTTAGATTCATTAAAGGCTTGCTTTGAAATGTCAATATAGGAAAATAACAATTGCAAGGTCATTTTCCTATAATTCTTTTGTTTGTTTTGATGCTTTTCATTCCAGTCAACAATTTTTCTGTCATGTTGCGATGATTTCCTGTCTTCCTTGGTTGAACCAGTACTAAGTAGTGGATATAACAATTCCTTTGAAAAATTCAATAAGAAAATGTTTGGGAGCCATTACATAACTGTGCTTTTTGCCCTATATCCAAATCTGTGATAAAGTGAGGTGTGTTATAAAGGAACTGCACAGTAGATGCATACAGTGCTAGAGAGATAAGCAGTACCTATGAGATGCAACAAGGTAGCATGTGTGTATAGTGAAGAGTCAGATCAGCCTGGACTTTCTGCTCCTTTGATGTGCACTTAAACCCCTAAAGCGCCAATCACAACAAAAGTCGCCTGCTTTTGTAGTCTGCTGAAATGTTTAAGAAGCCTCTTCAACAATCAGTGTAGATCCAGATCAATGATCTTGGTCCACACTGTTTGCCACTATACTTACATCAACCAATAATATCACCAAATAGCAGACAACTTAAACTGACAACATGTTTGGATGCAGCTTTTTTACTGGTGCTTTAAGGGTGGTAGATACCGGGGGTAGATAAGAGTATAAGCTACCTAGTCCATGCAGACATCAAAGACTGATCAGAGTGTGAAGATGCTCAGACTGATCTTAGTCTTTACCCTGTTTACTGGGCGCACATGCCACTTTGTCTGTATAATTGTCCTGTCTCGGCTCATATTTTGAAAATTCTCATTTTTTTCCCGCCCAGATAATAAAGATGAGAAATATCTATTGCCTCAGCAGGGGAACAGATAAGCTGCTTTTTGGGGTAAATACTCAATTATTTTGAGTGGCAAATATCAAAATATTGAAAAGCGACTTAAACATCAGGGAAGGCTCGGATTAAGAGATACCATAATTTACCATGATCAAAGGCAGGTAAATCTGAACTTCAAAGTCTAAGGTTGGTTCTACTTGAAATTAAAACTCATCCAAGCTTTTATGGTTGTCCTTGTCACCTACAATCAAAAATGAAGGCGCTAGTGTGGTCACAACACGATCCATCAATTTTTAAGATGCTAAAGGGCAGCTAACTCCACAGTAGGTGATGGGATCCTTATTGTCAATTGAGAATTTGAGACATTTTCTATTGTTGTGTTCATGGTTCGATATGCAGAAATCCAAACACATACTGACAACAATGCGATTGTTTTGAAGACTAGGTTTGGGGACACTGGTGTCAGTAACTGTAATCTGTTGCTCAAGATATGGATAGACTGAGGGAAAAATGGCGTTGAAACACATAAAACATACAAACTTGTACAAGTTTTCACAAAAAGCTTGGTCTAGGCTAAGCATGTCTAAAATTGTTATTCTGAACAAGTCATGTTATAACTCTTAAAGCGCCAATCGCAACAAATGTAGTCTGCTTTTCTCGTCTGCTCAAATGTTTAAGAAGCCTCTATGGCAAACAGTGTGGACCCAGATCAGACTGCTCCCATAGGAGCAGTCTGTTCTGGGTCCACCCTGTTTGCTTCTTCCTTCGGTAATGTAAGGCAATTATTTGCAGCAGACGACTTCAGCAGACGACATTTTCAGATGCATTTTTTTTCTTGAAGCTTTAAGGGTTATTTTCTTGGCCCTTTAAGGGTTAAGCAAGCAGGGCAACATAGGTTTGTAAAGCAGACAGACGAACAAACTCACACACAATCAAACTGGCAGGCAGACAGATTGATTTTGCAACTCGAGCTCACAGCTCTGGAAACACTGGTCAGTTCTTCAACTATACCTGAACTGAACCATCTGTCGCGGTTCTGGAGGTTAGTCAACATGTTTCATGGTTTACTGTTTTATTTTTATTTTTAGTTGGATTGCATGTTATTTTAAAATTTGAAATATATCAAATTTGCTTTATTTTTTCTTTGCTGCAGGATCAGCATTTTATCTATCTACAGACATGTCTTACTCAGTAACTTAAGTTCATAACTTAATTTTATGCAGCATAAGGTGTCTTATTTTTTCGCTTCCAACGGGGAACCCGATCAGGGCTTCTGGTGTTTTTCGCTTTTCGCAAATAAGGCCATTAGCATGAAAGCATCCTCCATCTTAAAGATACCATGATCTTTAAGAATATACCATCACTTTAGATGCAGTGTTTAGTCTTTTGACATTAAAGGGAGACCTTTATTTCTATCTAGCAGTGCATCGTAAAAAAATTCAATTCTTAACCCTTAAACCACCAACAAAAATGCAGCTGGAAATGATGTCTGCTAAAGTTGTCTGCTGCATATGATTTCCTGACGATGTTGACATATTTTTAGTCTAGGGGGCAAACGTCGTAGACCTGGATAAGGCTGCTCCAAAAGGAGCAGTCTGATCTGGGTCTACACCTTTTTTCAATGAGGCTTCGAAGCATTTCTACAAACAAGAAAAACAGACAACATTTTTGTTGTGATCGGTTTTGTTAGTTTGATTTGTTTCTTTACGTCCACTCAACAATCTTTCAGTTATGCGGGACGGTTCTTCCTGGGTTTAACCAGTACTAAGCTAGGATAAATGTGTCTTGCTAAAGGACCACAACGCAGTGACGCCGGTGAGACTCGAACCCGCTACCCTTCAGTCTCGAGTCAAGCACTCTACCACTGAGCCACTGCGCTCCTGTGTTGTGATCGGTGCTTTAAGGGTTAACACAAACAATGCATGATGTATTTATAACCGAACCTGTGCTTATAGCTTTTTAATGTGTTTTATGCATGCAATTCAAAATCAAAATCCTTGCCAAAGCTTTATACTTAAGGGTTAACACAGACAATGCATGATGTATTTATAACCGAACCTGTGCTTATAGCTTTTTAATGTGTTTTATGCATGCAATTCAAAATCAAAATCCTTGCCAAAGCTTTATACTAAAGTAATTTATAATGCATGTAATCTACTCATATATGTGATAACCAATGCCTTTCTTTTTAAAGGTCTTGTGAATCTTCAAAAACATTTTAGAAACTCTCCATGATTTAAATGACAGTGATGAGAAAACCAAAACGCTGAAAACCCCATCTTAAAATCTAACAGACTCAAAAGCTATGCAAGTTTTAAAATTATGCAAATTAGCATATAAGCCCCGCCCACATTATTGTTTCAGATGATTTTTTCAAAATGTCATATTTTATGTAGTGCGATTTTTAAGCAATTAAAAACAGCACAATTTTGCTTTTATATGCAAATGTTGTATTTTATCATATTGAATCTTTTTCAGCAAATAAAATATTAAATAATGTTAGAATAAATGAAATATATTAAATTTAATATTTTAAAAAGCTCAAATGACGTCATATGAGCCTCTCGCATATTTTCATCTAATTAAATTTTGAAACCTTCATAACTTGGTAACTATTTTGAATTTTTTGATGGGGCTTTCGGCATTCTGCTTCTCTTATTACTGGCTTTTCAATCAATAGGAGTTTTAAAAAGCTTTTTTGAAGGTTCACAAGACCTTTAAAGCTGCTTTTACAAGTTAGATTTTACATACGTTATGTCGGAAAATAGCTCTTGTAGCTAATGTTATTTGCTGTACTATAACCAACGGAAAATAAAGTTTCTTGTATCTTGTAAGTTGTATCTTGTATAACTATCTGGGTGCTCCAAACTCCCCAACAAATACTTTATTTGAATTGATGAATTTGGAGTGTTATGAATAGGGGATGTCTCTTTACGAACTAGTTGCAGAACTACGCCTTTAATTCACCATTCTTGATTCAACCAGATCGAAAAAATCTAGTGGCAGTTCTGCAATATGTACGAACGAGTCATGCTCTCTAAACAAAGTGCTTGTGACAGACAAACAGGTAGGCAGGCAGATTTTGCTGCTCAAGCTCACAACCCTCGGAACACTGTTCACTGGTCAGGCAATTCAACCACCTAAGCTAAGTCCCCCCCTTCTTAGACTATAAGTGGTCCAAAATGACTACCTACTTTCATTGTAGTGACCAATTCGGGGCACTATAGTTTACCAGAGAAATCAACTTGATTGAGTAGCTAGAATCTATACTTTACAGTGTTACCTTGCTAGGTATCAATATTGACTATATGCTTAAATTTGATGCCCATGTTTCTGAAATTTGCAAAAAAGCCTCTAAACAGTTAGCAGTTTTAAAACGTTTGGGTGGATTTTTAACAAAGCAAGGAAAACTTGTAATTTATAACTCTTTTATAGCCTCAAATTTTAGCTACTGTCCCCTTGCTTGGCATTTTTGAAGTGCATCAAGCACAAACAAACTCGAAAAAGTTCAAGAGAGGGCATTGAGATTCATAAATAATGACCATACATCAAGTCTCAATGACCTGCTCAAATCAACTAACACACAGCCTCTTCATGTACGTAGGATAAAGCAAATTGCATGTGAGGTTTTCAAAATTATAAACAAGATGTCACCAGAATATATAAATGACCTTGTAGAAATTAAAACATCAACTTATAATTTCAGGGCAGAGAAACAGGCAGAAGTCCCACAGGTAAATACAACCAGGTATGGGCTGAGGTCCTTCAGGTCAGAGGCGGCCCGGGTATGGAACAGCCTTCCAAATGAGATGCGGGTTGCAGAATCATACCCCCAGTTCCGAAGGCTGATCCATAGCTGGGAAAGCCCCATGTGTGGATGTCCTCTATCCTCGACCTGATTGCGGTTATTTCTTCTGTTCAGTTTCTGCTTATGTTTAGTTTATCTGCTGTTCTTATGTTATTTTTGACTAGTTGTGTATTCCTTATTTTTCGCTTAGGTAAGCCAGTTGTCTTGCCTTTTTTGCTTTTCCCTTAAGGTTTACAGCCACAGGCCCTGATCAGCGGCTATGCATATGATCCAGATGCACCTTGGTATCCTTGGGATAATCCCAAGGATGTCATTTAGTTTAGTAAATGTGATAGTTTTTAGTATCTTACAGAAAATATTTTATTTTTCTAAATTTAAATTCTATTTTTCAAACCTAGTCTAAAACACATATCTTATTAAATTTTATGTATACATAAGTCCTTTCCATATCTATAGTCTTAATCAAACATCTATGTTTTCCCATATCTATTCTTAACTCTTTAAATCTAAAAATGTGTTAATAATGACTTTAAATTTGTTTTATGTTGCATGCGCTGTGATATTTGTTATATCTTTTTCATATGTTTGTTGAAGTAAAAGCCTTTCAGGGCTTATGTTTGATATGTATCATATTTGACGTTAAATAAATCTTCTTTGTCTATGTCTTTAATATTCGGGGCGTTTTACTTGGCGAAACGAACAAAACCTTAGATAGTCTCCGCTCCGTGGTTTAAAAAAAATAGCTATTTTTCTGAAAGCTAATCCTTGTTGCCCATTGAGAATTCGAGATGTTTTCTATCGTTGTGTTCATGGTTCGATATGCAGACACCAAAGATATACTGACACCATCGTGATTTTTTGGAACTCGGGATCTGTTCAACATCAGCTATTCTAGAGAGTTATAATTGTTTTCGAAATTTCTACACTTTGAAGAAATAGTTCGTGTTAAAATGGCTGTTTGCTTTGAAATGATAGTGAGTGAAACATAAACCACAGTGCAGTTATTCAAAACTATGTCTTTTGTTGCCGATTTTCATTCGAAAGTTGAACTTTTACTGAGTTAATGGTGTTTTTGCGAACTGGGAAGCTCCCATGTCACCTTTTAACGGTTATTCGGTCATTTCAGGAACAGTAACTCTTAGTTAATTGTTTTCTATGAATGGACGTAGTGTTATAGTATACCAGCGTGATGCGCGTATGAATATCGCTGTTTATCAGGTCAACCACGCCTCGTAGTGTATTCCAATGAATGGTAATAAGCCGTTTCATGATAAAACCTGCCTTTCAGAATTTTAAAAGACTACTCTGTTTAATACAGGGGCTATAGTTAAGTCTCAGAAATTTGATGTCGCAAGCTGAGCTATCATATCTTACATGTATAACCAAAAGCAGTGTGCACATGCTGGTCATTGCATAAGGATATATCTCAGTCACGCATATATGTCATAAACTGAATGACCTGGCGCTTTCACATCGTTCCTTGATTAGATTTCTTGTAAATGTTATAGTATTTGGGCCAGCTCATTTAATTTATAACACCCTTTAAACATGAAAGCGCAGCCATCCACTATATTTCGGTCTCTGTATTCTTCCTGCGTGTACGCTGTTCATATAAACATAAATGCGGCAGATACCGTAATGCATTTAACATGCGTGAAGTAATCATGCATGCACAGCCATCAAGTGGGTCTATGCACCTTATTTTCGGCCCATATGTTCGTCCAAATGGTGCCTGCTTAAGTCGTCTGCTGCACATAGTTGATAACTTTATTTGCTTATGTTAGTACAGAGGCAAACTCAAAGTGTTTAAGTGTTTAATAGAGTCGGATCTGGAATGCTCTCTTTTCAGTGCATATTTTTGTCCACAAACATTATTTGCCCTATTGTTGTTAGTTATTTCCCTGTAAGTGTTCTTGCTAGTATGCACGCATGTGCAGTCTGTTCTTGAGCTTTCGGTACTCGGCCTAGGTAGTGTTTAATGCAGACGGATCTTTGGAAATTTATATAAAAAATAAATAAATAAAAGAAAGTCAGCACCATATTTGTGCACACAATAATTATTTCAGAAAAGAGCCCAGTTTTGTTAGGTTATTTTGTACTAGTGAACGCTCTTGTGAGAATGCGCGCATGTACGGTTTCGTGGAAAAATCAATGCAGTCGGAACTTTGGCAAGTTTATAAAACAATCTGCCGAAACGACCGACCCTAAAACCAGGCCGAAAACGACCCAGCCGAAACTACCCACGGCCGGAAGCCTATGTTTAATGAATGTGCTACATCCACTTTCCAGCGTCAAGGCAGTGACCGATATATAGGTCACTGGTCATTGCTACCACGTCGTGCAACAGAACACATAGCGGCTTTTTTGATCTTAAACATTGCTATCAGCGAGCCTCTGCTGATAACATAAGCCGAAACTTTTCTCCAAGATCTGGTCCGACTGATCAAACCTGACGGTTTTCCTGACTTCTTTTATCATACATTTGAATCTACATGTAAAAAACAAAGGCGCCGATGGGACTGCGCGGGCGCTTAGGGTGGTCCCTGCTTTTAACAAAGTCGGGGTTCTCGCGGCTTTAAACATTATATAGGCGTCTGGTAAATAAAGCAAATTTCGATAATCTCAAGGTCTATTCTGTTTTCAAAAACCATGCTCTATAAGTTCCTTACATGCGTATATGAGCAGTTAAAGGCCTCAACTTAAACGGTAAATTTTGCCTTATGCGATTCTGTCTTATAAGACTCCTTCTTTGAATAAATACCTGGAGATAGTTTCATCACGGAGGGAGGTTTCATTGTTGTTTATGTAAAAATGATTGATTGATTGAGTGAATAATTGATTGATTGTGTTTGTGTACATCATTCGGTTTGTTGATACATGTACTCACATGTAGCTTGTGATGTAATGAAAGAACGAACTCTTTATCTGCTAAAGCCGAGTTCATTGATATGGCACTTAATGCCATATCTTTTCTTGTTGAAGACTGGGTTTGGGAACATTGGAATCCGTAACTGTAATATGTTTCTCAAGCTATGGATATTTTTTCATGGATAGACTGAAGGAAAAATGGCGTCCGGATTTCCGCAAACAGTCGGAAATAACAAATATCTCCTTAAAGCTATGGACCCACACTAAAGTTCATTAAGTTATCTGCCGACGAATATTTACAGAGCGTTGCCACTGAATATAAGACAGTTTTTCGTTGCAACACTAAAATATTCCACTTACCAAGGGAGGATAGAGTGATCGAAGCACTGACCGCAGAAAACACGCGGATGAATCTTAAAACAAGTAATGTAAACAAATTGGTACATGAAACATATCCATAACATGGATTTAGATCAGCAAAATTAAGGAACATTGATTTATTTGCAATTATCAAGAAAATGGATAGGTCTTGAAAATCAATTCGCAATCTAATACGTATATTAAGTAAGCACTACTTCTTGCAGTAATTGGCAAAAGTTACATTCGACTGAACGTAATTATTCCGGTGGTTTCGGGTCGTTTCGACCGTGAGTCGTTTCGGACATGAGTCGTTTCGGCCGTGGGTCGTTTCGGCTGGGTCGTTTCGGCCTGGGTTGTTTCGGCCTGACTTTAGGGTGGGTCGTTTCGGCCTAATTTGGCGGGTCGTTTCGGCCCAATACCCCCCCCCCCCCCCCCAATATTTTATATAGCTCGTGATACCGTGTTCCTTTTTATGAAGTCTCTTACTAGCCTGTGCAGCGCTGCAGTCTCTAAAGAACCCAGCAGTCGCTTCTTACACATGTACAGTTGAAAATAAACCCAAACTAATTGTTGAAAGCAGTGCTCTGAGTAATTAAAGGATTTGGTAGAAATATATTGTCTAATGGGGTTAGCCCAATTTTTAGCGGTCCCTTGGTTTAATGAAACGAAGCATTAAAATAATAAGGGGTTCTAACTTCTAGGGATATAATACTTAAATTGTAGTTTGGTTTCTTTTACCTTCTGCAACATAACCAATTGGAGTGTTACCACAATCAGCATCAACATCAGATGTAATGTATCGCATTTGTATTAAGTCACGATGATCAGCATATATGAACCAGAAAATGTAAGATGCCAAAAGAATCTTCAATCACCATGCATACAACGTCATCGATACGCTGTATCCATGATGGTTCGAAGTAGTTATTTTTTTATTTTATTTTTTTTCTGCGAAGTTCTCCTGACTATGTGGGAAAATATGAAACAGTTTTAACTAATGCGCACAAATCCGGAGTGCCTATATATATGTGTGTATATACGATCAGCTGATGCTAAGGCCAAACTTTGCACACGCACATTCTCGCAAAGGCATTCACTGCTCGCGCTCTAGCCCTACTAGCTAGCCGTATAAGTTTTATTTGTGCCATCATGTACTACGCGTGTCGTTAATTAAAGGGCGTATTTACTCATAAGTCATTTCACAGTTTTCTTAATATTGAGCAATCAATCAATATAAACGAATTAGAGCTTTGAGATGATAATAGGTTATCATAATCTTTGATACATTGACAATAAACATGGTCAGTAAATATATTAATCCAAAACGGTAATGGACTGGTCCAACTGAAAAGAGTGGGATATTCCACTGAATTAAATTGAAGTTTTGCCCCCTGATTTTTCATGCATGCGTGCAACGAAAACCCAGACGAGACTGCACAAACGCGCATTCTCGCAAGAACATTGCACCAAATATAAATTATGTAAACTTTCCAAATATCACACAAACATTATTTCGAGCAGCGAAGGTTCATGCGCGCATTCTGACAGAAACATCCACTGCTAAAATAACTGACAAAAACGGGCAGATAATGATTGTAGAAAGAAAAGGAAAATAGGCGCTGATTTTTTTTATAAACATTCCAAAGATCCGACTGCATTTAACACTACTCAGGCCGAGTAGCGAAGGCTCATACCAGACTGTACATGCGTGCATACTCGCAAGAACACTTACTAGCACAAACGGGTAAATGATGTTTGTGCTGAAAAGAGAGCATTCGAAAGATACGACTCCATTAAACACTTGAACATATCAACCAGCGATCTGATTACGTCCACAACGTTCGCTCCTGTAATAACATAAGCAAATAAAATAATCAACTATGTGCCGCAGACTACTTAAGCAGACAGCATTTGGGCCAACACATGGGCCGAAATTGTTGGCTGCGCATGCATGGCTAAATGATAACGTCACGCATGTTAAATGCCTAATGGTACCTGTCGCATTGATATGTTTATACGAACAGCGAAGACACTGAATGAACGAGCCTTTGCTGCTTACCCATACAAAGTAGCCTATGGATTTGGAAGAATACAGGGGCCGAAATTTAGGCGTCTGGGCTCAGTGGATGGCTGCGCATACATGTTCAAAGGGTGACTTTATACAAATGAGATTGTCCAAATACTATATCATTTGCACCAGCTCATTCAGTTTATATATATGTGTGCAGCTGCGGCAAATAATGATTAATATTTTAAATACGCGGTCAATATCATTGCAACGTAGAAGGTTGCTATAAAAGAACATTAAAATAAAATAATTTAAATAGTTCCAGAGTGTCAAACTTTTATCTAGCACCCCAAAAACGCATATAACAGCGGCCTTTGAAATAGATTAGGCAGCGCATTTATCAAAACTCCCCCCTGATGTTGATTAGCACTTAAACTGATATGTGCAGCTACGGAAACTAGCTGAAATGTATTGCCAATTGGAAACATGTTAAGAATATCCAGTTAGCACCGTAAGCTTACTGTATGGCTTAGCTTACATGACATGGGTGACCAGTTTACATTAATTTTATGGTCATCAACATTAAGAAAATGAACGCTTGGATTAGTGACTTTATTTTCCCACTAACTAATAAGTTCGTGAATATTTATTTAAAACAAATTGACTACAAAAACAAGTGGATTTTGCACCAATATTCAAACTGGCCGAAACGACCCACGGCTGAAACGACTCACGGCCGAAACGACCCACCAAAATAGGCCGAATCGACTCACCCCAAAATAAGACCGAAACGACCCAGGCCGAAACGACCCGGCCGAAACGACCCACGGCCGAAACGACCCGGATTCATTCCGGTAGGTCATGCGTAAAGATTCCTTTTAAATGCGAAAAAGGACATTATTTAGTTATTTTAATGTTTGTTTTGCAAAGTAAGGAAATTTATCATGAGTTCCACCCACAGAAGTGTAGTGTTATGCGCATCTCCAGAGTACGAGTCGCCAGAACCTTCCAGTACCATCTTAAAGGTGTTTCCCTAGCAGAAGAACAGTCCTATAAATATCTGGGAGTGGATCTGCAGCCCAATTTATCGTGGAAAATCATCTAAGGCGGATTACTAAAAATTCCAACAACATGTGGGTTTCCTAGAGACAGGGACACCAGCAACGGCAGGCAGGCATACACACACACACACACACACACACACACACACACACACACACACACACACACACACACACACAAACATACATACATGCATGCATATGCATGTACAGACAGATACATGCGTGTCCATGCACATGCATATATGCGTGTCCATGCACATGCAGACGGATAGACATGCATGTACATGCATAGACGGTCAAACGTATAGCATGTACAGACAGACAGACAACATATTAATAGAAACATACATAAATATGTACAGAGATATCGATAGAAACATACATTTTTGTGCATGTTGAGGCATACATGGGCGTGTACAAATAGGTTGGGTTATGGAGGCATACATGTACATGTGTGAAAATGTGTGATTCTCTCAACTATCTTTTGGACAAAATATTTATAAGTTTGGCTCGAAATTATATAGACAAATTGTAGGTATTCCAATTGGTACTAATTGTGCTCCTCTTGTTGCAGATTTGCTTTTGTTTTGTTATGAGAGAGACTTTATGTTGTATCTGTCAGACTATAATCAAACTGATATTATTGAAGCTGTTAACTCCACTTTAGATGACTTACTTAATATTGATAATCCGTATTTTGAACAAATGGTAGGTCAGATATATCCTACTGAACTTCAGTTAAATAAGGCGAATTCTTCTGATACTGAAGCTCCGTTTTTGGACTTGAACTTGTCAATAACAAATCAGTGTAGGAAATAAAGCCAGACAATTGAACAAAATTTGTTCAGACCACTTGTACCCCATTTCCCCGAAGTCAATTATGGAACACATTCTTGCTACTACAAATGAAAGCAGATTAGGTGGTAAGGTTTCAATTTTCTCCCAGCATTTTCAAGATTGTATATACTGACCATTTGAAAGTACGTATGTCTTAAAGAATGATGGAATTTTATTATTATTTGTTTAACTGTAGATATATCTGGATCAGAAAAGTGTTGCATACAAAGGAATTGTTATCAGAAGAAATAGGACATGTTTTTTTCCTGCAACTGATCATTGCATACATTCATACTTTTTTTAATGTCCTTCTTACAAAGAATTATAAACTTGACCAGCACTGATTTTTTCTGTGGTCTAAACTAAATATCAGCAGGAACCAATTTCCAGGTGACAAGTTGATACTTAGAAAAAGAGCAACCAGAATTTCTATCTATTTGAGGAATTCTGCATTATATTCTAGACTGAAATGGCATAGTTTCTTCTAAAATTTATGATAAACGGGATGATTTTAATTTTGAAATGGTAAATTTCCCATTTTATGATGGAGATGTTCCTCGCTCCCCTTCCTATGGTGTATATATTTCTCAGCTTATTCGTTTTGCTAGAGTGTGTTCTAATGTTGATGACCTCAACAACAGAAACTTATTTTTAACTGCTAAGTTATTAAAACAAGGTTATAGATATCATAAAATTCGAAAAGTATTTTCTAAATTCTACCACAGACACTCAGAATTAATTGTTAAATACAACATTGGGTTAAAAACTCTTCTTCAACAAGGCATATCAGAACCTATATTTTATGGTGATTTAGTTTATAAATTCAAACGAATTGTTGGAAAACCTTATCGTAGTGATCAATTCAAAAAGATAGTAAAACGTTATATAAGGGTTGGATATAACTTGGATATCATGAGACAGTCTGCATGCCTGGTTTTAAACCCAATCATGGTTTATAGCTATGGTTTCCTCTTTGATTACACGACGGTGGGTCAGGCCTCAGACTCTATGACGGCTCTGACGTAAAGCTTTAATCGGTGGGTTGGTGCCTGATGCTTATCTGTAGCTGGACCCACCGTGGCTCAACTTGAGGTTTTCTTTAGCTCTGACTATCTGTGAGTCATGAGACCCTTTCTTTGTTTCATCATGGTGTGTTAATTTGATTAGAGTATTTCTCCATGATGATGTATTGCATTAGTAAAGTAAGTAAGGTTGCAAAGATCAGGAATCGATACAATCAAGTACCACACCTGACCCAGGATACCAATGGGAAAGTGACAAACTCACAGAAGACACCACAAACGAGAGCCAAGAGGTCAGCCCTTTCCCAGCAGGTGACCACGAAGCACATATAAACAGACGCGCACAAAACATAGCAAACACAAGACAGAACAAAAACATAAAAGATCCACATTTGCATTAGTAAATTGTTAGTTGGCCTCCATGCGAGCTGAACATTTCTTGTGCTTCAACAACAGTAGAATCTAGGGCGAAGATTTGGTACCAGTAAAATGCATTAAAGCCCCCAAGTGGCTTAGGCTGCTGTCCGTTCTAAGGCGGTGGTTCTGTTGTTGTTGACTTTTTGTTTATTGTTACTCCCATTGTGGGAGTCTGTAATTGTTTTATGTTTAGTTGTACGTTACTTTATGTCCATTCTAGTATTGCAATCATCTTGATGGGGAAGAGAGAGCTGGTTGCTTTGCTTAATTTGTCTTCCTGGTGTCTCGTTATGGTTGAGTGGCTCTTCCTCGCGGTGCCACGGGGTTGTCTGCCGTTTGTGATTGTGGCATTTCCTGATCTTACTCACTTACTATTTTTTATGCTATCAACTATATTGCACAAATCGTTACTGTGACCCACAATGAAGTTAAGATTAACGTTTAGTACTTTGATTGATCTTGCTGTATGTTTTGAATTTGTTCGTCGTGGTAGGGGAGTTATTGGAAAAGGTTTTGGTGTAGGTACGCACTGGGTCTCCTGGACTACTTGACAGGTCGGGAGGTTGGATTGAAATGTCAGATGGGACAGTGAAGTGCCCTCTGGAGGGCTAATGAGCTCGAATCTGTTTGATGTGATCAAGTTGTCAATCGAATTTGATGTGACAGAGTGGAAGTTTATAGAATTACAATTAAGACAGTGCCAGCTCACGTTTCAGTCTTGCAGGGCCTGCAATGAAAAGCTGTCTATGTCTTGGCAGTCAGTGTGAAACCAGATACAACATGTATCATAGAACGCTGCATTTCTGGACCATGTAACATTGCGGGGTATGTACTGCCAATTTCAGAGCCAGGTTCTACAGGACCATTTACCCCAGGACCCGGGTTAACCAGGGTCAACAAACTGAGTAGATACAAAAGACATGAATTACCCTTGTGTATGCTGAAAGATCTGCATTTACAACCAATGAGGTTGATGAGGAATGATGTATTTTTGTCATAGTGGTTTTCACTATTGATTGTGTAAACGTTAATGCATGATCGAGAGCACAATTGCTTAATATTTATCTTTGATTTAGTCCTAACAATTATGCAAAACAAAACATATATGTAACTGAATGCTTTGAAAATATACCGGGCCGAGTTGACTCAGGCCGAGTTTACACAGAGCCTACTAAACTTCAGGTCAAGTTGACCAAATATCGTTCTGTGTGTATAATCACTTGGAGCTTGAAGTTCGATCCATATATATTTGGCCTTATTGTTCACATGCAGTGTTAGTTTCGCTCCTTTCGGTACACCATATATATCACTTCTAAACCCTAAAACCGAAAATATCATAATGTCATTATACGTAGTGACATTGTGAGCTTTTGGTTTTGAGGCCTTAGACAATGATAGAGGTGAGATAAAGACAGAACTTCAAGCTCCTGTAATATAATTCGCGAATGTCGTTTCGTTACTTAGTGAGACCTGGTACAAGGAGCGTTTACCCGAACTCTGCCGAAGTCAGACTCTATCGAATCCATCCTTGTTGCAGTTTGCGCTGTTTTGCAGAAAGCGGAGGATTTAATCACTCTGAGTAACACTAAAATGAAAGTGAGTAATTAAGGCTGCCAAGTCGAATAGAATTATCAGGGCAACACGTTTAATGATAACAGAGTTCACGTCGAATATTTGACAGATTGAGTAACAACCATCTTTCCTCAGTCTGGGTTCGGTGCACAATTAATCAGTCCCATTCAACTCCATGTAAAAAGGCAGAATTCGAGCATCTGCAAATTTTTCCAGGACATTGCTTGGACTTTTTTCTGTCTGTGAGTGGCAAGATCTGTCATTCACCTATCAAAAAAGTGAAAAGACAACCTACCTTGATAATCTCGTTTTCTCAGCATTCTCCGTTCTTTGGGGAACAGTCAAAAAATCCGGGCTGAAATCCGACCCGCGTCATACGTTACCTGGGGAGTGTGCCGGGGAGTCTGTGACAAAATAGTCCACACAAAGATGCATTTTTCTGCATCAGCCTGACAAACATAGACCAAGGTTGAATCACATGTACATTTAAAGTCGAATAAAGCACCCATTTACGCCATAAAGGGCCCAGAAACGGCAAGTGCTAAATTTCTAAAGGTACTATTTTCGTGGGCTACCAAACCGGAAGACTGTAATTGTGTACTAACACCTTCAAGAATCTGCAAATTTTCGATTTTTTAAATTTTGTCTCTGTGACATAACAAACTCATATAGTTAAGCAAATAATCGTCCAAAAAGACTAACTCAGTCACCAAATAGCGATACAAATCCAGGATTTCATATGTGACCCCCCTCACAAGCTGACACAAGCAAAAGTTCAATTATTCAAACTTGTCTGATGGAAAAGTTCATAGTTTCAATTATTTCAATGAATCTCAATAACCAAAAAGCAAAAAAGAAAGTTTAGGCATCTGTAAGAGTCATTTAAGGATAATCTCACATAAACTTTAGTTACAAAATTTAAAAACTGAAGCCAAAAAATCAAATTTTAAAGTGATTTTAAGCAAAATCGCGAACAGTTTTGAATCACATTCAAATTTGCCCCCAAAACCAAGCTACGTTGCACCCAAGCATGCTGAAAACAGCAATTTATACCACTTACTTTGTTTCTGAAGTAGAGCAGCTTCACTGATGAGTGCCTGATGCTGGACGAAACACATCATTTCATTCTAATCATGATCTACACTGCTAGTTCTGAATGTGAAATATTCCGTAATTTACATGCTACCAAAATGGCCAGAGTGGGAAAGATTTGAGACCTAGGTCTAGATCTAATGCCCATATCATAGTGGAAATTGCTCATCCTCTTTTTTTGATGAAACTATATCCCAAATTTGAAATTTCTGAAAAGACTGTAAGTAAAGATTACTCATTAGAACGGCCTCGTCGAACGAGAATTATCACAACCCGCTTAAGCACATAATACGAGTATCTGTGTGAAAGTGCTTCAGTGGGGGTTAGGTAACTAAATGAGCTTTAATAACTGTGTTATATCATTATCTATGTGAGGCGGTTCTAGTGAGTAGCTTCAAAACAAGTTTGAGTGTGAGGCGACTCTAACGAGTACCAAACAAAACTGCTGCTTGCGTGGTCGAAATAAGAACAAAATTTAATCTCGGGTGAAGCTGGGGGGGGGGGGGCTGCAGTTGATTTGTTTAGCTGAAAAAGTTTAAGTTTGTGTTCAAATTAGTACAGCCTCGACCGGGTGAGTTGAACAGCCATATACAATTGAATTTTATTGGTCTAAGCAACGAGGCCAGGGAACCTGCTTGGGGGAATGGTCCAGACCAGTCCCTGCGGATCCTCACCATTATGCCTTTAAGTGCCATCTCTATGAGGCGGTTCTAATGAGTGTAAGTATCATAAGAGTGTTTTAATAAATACCCATATGCTTAGTCACCATACTGGCACAGTTAAAGTGAGTAAGCACTCATAGCACATTTCAGTAGAAAAGGGAATACAATCGCAAAAATCAACTTGCACAGCAGTGCTAGCCAGTCTGCAAAAACGGAGTATCACCGTCAGCCTGCTCGGATTGATTAGTCAAATCCGGGTCAAAACTGTTTGTGTATGGCCTTTTAATTGCATTTTCTGGTATATAATGCAATTTGAGTCTTTCCTCGAGAGAACCAGGCTTTAAAGATGATTTTAAGAAAAATTTAAAATTTAAACTAAAATTCAATAAAATTTTAAAATTTAAATTTAAATTTCTTCCAAAAATAATTTCAAATTATTTCTATTTTGGTTCCTGATCTGTGTGCGAAATTTCATCTGAATTCATTGAAAAATGACTGTTTTACAAAGATTTTCGTTTTTTTCACCTTCTCTCTTATAGGGTTCGGTGCACAATTAATCAGTCCCATTCAACTCCATGTAAAAAGGCAGAATTCGAGCATCTGCAAATTTTTCCAGGACATTGCTTGGACTTTTTTCTGTCTGTGAGTGGCAAGATCTGTCATTCACCTATCAAAAAAGTGAAAAGACAACCTACCTTGATAATCTCGTTTTCTCAGCATTCTCCGTTCTTTGGGGAACAGTCAAAAAATCCGGGCTGAAATCCGACCCGCGTCATACGTTACCTGGGGAGTGTGCCGGGGAGTCTGTGACAAAATAGTCCACACAAAGATGCATTTTTCTGCATCAGCCTGACAAACATAGACCAAGGTTGAATCACATGTACATTTAAAGTCGAATAAAGCACCCATTTACGCCATAAAGGGCCCAGAAACGGCAAGTGCTAAATTTCTAAAGGTACTATTTTCGTGGGCTACCAAACCGGAAGACTGTAATTGTGTACTAACACCGTCTGTTTCAATGTTTTTGTGTTGACAAGTATTAGCTTTTCAAAAAAGCCTGCGGTCGTTTAGCCCTATCACTGTATGTATTCTTGCACAATGCAAGTGCCGGACCCAGGTGGACCCTACACCCCCCCCCCCCCCCCCCCACCCGAAGAGGGCGTGAGTGTCCTAAAAAAATGTTTTTTCGTGCATTATATATTGCGAGTAGCCTGGTTTGGTGTGTATTCAACAGCCACTTCTGGCTTAGCACTGAATTCAGGGCGATATGATGGATTTTTATTTTATGTTATCATATAGCCCTGATTTGTTAAGCCTCTATCTTTCCCTTACTGTTATCGTGGACGTAAACCAAGTTGAAAACACATTTCCAAACAGTGTCTTCCTCTAACACTACTCCATTTTGTATGTTTATAGGTTCATCTATATTTTGCTATTTAGTTTGCCGCTGATGCATACCTGATTAGTTCTAAAAAGATGAAATACTCCTGTCCACACAGAATGTTTACACTGTTTGTTTTCAAAACATGGCGTCATTTTTGTCTTCTGAGCTGAAGAGCATGCTTTTTCTGTGGGTACTAAAGTCACGCACGAATTTGTTTTGGTATTTAATGTACCGACAATGACCCGTTTACTTTCCATTTTCTGAATACACAGATGTTTTAACAACATTAAATACCAAAATCAGACTTACATAATGTTTTCTTTTACCTTCCTTATTATCATAATTGGCCTAAAAATGATCATACCTGGTCCGTTGAGGTTAAAAGAATCCAATACCATCTCACCATACATTTGTGACATGTAGATATTTGCAAAAAAAGATGACCAATTACCGATCTAACTGGGGCCGCCTTTTACCAATTTGTTGCCATCGAGAACTACCCAGTTGGACATGTACAAACTGTGTCCGAGGAGTTCTTAATGGCAATGGATGGGATCCTTTTTTGTGCATACAGGTTGATTTTTATGGTGACCTCTCTCACCATTTGTAATAGGTTTTCTTTTAATATCTTGATGAATGTCACCGAATAAAGGTCAATCTTCAACCTAGTATGCAAATTTTTCACCCTGGTTCTGTATTCCGACGGATGTCACTGGATTGAAAATTGACTATTTTCAAATAAGGAACTCCCCCACTTCTGCTAACAGGAAATACATAGAAAAAAATCCAAATGGTTTTGCATATTCAAACAATGACATCATTATACAATTCTAATCATAAACCATTGCGCACATGTTCAAAAAGAAGGTCAAAACACCCAATGTCTCTATATAAGATTCACGTGGCGCCTTAAAAACGATGGGTACCAACTGTGTGTATTGACTGATAGCCTATTTGAACAAAGGCATGTGATAGTAAAGCTATTCAGCGTGCAGCAAGGTTAGCCATGAAATAAAAAATATTTTCTTTCACTAATATCTTACTGATCACTGTGCAAAAGTAATTTGATTCTGATCTTTCCAATCCATCGCTTCTTGTCGTAAACAAGCTGACCCTCTCTCGGTTCAGAGGTCAATGTACTCTTGCGTTAGCTTGCTACTTTTGGCGGGAAACTTGTCACGTGAGCACATGATCAGAATAACAATTGTCCGCCTTGTTGGAAAAGTCCATTTTCGGTCTGATTATGACATTTTGGGGCATGACAAAGCTTCCTTTCCGAAAATTAGATTTATACGGGAGGGATATGTGATTGTTAAGGATTTCTGTCAAGTAAGTATCTCATTTTCTTTGGCATGCTGTATTAAATTGAAATCAAACCATTCTTGGAAATCGACTTTCATTTTCTGAAATAGGTCATTACTCGTTATAGTTTAATAGAAATTAGGGGGCGCTACAATGCACAATAATACAGAAACGTGACTGCTGCGAGCGTACCAACATTGAGTAAGTTAACAGAATCAATAGCTTTAACAATTTTGTCCTGATTTTCAAAATTCAAACACCTACTTGTTTCTTATAATGTCCAAAATCCACTGTTAATCTTATTATAATAATGTACTGAGTTCTTGAAAAAGCGCTGACATACCTTACCTAGTCATGGGGAGTATAACCAGTACCGGGTTTTATTATAATATTTATCAACGTTTTATTAAGTTCGTCTCATCAATTCAACATCTGAATTTTATCGCAAAAACGTCACCACCCCTAGCTCGTGAAAAGCATGCAAAATGGCTGCGATGAGCCGAAAAACAACAACAAGAACATGATATTACAGATTGCATTGATCGTGTCATAATAACGAAGTCAATGTTAACATTTTTATAACTTTGGTTGTGTATGTAAAACACATGAAGAAGTCTAAATGGTTGGATTGTCAAGGAAACGAGTTTTTCCCAAAACAAAAGGGGACTCCATCACTGGTCAAGATAGAGCACAAAAACACTGCAACTTTAGATTCAGCCAGATCGAAAAAAAAATCTAAAGTCGCAGTTCTGCAACTACTTCTGGCTATATTACCCCTTGTAGTATGGCCGATGCTTTTTTCTTTGATCTTCGATGATGTTTAAATCAGACACCCTAGAATAACGACGAAGGGGGAGCTTAAAACCATTCTCTAACTTCCAACTTTAGTTAAACAGCGATGAAGGCGGGAACCTTCTAAATAGCGACAAATTTACCCGTAGGTAAATGTAATATAATTGACAGCTTAGGCCGGATGCTGGGAGGAGCGAATGTAAATTTCGTCATTGTCAGTAACATGTGTTTATTTGCGCCTGCGCCATACTACAAGCTAAATAAAGGATTTTTCCTCGGCTTTCTGTTTAAACCGTTCGGTTGGGCTACGCCCACCTCGCTTAAACAAGAAAGCCTCGGAAAAGTATCCTTTATCTATTACAAATTAAGGCATGCACCTTCATCTACATTCCTTCTATGTGTTTTGATTTGATTCTTTACGTCCCATCAACAATCTTTCAGTTATATAGGGACGGGTCTTCCTGGGTTGAACCAGTACTAAGCTAGGATAAATGTGTCTTGCTCAAGGACCACAACGCAGTGACGCCGGTGAGGCCTTCTATGTGTATGTGGGCAGTTAAGGCGCTGGCGATTTTCCGCGGTTGCGCAGGCTGGTCTGAGCCTTAGCTGCTCGCATATGCAACAGGTACCATAATCTCATGAAGAAATTAGATATGTAGATATTAAATTCATCAAGATGCAGAATCGTGCTACAATCAATTTATTTCTTGGTACATGTATGTGCGTCTGTGCGTACATTATACCGGTAATGCATTTGTAGGACCTTCCATGTGCAGTTCCATGTCAGAGGACAAACAGACACGCCGCGATCAGCTCAACAGTTTGTTAAAATGTGCCATTTTGAGGAATTTGATATTTTTGATTGATAGGAATAGCCATTTTTACATGTACTTAGAAAACTGCCGACAAGTATTTTAAAGACAACATACGTAAATGTCTAGAATTTTTATCAACCACTTTAAACTTTGTTAATGAGCGAGACTCTGACGAGACATGCTCTCCTGAGCCTTCCCTGATCACATCTGCCATAAGTACCAGCAGGGTTTTTACCAGCTCATATGGGGCTCCGCACCAGTTGATTTCATGCTCGGGTCCGAGCTGTGTTCAAGAAAAGAGCACACGCATAGAATGATAGAAGTGCCGTCCGTGTCACACGCGGATTGGGCATATTGCCAAACTGGGAAATCCTTTAAAATGCTTAAAAGGGAGGGGAGGATAGGGGGTGTCAGTCGGATCACCTGAGAATCACACACATTTCAGCCTTAAGTCAAAGGTAATGTACCGTGAATAAAAATGAGATGATTACCACGTGCGAGTTCTTGCAGGCATGTCAGAAAATATTAAATATACGGTGGCTTTATTTTCCGCATTGGATGTCTCGGTGAGAAAAAAAACATGCGACTTGCACGATTTTCTCTGCATTTTGCACGAAAACGAATGACCCCTTATGTTGCAAACGTCCATATATCAACTTATTTCATTCTCTCGTCTCATTTTCCGCAACTCTCTATTGAGAATTGCTTCCGCGTGTGTCAACGTGCATAATTTACGTACAAGTATGAAGGTCAATGTTTGGTCAGTAATAATTAATGATCTCAGCCATTTGGGTCAATAGGGTTAGTCAAAGCAGTTTCGGAATCGTTGCAGGAACTTGTCCGTGCATCAAGTTCGTCAATGCTGGTGACCTTGAATAATGTATAACGTATAATGTCGCGCGCTGACATGCGAAATAGATAGTCACATGCCAGATTACCCATCTAGGTAGAATGGAACCTTCCAAATGTCGCTACCGCTCACGTGCTGTACGATAGAAGTATACCGAGGACAGATGGGACAAACAAATAAACGGACTTCAATTTTCCGCTGAAAATCATGTGTGTTCATAATTATAGAAATCCACTTTTCCGAAAAAGGACAGTGTTCGATTTTTTAGGGTGTTTTAAAAATCATTTTTGGCGAAAATTTAAGGTGTTCGTAATTTTAGAGTGTTCGAAATTTTAGAACATTTACCGTATACACAGGTTTACATGGTGTAATATTGTATATTGGAATTCAATCTACTCCAAATTTTGATTATTCAAAATTTACAGTCACAACAGGTTGTAAGTACAAAAAGTATTTTCGATTACTTGTTACAGGGGACAAAAATATTTCAATATTGCACTTGTCCTGCAGGACGAGTGAATTACAATTTTCACTCCTCCTGCAAATACATGTACTTGTCCTTTAAAAGCGTATGCAATAAAGAACATAAGGGAGTAATGTATAATATGATTTCCTCGGCACTCGTCCTTTAGGAATAATTACTCGTCCTTTCTAGATTTCACTCGTAATTACAAGCGTACGAGTGGAATCAGTGTTGATTAGTAGATCAGCCAGCTTCTTCAAGAGCTGGCTGTTGACTAGTGTTCAGGATCTACACTATTTGTTCTGCAGTTTGTGCCCTTTTGTTGACTGAAAATCTTAGATTAGATAAGTGATAGTGAATATAATTCACTTGCTAAGTCTAGAATTTTTTTAAGTTGATTTACAACCCCTCCTAAGTACTATAATTTTCTGGAAAGTAGAAAAAAAAAATATTAATTTTTTTTTTTTTATTTTATCCGCAGACTCTAAATACTAGTATTATTTGTTTCATTGAAAAAACCCAATATATTTTTGAGGTTCTGTCTGTGTATTTTTGAGAGTGCCACTGTTAAAAGTGATTGTCCTGTCCAGCTTTTTAGGAAAATGATGAATTACTTAAAGTTTAAATACAGACTGTTGGTTTAACTTACTATTTTACTACTGGTCATTTTCAGAGCTTTTTTGAAAAATTGTTGACTGGGACATCACATGATAAAGAATGAAAATTTGCAAGATTCCCTCAGTCAAGAAAAGCTAATTGGGCCTTTGTAAGTCATAAAGTAGACTGAAGAAAACTTTTGTTGTTGATACTCAAGAACACTGTCGACTGAGACGGTTCACAGTTCTTTTGAGCATCCAAAACATATGCTAGGGGCCCAGGGGGCATGATAAATGTTGCACTTTCCATTAATTCTCATGTACTGTGGCTCAATAAAACCGAGTATGCTGTTTTCTAATATTGTCGCTTCTTCATTTCTGAAGGATCCTTTTTTCCAGATTATTTATGACTAATGCATAAGAAAATATTCACAATTTTATGCTCAATAATTGTATTGGGGGCAGACAGTAGAACTATTAGAGGACTTTAGTTTCATTCTAATTTCTCAAATTACAGACTTGTCTTTAATTTAAACATCTTAACTGGGCATTTAATTTTAATTAGGTAATTTGTTTAAAACTAATTTGAAAAGGGCAGAAGAATTGAGGTGTCTTGCTGATCCAAACTATTCCAAAACAAAAGGCAGGAAAAATGCATTTAACATCTGATAGCATGATTTAACCCATAATGATAGATGCATATTGCTTAAAACTCTACCTGCCAAGGACAGATTTTTGGCTCACCTTAGCCTTAGATCAGTCTTTGTCAGTCATTCGCGTGTTCATCTGTGGTCTGTAAACTTTTTCTTTAAACGACATCTCCTCCTGAACCACTGGTTCAATTTTGAAATAATTTAACATGAATGTTCCCCAAAATGCCCCCTACCAAAATTGCATAAATTAAGGTCAGTCGAACATGAGGGTAAGAGCCAGCGGGAGCTCTAGATAAGAAATATTTTAAACAACATCTCCTGAACCTCCAAATCCATAATGATTTCACAGAAATGTTGCTAATGATGCCCTCTATCAAAATTGTACAAATGGTTCCGCTCCACAGAACAAAGAGGCCACCAGAGCTCTAGATAAAAATATCTTTAAACTACATCTCCTGAACCACTGGTCCAAATTCAAAATAATTTCACAGAAATGTTCCTCGTGATGCCCTCTACCAAAATTGCACTCCCTCAAACAAAGGGCTGCCAGAGGCCCAGAGCTCTAGATTAGAAATTTCTTTAAATGCCATCTCCTCCTGAACCACTGGTCCAAATTCAATATACTTCAAATTCAATATTATTGATTTCACAGAAATGTTCCTCATACTGCCCTATACCATAAATTGCAGTGGTTCTGTTGCACAGAACAAAAGGATAACCAGAGCTCTAGATAAGAAATATGTTTATAAGACATCTTCTTAGCCACTGATCAAAATTCAAAATAATTTCACAGAAATGTTCCTCATGATGCCCTCTACCGAAATTGCTGAGACAGTTCAGCTTGACTGAACAAAATGGACACCAGAGTTAAAAAAAGAAATATCTCTAAATGATACATTTTCATCTTTAAATAGCCACAGGCTAAAACATCATCTTTACCTGGCTGCGTAGCGCAGTTGGTAACGTGTCTCAAACGGTGTCTGACAACAGATGCGAGTCTGACTGCAGATCCAGGGGTCGTATGTTCGATCCCGGCCCAGTCCCATACTTTAGTGGAGATTGATCATGAAATAATTTCTACGTTCACTCTCATCCCTTCCGCTGAATCATTCAAGAAGGGTTGTTGTCAGTTACAAGCAAAAGTATGTGCATGAAGTACTGGTTAATTGCTTGTTTAAGCTTGCCCAGGAAATAGTGTGGTTAGGTGAACTGACCGTCCCGCCATGACCATAGCTGTTGACTTGGGACGTAAGGAAACAAAACAAATAAAAACAAGCAATAAAACATCATCTTTATGTGCCAGGATTCAGGTGAGCGTTCCAGGGCCTTAACTTAAGGCACTCACTCTTGTTTTGTTGACTGATATCCTTTCCAAACTCTTTTGACCCAAATCAGGCCCAACAAAATTTCAGGCCTTATTAGGATATGGAAATTCTAATGGTATTTTGAAGAGGTGAATCTTGGTTAATCAGCAGATCGCAAAAATCAGATGTCTAGATAAGCTTTCAGTTTGATTGGGTATTGGGATTTTCATCAATTGTTTTTTGTTCTCTACCCCACATATATACTGGAGTGCAGTGGCCAGTGGTAGAGTGATTGGCTCCAGACAGAGGGGTTGCAGGTTCCAGCCTCACCCGTGTCACTGCAATGTGTCCTTGAGCAAGACACATTGATCCTTGCTTAGTACTTGTTCAACCCAGGAATATCCGCCCTAGTATAGCTGAAAAATTGTTGACTGGGACGTAAAGAATTAAATCAAACAAACCCCACATATAATTTTAAAATTGCTTTTTAGTGCCTATATTCTTATTTATGGAAGAAAAACAGTACTAAGTGACTTTTTTTATTAAAAGAGGCCATGAGCAGACAGATTGAATAGCCCTTAATGTAATTGGGTATATAAACTCCTGACAATACAGAATTGATTTTTTCCAATTTTTATCCCCCTACCGGATAATGGGAATATAGCAATCAGCCTGGTTTACGTCCATCCGTAGACGAAAGCTTGTTCACTCCATATAAACGATATGGTGGTCAACTAAACTCCAGAGAATAATTGTCGTCAATGTAAAGCTACTGGAAGCTGTGAAAGGGTCAAGTCCAAATTATTAAAGTTGCTACCTGGTACACATTTTACCCATCATAATGATAAAGTACTTATGTGCATATTAGCTGCATGGGCCTATTGCAAAATCTTAATTTCAGCCATGCTGGGTCATGTACCTTCAATGGGACAAGGTCGATCAAGCAATGGCTACTGTTTAACTAACCCTCATAAATTGTCTTATCAGCTTGTCCACAAATATCTCATTTCTGTCATTGAAATAATCAAAACTTGTTAAATTTGTATAAACAGGATTAAGTTCTTCTGGAATTTTATCTAAGATAAGCCCTCTAAACCTCCAAAAAGTGTCAAACGACCAAAGGTGAGAGGTATAAATTAGTAACTTAATAACTTGTTCTTACCATTGGTGGTCAAGTTGAAAAATGAGAAATGTCACCGACTTAAAGCTTAATCCCTGTTCTTTTGAACCCAGATATATCCTTTTTTTTAAACACTGTTGATCCGGATCAGCTGGCTGCTAGCCAGCTGATCGGGATCTGCAGTGTTTTCCACTCCGATTGAAAATACAATGTATTATACTTACAACTGGAATGCTGTAGGCGGGTAACAGGATAAGAATTTGAGAGGCGTGTAGTACATAAGAGTATTCAGCATGACAAAGATTAATAAGGGCCTCCACACAAAAAAACCTGACTTTGTTGCATGGGAACAACAAATGAGCAGACCAGACTGATCAGCGCTTTTGTTATTCCCTCTGCAAAGTATGATAGCTTTATAATAGTTGGTTCATGCAAAGTTTCAAGTCTCTTAGCAGTCTCGTTTGACATTACCAGGTCGGAAACCCCAAGCAATGAGGATCATATAATCTTAGTTAAGGCCATTTCACAGATACACCAAAACCGAACCGAAAAATTAAAATGCAATAACGCCTTTGAGTGCTTTCACATATACGCCGAAACCAAACGAAACCGAACGCTGAACCGAAAACGTGCACGAATTGGATTTTATTTGTTCGGTTTCGCTGGCCGAATTTCAGCAAAAAGGACAGGTAATTTTAATAAAATCTGCACAAATACAGCCACGTGGGTTGTTTATATATTAGTAATCATGAAGTCATTGATGGATTCTCTAGCGAGACAGTTGTGCCATTATTTAACAAGCACGATACTACAGACTGCAGACTTTTATGGGGCAAGACCCAGAGCAACTATAAAGACCACAAATTAAGGCAGTGACATGTAACAATTGTAATGTAAAGGTATTTCTGCTATCTGAGAGGGAAATTAGTCCAAATTATTCAGGCATTTTCTTAGATTTCGTCCACGGATTCGGTTCATATGTGAAAGGTCTGCCGAAAATGAAAAGATGCAATTTGGTTGCCGTTATGGTTTCGGTTCGGTTTCGGTTCGGATTCGGTGTATATGTGAAAAGACCCTTTCAGTAAATATTGGGACATCCTAACTCCGGTAATTTACTATTTATTCCTAAGATATCATTGCTGTATTAGATATAATAAATCTGTTTGTTTTGGCTTGGTTTGATACTTTATGTCCCAGTCAACAGCTATGGTCATGTCAGGATGGTCATGCAATTCACCTAACCACACCTTTTTCCTGGGCAAGCTTGACTAAATTATTAACCAGTGCCCATACATTTGATTTTAACAGAATGGCCGTAGAAATTATTTCATGATCAATCTCCGCGAAAGTATGGGACCGGGCTGGGATCAAACTTTTGATCCCTGTATCTGCAGTCAGACTTGTTGCCAACTGCACTACACAGCCTGGTAAATAATAATTCTGTGGCTGTGTGTAAAATGATTTCGAAATTCTATGACCTCTTATGAGAACTGTGTAGATCCAGATCAGCTGATGGGAATCTAAACTGCTTTCCATCGTAAGCATGGATTCATTGTGTATAGATATAAAACTGTGTTGATCTTGAGGAAGCCAGCTGATCCGGATTAACATATTCTATACAAAGTGGGTACCATACAGAATCCTGAAATGGTTATGAGCATGATATTGCCAAAATAAAAAAAAGTGTAAAACATAAAATTAAGGAAGTTTAACAACTGTTTTTTTGTCAGTTTTCAATAAATGAAATATCACTTGATAATTTACTATTACTACATTCCTCAACTCTAACTACAGGTTTTGATTGCCTCTTATAATCTTGTGTGCACAGTGTCCTTACAAGTTTTGGGAGTGAAAAAATTAGTTCCGGTCTGTTGCGTAATCCGAAAAACTCTATTCATTAATACTATGGAGATCATGTTTGAAGTGTCATAACTTTGAAAATTTGTCCATCGTGATTGTCTAATTGTTCCCCCGCTGTCCTCAGGTGTGTTGAGCCCTGAATCAGGCCCCCAGCTGAGACTGCCTAATTAAAACATATTTTTCTTATTTCTCAACCAAAATATATGTTGTGGGTACTCTAAAGAACCGTCTCATTGAGACGGTTCTTTTGAGCACCCAAAACATGTGTTTATTCTAATGGACAAGAAAACAATCACAATTTTACGCTTAACATTTTTGCTTATCGGGACCCATGCTGAAATAGTAAAAGATTCCATTTTTCTTCAGTCATGATTGACATTGATCTGAATCTCTGGGGAGATAATCTCTCGAGACTAAAGTGTCATCACACACATCCCATTGTCCATTTTAATGGCTGGTGAAAAATTGACTTCATTTGACTTTAAAATGCAACACCGTGGAAAATTAGACGGACAGGTTGATTCTTACAAAACCATGCTTTTATTTCAAGTCCCTGAATCTATTATCACATTTTAATTTAAATCGTTTCAAATGAACTTGATCTCTGCCATTATAGGGTGGGTATCTGTACAGAAATATGTGGACCCTGTCATGGGAAAACCTAAATTTTTTGCATGAGAACAACAAAGGATCTTTGTTAATTTCCTATCTGAAAAAGTATACGCATGCTTCATGTACATACAAAATTTAAAAATTGTTACTAGTCTCTGAATTTGAGCAGGCTGGTTTCAGCACAGGCACTCATGAGTTTGATTCTTACCCAGTTTCAAACGCCAGAGAAAAGGTTTCTTGAGACAAAGGCTCGCATATAGCCCAAGATACGAGGCTTTTCAAGCCTAAGGTCTTAGTCGTTATTTTGCAATAACAAAAACATTTTGTGCTCTTTGAAACTGTCTTGCAGAATGAATTATTGAATAGTAAGAAAAATAATAATCTTGATCACAGTATCGATTCACTGTGCGCCTGAAATGAGTGAAATCGACTGTATCGGTAGAATCGAGAGTTTTTGGCCTAAATTTGTGAGGGGGTGGTAAGTATTTTGGCATGTTTCCTTATAGTTAGATTTGTCCTTCCGCCATGGATCTCATTATATTTCTTTGATATATGCATACATGTCATAATATCGTGCAAAAACAACGACAGTGTATCGTGGGAGCGCAAGAAAGGCATTCTTTTAGAGGGATAGTTGTCAAAAAAGCGAAAATCCACAGCTTTTCATCTCCCCGTTTCGAATTTAAACAACTTAGCTAAAAACGATTTTCATCTGAAGTTCGAGAGGCTTATGATCCTACAATACCAGAAATCTCAGACTGATCCGTTTTTTCGATTTTGAGATATTCAGCTATTTATGACTGAACCCCCTAATAGCGGTGAATTAGAAACTGTATCAGTAGAATCGACTGCTAGTTATTTAATGTACGAAGTAAAAACTACAGACTGCACGAAGTGAAAGCAAATGTTGGCCATAAATCTTCGAATTTAGAGCAGAAAGTAGGCTATTTATTTCACCCTGTGTATAGCATTGGCTTCTAAATGTGTACTTTGGCAGACAGTGAAGACCCAAATATAATGCCGCATCTTACGGCATTTCATCTGGGTCTTCACTGTTTATTTATACAAATATGATATTCAGATAAAGAAATGCAACTTTTTTTTAATAAAAACCTGTGACCAGCAATATATATATTGTACCACCCCAGGTTTATTGTATATAACCAGTAGGCAGAATTCAATTAGTTCATAAAGGGTTAAGAATACGTCAATCTGCATCACTTTTTTCAGTCTGTAAGGACTCCCGCATCTGCTGTCTGTGTGTAGGTTGGTAGGCTTACATTTCAATAATTCCATCCTTTTTTAAACAGCTGTATGGTAAGATGAAATGGCAGTGTAAAGTACATTTCATAAGACCCACTGTGGCAAACCCTTTAATAAAGCTTTTTGCGCCCAGCGAGCAATCATATTACATTGAGTGCCAAAGACACGGGAGGGGGATTAATCCCCCTCTCGACAGGGGGGTTTAGGGGGTCTCCCCCAAGTTTTTTTCTAATTTTGGGTGCTTCGATGTGCGTTTTTAATGGGTTTTTTATGCATTTGGGACCAGATTTCAGTCCTTTTGGTCACAATTTTTTGCTAGAAAAGATATTTATTGTCACGCGAGAAACCGAATGCTGGACAAAATTGTAATCAGACAGTCACAATTTTTTTTTTTAATTTTTTTTCTACAGCATGTTTCTTTGACATTATTTTACCTATGTCCCCGCAGGTTTTGGAAAGTTCTTTTAGCACTGATCCTTGGTGGTCCTTCAAAGAGTTGTGTTTTCGAAAAGATATACACTTAGTCTTTTCAATTACATGTAGAACACCCGTTAAGGATGCAGGCTTCATCTAGATTTTGGCTTCGGTAGGCATAAGATGAGATCTTTGGCTTCATCGTAATGGAGCCAGGGCCTACTGTCGAACCACGTTGGCTAAACACTTCTCTGCTCAGGCTTCTTAAAGTCGAATGAACGTTGGTGGAACCGAAAAGTCTTGAGCTGAATTGGAACAGGTGGGACCTGTATATCTGTAACAGCATGCATTGTAACAACACAGACTCATGATGCTCATATATGTAAAGTCAATACGTTTTAAACATACTTTATCGCTCGACATGTTAATTAGAAGAAGAAAAAACAAATTGCCAATTTAAGGGATCACAGAATTATCTGGACCTCAACAAGAAGACCTGTCTTCGGGGTTACTGACCATACAAGACTCAAACCAACCTACTCAGTTACAGGGATTAGCTAGAATGCTGGAATTTCGAGTGTAGCAAGTTTACAATTATACTTTCCTAGGAGCTAATAACAAAGGCGCTGATCAGACTGCACGGATGAAAGTTTGCATGCAGCTAAGTCGGGTTTTCTCTCGATACAGTCCATAAGTATGATAACGTCCATTAAGACCATCAGATTATGAGATTAATTAAGCAGGTGTCATTATAATTTTTCAATGTTTTCACACGCGCAATGCGCGTTATTGATAATTGCATCAATAAATGGTAAGCTCAGAGTAAAGTGAGCCAAAACCAGCGAAAGGGACACGGCTTAGAGCATACTCGGCCAAAAAAATGGTCGGGCACTCGACGGACCTGCCGGACCGGCGATGACGGCCTTGTGTACAGGTAACATGCTACTGTAAACATAGCATTTGTAATCCACCATTTTCTAATTGCATGGTGTTATGCTCCACTGAAAGGGTAGTATAATATACAGGTAAGTTCACGTCGTGCTATATTTCCACAAAATGCTTTGAGGCGTGACTGTAACGGTAAATGCATTGAATGAATCGAGGGTCATTACTTAGAGGTCATGGTAGAAGTATACATGTATCGCTTTGTTACATGAATATTTATGAAGGTTGGATGTTTACAAAAATAGGTTTGTGAATTTTCGTTACAGCATCTTGACAATAACACACACACACAAACGCACACTCTCACGCTCGCACACACACGCGCGTACACCACACGCACGTGCACGTGCCACCATCGCAAAAAATCAACTGACAAACCCATCAACAAACTAGCGAACATAACATTATCTCTATTGTTTTGGGCTTCTCCGTCTGTCAGTCTGTCTGTCCGTTGCCGTGGTCACTCTAACTTAGTCATTTTAAATTGGATTTTTTTCCAAATTTTATATCATCATCAAACTCTCGTTCAAGTTTGAATACAGTTTTTTTTCTGTCAAACGATAAGGAAGAATGCTGCAAAAATGGCCGCCACGACAGGTCTCTCTAACTTAGTCATTATAATCGGTTTTCTTCCAAATTCTATATATGGATTGCTTCCATGAAACTCTCGTTCAATATGTTTTTAAAGATGTTATCCTTTAGAAGCAAAGAATGCACCAAAGAACTGACACCAGATTGTGCAAACTTTCTGGGCTAGACTAGCTAGTTTCGGCCAATAAGGCCACATCAGTGACCCTTTAATAGTTTCGAAAATCCACAATGAAACACATGATCCCAAAGGACAAGAAAATAAAATCTGCACTATAGTGAAGGGCATGGAGACGTTCTACCACCGCTACAAAGTCCCAATCACCAGCTGCAGTGAAGTCAAATATATTCTTAAAAAGTTATCTTTTGGAAGCAAAGAATGCACTAAAGAACTGAAATTAGAGTGTGCAAATTATCTTGGCCGGACTAGCTAGTTTCTGCCATTTAGGCCTCAACAGTGACCCTCTAATAGTTTTTTAAGTTCCACAATGAAACCCATGATCCCAAAGGACAAGAAAATAAAATCTACACTATATTGAAGGACAGGGAGACGTTCTACCACCGCCACATAGTCCCAATCACCAGCTGTAGTGAAGTCAAATGTGTTCTTAAAAAGGTTATCCTTAAGAAGCAAAGAATGCACCAAAGAATTGAAACAAGAGTGTGCAAATTTTCTGGGCCTCATCAGTTACCATCTAATAGTTTCAAAGTTCCACAATAAAACCCATGATCCCAAAGGACAAGAAAATAAAAGTTTGAATATGTTTTTTTATCTGTTGAACGATTAGCAAGATGGCCAAAAAATGGCCAACGCCTATCAGTGTCTACTTCTTCATTTTTTTATCAGAGTTTTTCCAAATTTCATATATGGATTGCTTCAATAAAACTCTTGTTAAAGTTTGAATACGAGTTTTGTCCGACGAAAGTTAACCAAGATGGCCAACGAAATGGCCGCCACCTATTAGTTTGCACTTATAGACACTCTACCTTAGTCATTTATTACCCGATTGCTGCCAAATTTCACATATATATTACTTTTATCAATCTCTCGCCTAAGTTTGAATATGGGCTTTGTCCGATAACCAAGATGGCCGCCAAATGGCCACCACCTGTCAGTTTACACTTGTGGACACTTTCTTAGATGTATGAGAGGTCTTTGATATTTTAAAGTGTTTCCTGAATGAGTGACAATGGAGTGTTTTATGACTATATCAAATTCAGAATAGAGAGGTCAGTTGTAGCATTTGTATCCTGGATTTTTCCATTGTGCTATAGAAACTCACGAGTGTTGGTTTACTGAAACGAAAATGTTTCAGAAGTGAGACTATATTTAGCAAACAATGATGACAGGTGGCTTAGGCTGCTGTACATTCTAAGGCAGTGATTCTGTTGTTGATTCGTTGTTGACTGTTGCTCCTGATGTGGGTTCTGTGTTTGTTCTATGGTTTGCTATGCATTGCTTTGTGTCTTTTCTAGGTTTGCATTAATCTTGATGTTGGCGAATGCTACGAGTATGTGAGAAAGGAGACTTGACTTAAAAGACCATTCCATGGCGGTGCTTCTTTTGTGGATCTTTTTTGTTGCTTATGTTTCGTGTTTGTCATGCTATCTTGTCGTCTATTTATTGCAGTCTTGTGGTCACCTGCTTGGAAAGGGCTGACCTTTTGGCTCTCTTGTATGTGGTGATTTATTGTGTTTTATCACTTCCCAATGGGGTGTCCTGGGTCAAATGTGGTACTTGAGTGTAACGGTTGCTGATCTTTGCATCCTTTCTTACTTTAAGGAATGAAAGTAAAATAATTTTGTGTTTCAAATGGTGACCCAAGAATTGCTGCTTGGCTGATATGCGTAGGAAGCTTTTCAATTTTTTTTTTGGGGGGGGGGGGAGGCCAGCGATGCCAACTTTAATACTTGTGGAGGGATATTGCAAAAATGTACATACAAGCATGCATGCGCACACACATCAATGTACATATGAAAACACATGAACATGCTCCTAAATTTTCATACTCCCATGCATGCATGCACACACATATGTATGCATGCATGCACATGCAGATACATCAAAACATTTATATATTTCCATTCTTACATGAAAATCAAAGCTAGCGCTCTTTATGATATAGAATACAGAGAATCGGATGTGTCGCCTGGCAGAACAGAAGTCAACAAGGAAAATTTGTCGAATATATTTTCTCGGCAAAGGGTTATTTTAGAGAAACTAATAAATCACAAATCATAAATCCCATTTCTCCAACCCCTAAGTTTACCTTTGGTATCATACAGATCAAGGTTAAAAGCCTATCAACTAGTTTTCAGTGGTTAGTTCAATACAAAATAAACGTATCTGTCTGACTTCGACCTGACCTAGAGGTCAGGGGTGTGTGTAAGGTTAAAGTGTTTGCTTCTATGTAAGTCTATACTTCTTTCCCCTTAATTTTATATACAACACGATCACATTCAGAATTTATTTTATGTTATAATCCAACCTACAGTTGAGTGTGAATGTAAGGAGAGAATATGTATTTGCATGGTGCCCTATGCCCCATTCCCTTTAATTTGATATGCAACATCACCATGGGGCAGGGTCTGTGGGTAAAATATTTGCTACAAGGCTGCTGCATTTGTGATTTCCTTTAATTTGATATGCAACACGACCATGTTCTGAACAAGTTGACTATTGACCACAGAGTCAGAGGGGCGGGGAGAGGGTCCGGCACAGGTCTTAGATCCAAAATCACGATTGATATGTTTCATATTTATTGTACCTCTGTCTGCAGTTGCTACCATGTTGCTGCATTAGCGATTCCTTTGATGTGCAGCATGACCTTGTTCTGAAAAAGTTGAATTTTGACCTTCTGAGGGGAGAGGGGGGCTGCGGGCAAAATATTTGCTACCATGTTACTGCATTCGTGATTGCCTTTAATTTTATATGCAATATGACCATGTTCTGAAAAAGTTGAATTTTAATCTTTTGACCCCCAGGGTCAGGGGGGGGGGGGTATGTGGGCATAATATTTGCTACCATGTTGCATGTTGCTGCGCCTGTAATTCGCTTTAATTTGATATGCAACATGACAATGTTCTGAAAAAGTTTAATTTAACCTTTTGACCCCCAGGGCCCTGGGGGAGGAGGATCTGCGGGGGAAATATTTGCTACAATGTGGCTGCATTTGTGATTCCATTTAAGTTGATATGCAACATGACCATGTTTTGAAAAAGTTAATTTTGACATTTTGACCCCACCCCAAGGGTCGGGTGGGGGTAGGAGGGGGTCTGCAGGCAAAATATATGCTACCACGTTTCCACATTCGTAATTCTATTTAATTTGGTATGCGATCTGACCATGTTCTGGAAAAGTTGAATTTTGACCTTTTGACCCCAGGGTTAGGGGATGGGGATGAGCGGGGCTCTGCGGGCAAAATATTTGCTTCCATGTTGCTGCATTCATGTTTCCCTTTAATGTGATATGCAATGATCATGTTCCGAAAAAGTTGAATTTTGATGTTTTGACCCCACCCACTAAGTCCACCCAGGGGGTCTGGCACAGGCCTTCAATCAAAATTTGCGTTTGATATATTTCTTATTTATTGTAACTCTGTCTGCATGCAAAATTTCTGTAAAAAATAATGACAACTGACTGAGTTATTGCGAAATTTACATATTTGACCTTTGATCCCACTTGGGGGAGGGGCGGTAAATTTTTAATCACGGTTATGCTTATCTACAGGCACTGGGTAATCATTGCCTATAGTGAGAAGTTGTAAGATATAATAGTTTTGGAGAATTGTGATGTTTGTTCTACAAAAAGTCAATATAGCTTTTGCATTAGCCTAAACCTAAGTCAAAAAAGGGCCAAAACTCAGTCAAAAATTGGCGAATCACCTCCAAATTCGAACTTGGCCTGTATTTTATAATGCTTTATCAGTGTTAAATTTGAATGACAGTGTTGCATCCCTCCAAAAGTAATAGATCGTAAACCACACTTTAGCCGAAATCTAAGTCAAAAGGACAATAACTCTTAATAAGTTTGTGGATAACCGCTACTTTCAAACTTAACCTGTATAATTGATGCTTTACCCGTCTGTAAAGTTTGATGGATGATTAAATTGATGAATCCCTTCAAAAGTTATCGATCACAAACCAAAAGTGTGACAACGCGGAATACGACGACGACGCTGCCGAAGACGCCGATGGACACATGATTCTTATGTGTTGATTATGCAACTCAAAAAGCGGATACGTTTATTTGAGGAAGGGGCATCAATGCAACGAATATATATACATGGGGTCTTTGCCACTATAAAGAATTATCTATTGTCATTATACCGTGTAATGGTTTTAAAGCCCTTCCGTATATCTCACATCAAACGGGCCTCTGTCATGAAAGAACCTGACTCTGTCGCATGTGAGCAACAAAGGTGCAGACCAGTCTGCGCATCCAGCCAGTCTGATGCGTGCCTTTGTAACTTGCTCCCTGGAAAGTATATAGCTAAGCAGCTGAACTTGGCCCACTAAAAGCTTTAAGTTTCTATCTAGTCTCTGTTAATAACAAGGCTGATTTTAGCAAGATCTGGTTGCAAACCCTGACGAAATGAGACGCAGCACATATTGAGCCCGCTCATTATCCTTACCAAACTGTTACTATTCAAGGTGATCGAAGGCACTTTCATGCTACATGTACATAATTGTTAATATTTTGCCAGTTACTGACAGCCAACCTTTTTTAATCAACTGAAGGAGAGAATGGCCAAAAGCATTTCATGGAGGGTGCACAGTGGCTTTGTCATACAATGCATGACTCGATACCAAGGAGCTCCCTGGTATACCCCCATCTGCGTCACTGCGTTATGTGTTTGACCAAGACACATTTATACTTTCTTACTACTGGTTCAACCCATGAAGAACCATCCCGACATAACTGAAAACGTGTCGACTTGGACGTAAAGAATCAAATCAAGCAAACAAGCAAGTATTTTCATCCAAAAAAATTTAATAATGTGCCAAGCGTGTATTTGTTTACAAACTGAAGTTTTTGACAAGCTTTTATTATATTTTTTATCGCACAAAGGTTGTGGGTTTGATGCGCAAAGTTTACGTATATTTTAGTCCTACTTGCGCTTGAAATTGGCCCGGAATAGACGAAACTGTCTTCATTGTTCCCTTTCACTGGGCACAGTACCTCTTATGAGTATCGATATTACTTCGTTCAGTGCGTCGATTCTACCGATACAGTTTCTAATTCACCGCTATTAGGGGGTTCAGTCATATATAGCTTAATATCTCAAAATCGAAAAAACGGATCAGTCTGAAATTTCTGGTATTGTAGGATCATAAGCCTCTCGAACTTCTTGTGTAAATCATTTTTAGCTAAGTTGTTTAAATTCGAAATGGGAAGATAAAAAGCTGTGGATTTTCGCTTTTTTGACAACTATCCCTCTAAAAGAATGCGTTTCTTGCGCACCCACGATACACTGTCGTTGTTTTTGCACGATATTATGACATGTATGCATATATCAAAGAAATATAATGAGATCCACGGCGGAAGGACAAATCTAACTATAAGAAAATATGCCAAAATACTTACCACCCCCTCACAAATTTAGGCCAAAAACTCTCGATTCTACCGATACAGTCGATTTCACTCATTTCAGGCGCACAGTGAATCGATACTGTGTTGATGTCCCGCTTATATTTAGGCCTATATACCATGCATGTACGAAAAAAAGACAGCATTTTGAGCAACAACGTGAGATTCTTCATCTTACCTGCTTTTTTGGTTTCTGCCGATGTTTTTGACCAGACCCTTTTTATAGTGTACATGTATATTGTATGAATTAATTGTTTTTAAATGATCAATGGTTGATTTCACTTCCTGGTACTTGAGAACTTGTATTTGAAAAAAAACACTATTTGAATGTATACCTTAACCTTATATTTAAAGTACTATTGTACAGGCCTTTCGTTAAGAGTGCCTACCAGAAAAATAATTTTCTTATTTCTTTTGAGCACCCAAAACATATGCTAAAAATTATGGGTAAGAAAATATTTACAATTTTACGCAGAAAATTTGTGTTTATCTAAACCTTATTTGTAAAAGGCATGTGGATTGATGGATAATATGGTGGCGGATGAAGAATGCAAAAAGTTAAAGAACTTGGGAACGTGCCACAACCTCTTCATGACTAAAAGAATGACAAGCGCAGAGGTTGCAGAAGTCGTGAAGTTTTACAAAGGATGCAACAGCGCCCTAGATAAGCTTTTGGGTCAATTGGGTACTTACGCAACCTGGTTATCCTCAATTGCGTACTTGCAAAAACAATTGCGTATTTTCATATTTCTTTACACCATGTTTTTTTGCTGTGATTACACCTTTTCTAATTGCATGAAGCCATCGGGAATGTGCTTGCATATTTATTCACTCCCATCGCCTGCCTTTCTTAAGTATCAAACTCGTGGATTTTATTGTTCCTGAAGCAAATCTCATCCCCTTGTTGACATTCGAGCGTGTTTACTTTGCAAAGTTTCACTTTCGACCTTAGTGTTTTTTTCCGCGAAATACTGGACTGGGCACCGATATTTTCATAAAACTGGAGTATATTGAGCGCTCGCTAGTAAAAATAAAATCAATACCCGACTGGTATTTGTTTATTAGCCGAATGGAAATGAAATGGACCAAATGGTACGCATTGACATCGCATGTAATTGCAAACCGATCGTTAGAATTGCTTTTCGGTACGCACACATTTCATTTTAATTGCTTTTTGATGATTTTAATTGTGTATTTACGCAAATATGCTGCTTATCTAGGGTGCTGAATGCAACAAGGTTGCCAAGCTGTCACCGATCAAAACTAGTTGCAGCCAATCTCACAAAAAACTAACCACAACTGAATTTGATTGTAGACTGATTGCAAAGGTTTACAACAGTAGAAATTACTACCGAAGTTCTGATGCCTGATTCTGATGATCAATTTCAGCAGTCCAAGAGACAAAATATTTATAAGGTTGAGCCGGAAATGTCATATGCTGAAAGTGTAAGCACAGAGCTGGAGGCTCCCAGCAGAAGCAAAAAATCACTGGCAAAGAAAAAAGTGGTACACGGTCATAGCCATCATGCGGGGATCCAGAAAGTTTTGTCAGAGGGGGTCCAATTCTGACAATTTTTTGTTTGTTTTGTTTTTTAGTTGAGGGGATGGAGAGAGGAACAAAATGCCGCTAACAGTGGGCCATCATCGGCCTGCCAGCGAAATGCCATTGAAATGGCGTTTCGCTGGCATGCCGATTATGTCCCACCGCTGAATGCTGACTTGGTAGCTTTGGGGACCCGGATCAATTTGCTAGGAAACCCAATATTTTTGTGATTTTTCAGGATGGTCCGGACCCCATGTCCTCCTCTCTGTATCCGCCCATGGCCATTACCACAGCAACTGTCACTGTTTTGCTATCATGATGACAACTTGGGCAGAAATGATTTTATTCTTTTCAAAACATTTTGATTTTAAAAACAGTCTCCAACCAGTATCCCATCAGTTGGCGTTCAGTTGCAGCCGATGCAGATTACTCCTAATGAGTTGTGCTGACTGTTCCCAGATTACTCTCTAACGAGTCGCAAACCTTTCTCCGCTACTACTTAGCCACTGCACTTCTGTAAAGCCCCAGTCTCTCAGAGCCTACGATAGCCAGGTTTTCACGACTAATTTTGTTTGCAACTTACCTGTGACCTCTGCAACCATTGCAACAACTTTTCCACTACTGATATGATTGCCGACCGCAATAGTTTTTTTTTTAATTTTGCAACTGGTTGCCAACCGATAGCTGACAAACTGCAAAAACTACCGCTGATTGTACAGCGACCAGTCAGCAACTGGTCAGGTTCATATCAGTAGTGGAAAAGTAGTTAAAATGGTTGCAGTGGTAGTAGGTAATTTGTAAAAAAAATCCATCACAAAGTGGTTATGCCACAACCGCAAGCTCTGTGGGACCGGGGCTTTACAGGAGTAGCAGCTCAGTTTTTTGGGTTTTTTTAGCTCACCAGAGCCGAAGGCTCAGGGTGAGCTTATAGGATGGGGGTCGAGTGGGCGTCCGTCCGTCCATCCGTCCGTCGTCTGTCCACACTTTCAAACATGAATATCTCTGAGATCAGCGGGCTGATCGTAATCAAATTTCATCTTCCTTTTGAGACAACTAAACACTCTGCTGTCCGTTGGTCCCAAATAAGTATCAACCACAAGATCTTGGTGACAAATAAAATTCTTCATAATATGAAAGTTAGAAATGATGCATTATGCTATTACTGCCATTCATGTGATGAATCTATTAACCATCTTTTCTGGAGCTGTGACCGAATCCAAACATTCATAAAAAAAGTAACAGGTTGGCTGAATGCATATGGCATTGACTGTTCACCTACTGAAAAATGGTTTATATTCGGTTGGGAACGAGGAAAAACTGAATCAAAAATACTTAACTTCATACTTTTATATACCAAATATTATATTTACTGTACTCGATGTAATCAGCAGTCTTTATTCTTGGAAGTGTTTAAGAGAAAACTTTTATTTATGTATAAAACACACATGGAGATAGCCATTAACAATAATGATCTAACGAAATTTGAGAAGGGATGGAGTCAATTTTTGCCACTAGTAAACAGTATAGATGCATAATTATCAGCCCAAAACCATTGTTTTATGACACTCTACGGTGTTAAAATAGAGAAAAGTCCTTTAAAAAAAAGTAAGCAAGATAATTGTCAGCACAACAATCATTCATGCCTTGTTGCCGGGTCAGATTTTCCTTCCTTTTTGTTTTTTTTCTCTCTCTTCTATTTTTCTTCCTTTTTTACTCATTCTGTCTATCCATCTATCCATCTTTCCTTTTTTTTCTTTTTTTCCTTTATGTTGTTGTTGTTGTTGTTGTAACTTACACATTTTTGTAATATCCCATACAGTCTCTCTTGTCTAGGGTGCAGGGGTGTGGAAATAGTAAAATTTTCTACTTGTCCAGGAACAAGTGAATGGCCATAATGTACTTGTCGAAAGAAATTTTACATGTCCGAAGTACAGATTAGCTTATACCTATCTGTGCTTAAACAATTTACACTTTAGAAAACAGTATGAAACCATGCAGATATCAACTCTCTTGTAAACAGTGTAGATCCAGATCAGCTGGCTTCTGAAGAAACCAGCTGATCAGGATCCACAATGTTTTCAATGCAACATGTGAACTCGTAATAAATTATCTAAATATGAAATACAAAATTTTATTAACTTTATAACAAATTTTGTACTTGTAAATTTTCAACTAGTCCTGAATGAAATGGGACCAGAGGTCGGACAAGTCATTTCATGGCATGGCATTTCCACAGCCCTGCCAGTGTGTGTACCCTTGAACTTTTTGGTTACTGTAAAGGCGGCACCTCATGAATACATAATTAGGTCTGGTCTAATACAAGGGTAAAAGCTGAAAATGAGGTGTGGTATCTGTTTAGTGTTTAACATAAATATAGACGCAGACAGTGTAGACCTAGATCAGACTGCTCCAATAGGAACAGGCTGACCTGCATCTACACTGTTTGTTAAAGAGGCTTCAGAATTGTTCAGCAAACAACAAAAACATACAACTTTTAGTGATAGGCACCTGAAAGGTTAATGCATAGACTTTCATGGAATGCCCGCACATTTATGCGGCTCAAAAAAAGCTTAATAACTTTTTACCAATTATTAACAAAACCTGATTTCCCTTCCTTATTAGAAGAAACAGCCAAGCCACAACCAGATATGAATAATTAAGTTGCTGCCTTTACAGTTAGCAGAAAGTCTATTAATTTATTATACACTGATTTTATTTATAAAAAAAAAGTTGTAGTTTGTAAGGTGTGAGAGGGGGATGGTCCTCCCCGACCCCCTACACACCAATGGACGGGGAGAATAAAGCAATAACAACTAAAAAAAAAAAAAAAAAAAAAAAAAAAAAAAATTTCATCAGAAGCATCATTGGGGTGGGGGATTGACTCCATTAGGTTTTGGGCCAGATCGGATCAGAACTCTGGTTTCCATGGCAACAGATAGCTCCCATAGGGTTATAATGGGGAAAACCTTGTGACCACTCTAACTCCTTCATATTTGATTGGTTCTTCTTTATTATTCTTGCAGGTAACGAGGACAACCATAAAATCTTGGATGGGTTTGAAATTGGGCAGTATTCGACGAAGGACTTATGAGTTAGCTGCCCTTGAGCGTTTGGAAAATTCCCCATAGACTTATAATGGGAGAAAAGTTGTGACCACTCTAGTGCCTTCATTTTCCAATGAATCTTCTTCATTCTTGCAGGTAACAAGGTCAACCATAAAAGCTTGAACGGGTTCGAATTTCGGCAAGATTCCATCACTGACTTCGGAGTTAGCTGGCCTTGAGCGTGTGAAAAATCAATAAACTGTGTTGTGACCACTCTAGCGCCTTCATTTTTGATTGGACACTTATAAAATCTCGGATGGGTTCGAAATTGGGCAGTATCAGACGAAGGACTTATGAGTTAGCTGCCCTTGAGCGTTTGGAAAAATCCCCATAGACTTATAATGGGAGAAACGTTGTGACCATTCTAGTAACTCCCATTTTCCAATGGATCTTCTTCATTCTTGCAGGTAACAAGGTCAGCCATGAAAGCTTGGATAGGTTTGAATTTCGACAAGATTCAATCGCTGACTTCGGAGTTAGCTGCCCTTGAGAGTGTGAAAAATCAATGAATAGTGTTGTGACCACTCTAGCGCCTTCATTTTTGATTGGATCTTCTTCATTCTTGCAGGCAACAAGGACACCCATAAAATCTTGGATGGGTTCGAAATTGGGCAGTATCAGATGAAGGACTTATGAGTTAGCTGCCCTTGAGCGTTTGGAAAAATCCCCATAGAATTATAATGGGAAAAATGTTGTGACCATTCTAGTGCTTTCAATTTTGAATGGATCTTCTTCATTCTTGCATACAATAAGAACAACTATTAAAGCTTGGATGAGTTTGAATTTCGTCAAGATCCCATCACACATTTTGGAGTTAGCTCCCCTTGAGCATCTTAAAAATTAATGAATGATGTTGTGACCACGCTAGCTCATTCATTTTTGATTGGATCTTCTTCATTCTTGCAGGCAACAAGTAAACCCATAATACCTCAGATGGGTTTGAAATTCAGCAGGATCCGACTTGGGACTTATGAGTTACCTGCCCTTGAGCGTTTGGAAAAATCCATATAGACTTATAATGGGAAAAATGTTGCAACCACTCTAGTGCTTTCAATTTTGAATGGATCATCTTCATTCTTGCAAACAATAAGGACAACTATTAAAACTTGGATGAGTTTGAATTTCGTCAAGATCTCATCACATAATTTTATTTTGGAGTTAACACCCCTTGAGCATCTTAAAAATTAACAAATAATGTTGTGACCACTCTAGCTCCTTCATTTTTGATTGGATCTTCTTCCTTCTTGCAGGCAACAAGTAAACCCATAATGTCTCAGATGGGTTTGAAATTCAGCAGGATCTGACTAGGGACTTATGAGTTACCTGCCCTTGAGCATTTGGAAAAATCCCTATAGACTTATAATGGGAGAAATGTTGTGACCACTCTAGCGCTTTCAATTTTGAATGGATCTTCTTCATTCTTGCATACAATAAGGACAACTATTAAAGCTTGGATGAGTTTGAATTTCGTCAAGATCCCATCACCTATTTTGGAGTTAGCTCCCCTTGGGCATCTTAAAAATTGATGGATAATGTTGTGACCGCTCTAGCGTCTACATTTTTGATTGGATCTTCTTCATTCTTTCATCTAACAAGGACAAACATAAAAGCTTGGATGAGTTTGAAATTCTGCAGAATCTGACCAAGGACTTATGAGTTAGCTGCCCTTGAGGGTTTGGAAAAATCCCCATAGACATGTAATGGGAGAAATGTTGTGACCACTCTAGTGCTTTCAATTTTATATGGATCTTCTTTATTCTTGCAGATAAGAAGGACATCTATAAGAGCTTGAATGAGTTTGAATTTCGTCAAGATCCCATCACCTATTATGGAGTTAGCTCCCCTTGATCATCTTAAAAAGTGATGGATAATGTTGTGACTTATCTAGCGCCTTCATTTTTGATTGGATCTTCTTCATTCTTTGATGTAACAAGGACAACCATAAAACTTTGATGAGTTTGAACTTTAAGTAGAACTAACCTCAGACTGTTGAGTTAACTGCCCTTCAGTGTTATAAAAAAATCCGCATGGACTTACAATGTGAGATCTTTTGTGACCACTCTAGCACCCTTATTTTTGAATGGATCTTCCTCAGTCTTTCAGGTGACAATGACACCCATCAAAGCTTCAATGAGTTAGATTATCCGCTGCAACCAACCACCAATTACAGAGTAAGCTGCACTTGAGCATCTAAAATATAGCCGTATAATGTTGTGACCTCTCTAGCGCCTTCATTTTTCATTTGATTTTTGTCATCCTTGTAGGTTATCAGGACATACATTAAAGATTGGATTGGTCAGAACCCATCACTGACAACAGAGATAGCTGCCCTTGAGCATCAGAAAATACACTTTCACCATTTTTATTCAGATCTTTTTAAAACTTGCAAATAACCAGGACTGGCATAATATCTTATGTTTTTTTAATTAGTTTCTGGTCACTGTTTCAAGTTCAGAGTTACCTGCCTTTGAGCATCATCAATTATGGTATCTCCAAACATTATGCTGGCTCTCAGGTGAGAGATCCTCGCCCATTGGGCTACTTGTTTTTTGTTGCTTTACATCCCAAGTCAACAGCTATGGTCATGGCAAGATGGTCAGTTCACCAAACCACACTTTTTCCTGGGCAAGCTTGAACAAGCGGTTAACCAGTAATTCATGCACATACTTTCGCTTGTAACCGACAACATCCCTTCATGAGTGATTCAGCGGAAGGGAGGAGAATGACCATAGAAATTATTTCATGATCAATCTCCAAGAAAGTATGGGATCAGACCGGGATCAAACTGGTGACCCATGGATCTGCAGCAGATTCTTATCTGTAGCCAGACACGTTAGCGACTGCGCTACGCGGCCCCGTGTAGCAGCTCAGTTGTAGAATGCTCATCTTGAGATCAAGAGAGCCCAGGTTGAAGGTCACATTGTGATACATCCTCAGGTCAAGGTACAGTCCCATTGCTTAATACATACAGTGAAACCTGTCTTGAGCGGCCACTAAAAATAGACAAAACAAAGGCCTAAAAGCCATGAGGTATCTTAATGCAGGTCAAAATTACTGCAGAATGCTCCACGCCCGTGGAACATTCTGCAATACCTTTGACCTGCATTAAGCGATTAACGGTCTTGAAAAACTAATTTGGTCTTCTTTTGAATGACCGCTTAAGACAGGTTTTACTGTATATTAATTGTGTGTATAAAAGAGTGTGAATCCTCATGAAGCCAGCTGATCTGGATCAACACTGTTTTCAAAAAGGGGATATCCATTTTTGAAATACTCTATTGCCGCTAAGATCAAATACGGTAGTCCTCTATATGCTGCTTTTACCTGTTTGTAAAACTTGGCAGCATTTGAACTAATAATTATCAACTACTAATTGGTCTGAACTATTTGCTATTATACTGTTATCACATTCAATTCCAGAGAGTGGGTTTGGTGCAGCTTTGTTGAGATAATAACAGGAGCTCCTAATCAAAGTGCAGCAAAAACCTGAAGCATGCGGTTCCGGTACTATCCAGGAAAAAGGTAAAGATCATGCAGCTATTGTACAGTCCAACCTCACATTCTAGAATTCAGGTGTCACACTTGGCCAATCTGTTATTATATGACAGTTCCAGCCAAATTACCTATGAACTATCTATAGTATCAGGCTACCAGATAAGAGAGTGTAACTGAAAATTATTTTTCTTATTTCTCAGTCAAAACATATGTTGTGGGTACTCAAAAGAGGTAGCGAATTCTTTCCTTTAAGAAAAGTTCCTTATGGTATGGAAAATCACTATTGACACATTAGGCGATTTTCCTTGAATGTGTACAATTTTTATAAGCGTAATGGGAGCTACCCAATTGATTGATATTTGATATTAGGCCTCTTGTTCAGTGTGTGTTACTGAAAATCAATTTTCTTATTTATCAGCCAAAACATGTTGCGGGCATTCAAAAGAACCATCTCAATGAGACAGTTCTTACGGTTCTTTTATTTGAGCATCCAAAAGTATGTTAAAACTGATGTTGATCCACACTACCCATATTAACCCTTGTTTTGCTGAACCCGGTTTGAAACTGTACGCTGCTTTCTGCTCTGGTTGAAAATAGATTCTTACAGTTTAACAGGATAAAAATTGGGGTGGGGGGATTCATTCAAGAGTTTAGTAAAAAAAATATTTGGCATGACAAGGGTTAATTTCATAATGAAATTACTTGAAATCAGTTCATATTTTTACAATGCAATCAGTATGAACTTAAAGGACCATGTGCGCAAATAAGGTAGTATATGGTATATTTGATTATGGTAGATGCTCTAAGATTTTGAGACAAAAAGGGCAGACCCAGATCAGACTTTTTCTGAAGAAGGTAGTATTATGGTATGTTGGATTACAGTATATGCTCTTAAATTTCGAGACAAACAGGGCAGAGCCAGATCAGACTGCTTCTTCAGAAGCAGTCTGATCTGGGTCTGCCCTGTTAGCTGTTCATTGTTTGTTTGATTTGATTCTTTATGTCCCATCAACAATCTTTCAGTTATATAGGGACAGGTCTTCCTGGGTTGAACCAGTACTTAACTAGGATAAATGTCTCGCTCATGGACACAACACAGCGACACCGGTGAGGCTCGAACTCGTGTTTGCTGTTAACACAAGCATTTTGTGAATTTCAGCCCTGGTAATCAAATCAGAAAGAAAACTGTTCAAAATTTTAGGGCATTTACTGTATGATTGAAACTGGTATGTTTGTGTTACAGGGAAGGATGATGAGCAGTAGGATGGACTACAAAGGAAGGATATGGCTGATTTCCTGAAGTTTAAGGATATTTTAAATACATAGGATACTTTGTGTTGCATTTGGATTTGTCATTGGGAGATTTCTTCATATTCACAGGTAAGGCCAGCGTGTTTTTATATACTTAACTCCTAGCATGCTTGGTAGGTATTCATGCTTTCATTGTTGTGTGCTGATTTTTATTCAAAGAATTATTTCAGGAACACTATCAGAGTGTCAAACGGTTTGAATCCAGATCAGGCCTGACCCTTTGTCAGGCCTGATCTGGGTTCAAACTGTTTGCAAAGGTTATTCGCAGACAACAAATGTCACTGCTAGCAGGGAAATAATTAATTTACAAGACTTCTTGAATGATAGAAATTGCAGCTTCTTTAAACCCTTAGCATGCTTAAGCTGGATCCATGTATATTAATTCATTTAAAACTGAGTAGATCCCATAATCCAAATCAGCTGGCTTCTCATAAGCTGGCTGATCACATGCGCAGATCCAGAAAGTTTTGTCTGAGGGGTCGATCCAACTTGGACCGTTTTTTTTAGTTGATGAGGGGAGAGAGGATCCAAATACCACTATAAGTGGGCCATCATCAACCAACCAGGGAAACACCATTTTAATGGCATTTCGTTGGTGGGCTGATGATGGCCCAACATTGAATGCTAGCTTGGTATAGCAGTGCGATTTTTCAGGCGATCCAGACCAGTATTGCTAAGAAAGCCTATATTTTTGTGATTTTTCTGGGGGTGGGTGGGGGGGGGGAGGGGGGTCCGGACCGATCTCTACTTTGCATGCAAATACATGCTTATACGGTACCTGGAATCCTGCCACTTAATTAGATAAGAATTGGTAGGTAAATAAACAATTTGGACAAAATATTGGGTCTGATCTGAATCAAACCCCGCTGGTACTCTGATGCTATATCTGATTTTTTTTTTAAAGTTCATAAAACAAATCTTCATATAACAAAAAAATCTCTGCAATTGTTATTTCCCCATGCTGGGAGTTCCAACATAAGTAGATTAATAAATCAAACTGGTATGTGGGAGGGTGGGTGGGGTGGGGTAGTGGGATTTTTGGGGTCTAATGATACATGTAAAACTTGTCAGATATGGGGATGACATTTAATACATGTAAAGTCACCTTCCTGTTTGTGGAACTAATAATGCATGGGAGCCCTTGTTAGCCCTTTGTAATGAATTCTGATGGATTTCCCCATACATGTTGATACAATATAAGTATGGGACTGCCCGTTGTGTACTTAAAGGGGTCACAGGTAGAATTTTCTAAATTATGGTGTATTTCTGTCACTGAATGTTGTTTTAATCTTAGAAAACAGTGAAGACTCTAATGAAATGCAGCATTATGCTGCATTTCATCTGGGTCTTCACTGTTAGCCAAAGCACCTGTTTAGGGGTTTCTAGTATACAAAGACATACATTACAATTGTAGATTTGTGTGGGCTTATAGACTAAACAATTATAAAGCAGACTGTCAGAACACCCTGTAATAGAATCATTTCATGTTTTTTCTTGGAGGTTTAATTTAGCCCACACAGTCCACCCCCACCCTTTTCAAGCAAGATTCTTCAGGACTGAAAGATAAGGACTTCCTTGGTAAACTTTATTGAGTCTGAAATAATTTGTGTTTTATTTTAACTCTTTCTGCTTATACAGCAAAGTTTTGATATTATTATTATAACGGTAAATGTTCTAAAATTTCGAACACTAAAAAATAATTATTTTTTTCCGCTGTTCGTAATTTTAGAAATTACGTTTGAGAAAAAGTGCTAGTGTTCGTAATTTTAGAATGTGGTCTTTATCTTGAGCAAAAACGGTATGTATACATGTAAAAATGTGGTAGAAACGTGTTGAAAACACGGCGATATGATTCTGCGCTATCTACTCATTTTTCTTTTCAACCGCCGCTAAATTCTTGCGGACTGAGTCAGTAAAATGTCCAACGCGTGCGTTAATTGCCAAGTCGAGAGCCAGGCACGTGCATGTTATGTCACTCAATTTACTTTCAAGTCGTGAAAGTCCGCGTATTTAACCTCGGACTACCGATGAATGGCTCCTCCAGAAAACCAAGACGCTTTCGCTTGCTCTCCATCTGCGCAAATGCCGTTTATAATGTAATACAGCACGGTGAATACAGTCACTCAAGGACATCTCGTCGATCAGATTTTTTTGCAAAGATATACACGAAACTTTGAAATACGTAGACGAGTTCTCAGAGTTAAAACAAATGACGAAATTCAAAACGAACACATCTCTCTCTCTCTCTCTCTACTTGTCGATCTGTCGATGCACTTTGATTTTCCCGAAAGGATGTGCATGTACCAGTCTCTCTCTCTTTTTCTCTCCATTTACATTTGCAAAAACGGTTTAGATCCAGATCAGACCCGAATGGAATTCAGGAAAGAATGTTTGGTCAATTAAAAATGTATTCATCTGCGATAGAAAGTACGCAAAGTGTCGTACAAAAGCCGATGCGAACGATAAAATGGGTTTTACGTGTATACATTGTCCGGTCCCATACGCGGATCCAGAGGGGGGAATTTCTTAGAAATACTGGACCGTATCCCCTGAAATTCTCAAAACTACAAAGCCAGCATTCAACGTTGGGCCATCATCGGCACGCCAGTGAAACGCCATTTAAAGGCGTTTCGCTGGCGGGCCGATGATGGCCCGCTCTTAGTGATATTTGGATCTTCTCTCCCTTAAAAAAGAAGATAAAAAACGTTGTCAGAGTTCGGATCGAGATCAGATCCGAATGGATTTCAGGAAAGAATGTTTCGTCAATTTAAACATTTGGGCACGCGATAGAAAGCATGCTTAGCATCAATACTGTCGAATATCCGACTTTGTCGTGCAAAGGCCGATGCGCACGAGAAGCATCTCCAAGTATCATTTTCAGCACCGATACCGTTTGCACGCGCTTGAGTCTCTCTCTCTCTTTGCAAATAGTTTGGATCCAGAAGATCTCCGACGTCTTGCCACACCAAATCAGGGGCAAACAGGCATATCAAAAATCAATCATGTAAGAGAACGTCCGACTTTGCGTCCGATGCCTCGAAAGAATATGATAAATTAATGAGCCGTGACACGAGATTTCCAACAATGTGGTACGTGGGACCAGCAAAGCCTCAGATCAGCCTGCGCATATGCACAGTCTGATCAGAGCCTTTGCTAGTCGCTTGAATATTCTATGAGTGTGAAGCTACTGACTGAACATCGTTTGGAGTTTGTAAGCTTAAAAGGAGGCTGCACAGGCTCGTCTGAGTCTACACTCGTCAAAATGCCACATACATGTAGTTGGATATCGTATGTCGTGGCTCAATTTATATATATTGGCTTCGAGCCGATGTACGTATACAATAGGCTGGGTACATAAATATCTCAAAGGAAATGAAAATGGCAAATTCAGACAAGTACCACAAATCTAGTTTTTCATGCATGCAGTGCGCCGTTTCATGCTCGAGTTCATCGAAATTGTCCTTTTTTCATGCAAACGGAGACACAGCTAGGCAATCATGTTTTTTGTGCTAAGTCCGCTTTCGTGTGTCAAAGCCATGCACCGCGTGCTACCCGAGTCTTAAAACAACAACAACACGTGGTCTGATAGTCGGCTTCTTTGATCTCAAACATGTCTGTGAACCATTACCCTGCCCCTTTGTCTGCGGCTGATACTATTAGCAGAGCCGGACCCAAGGGCACCCCCCCCCCCCCCCAAAAGAGGCTGTGACAAACTAATTTAGCAGACACTTTGGGCCTAGATCTGGCCCGACAAAATGTTTAATGTTTTGTTCTAGAAACAAAGTAGCTGATAAGACTGTGCGGTGCGCAGGCTGATCATTGCATGTAACAAAGTCGGGGTACAAACATCCACAGACGTGTTAGTGGTAATTTTGGTAAATAAAGCGAATATTCCGAGATGTCGCGATCATCTCAAGGGCTTTTAAATTCACAGCCACTTAGTGGGGCTATATTTCCCAAAATTAAGGCATGCACCTTCATCTACATTCCTTCTATGTGTATGTGGGCAGTTAAGGCATTCGCGATATTCCACGGATGCGCAGGCTCGTCTGAGCCTTCGCTGCTCGCATATGCGATAGGTACCATAATCTCATGAACTGGCTTATTTCATGAAATTTAATATGTAAATATTAGATTAATCAAGATGCAGAATCGTGCTACAATCAATTTGTATGTACGTTTGTGCGTACATGATACCGGTAATGCACTCGTAGGACCTTCCATGTACAGTTTCAACAGACACGCCGAGATCGGCTCAACAGTTTGTTCAAATGTTCCATTTTGAGGAATTTGATGTTTTTGATGGATAGGAATGGCCATTATTACATGTAACTTAGAAATCCGCCAACAAGTATTTTAAAGATGTCTAGAATTTTTATTTGGCTAGAGTCTTCATCCACTTTAAACTTTGTTAGTGAGCGAGACCCTGGCGAGATTGTGCAAACACACATGCTCTCCCGAGCCTTCGCTGATCACATCCGTCATAAGTACCAGCAGCGTCTTTACCAGCTCATATGGGGCTCCGCGCAAGATGATTTCATGCTGGGGTCCAAGCTGTGTTCAAGAAAAGAGCACATGCATAGAATGATAGAAGTGCGATCCGTGTCGCACGCGGCTTGGGCATATTGCCGAACTGGAAAATCCTTCAAAATACTTAAAAGGGAGGGGAGGGGGTGTCAGTCGGATAACCTGAGAATCACACATATTTCAGCCTGAAGTTAAAGGTAATGTACCGTGAATAAAAAAGAGATGGTGACCACGTGATAAGTTCTTGCAGGCATGTCGGTAAATATTAAATATACGGTGGCTTTATTTTCCGTGAGATAAAAAAACAACAACATGAGACTTGCACGATTTTCTCTGCATTTTGCACGAAACCGAATGACCCCTTATGATGCAAACGTCCACGGCAATCACTATACCCATCTAAGTAGAATGGAACCTTCCAAATACCGCTACCACTCACCTGCTGTACGGTAGAAGTATACCGAACACAGATGGGACAAAGAGATAAACGGACATCGATTTTCCGCCGAAAAAACGTGTTCGTAATTTTAGAAATTCACTTTCCCGAAAAAGGGCAGTGTTCGATTTTTTAGGATGTTTTAAAAATTATTTCAGCGATAATTTTAGGTGTTCGAAATTTTAGAACATTTACCGTATTATATTGGAGGGTCAAAGGTTAGAATTTTCAAATTACTTTATATTTCTTCACATGAGCAAGTTCTTCCCTTTAAAGAGAAGTCTTCATTTTGAAAAGGGACACAATTTACAAGAACTGCTTGTTCCAGTAGTTTTCCAATGATTTGTGTAATTATATCAGCATTCTAGCCACGCCCTTGAACACTATTGAAAAGTTCAGCCCCATCTGAAAAACAGCATTCTGTCTTTCAAACATTAACAATAGCTGCTTTTCATTCTGATGGATTTTCCCATACATAAGAGCAATTGAATATGTCCTTTTTGTATTTTAAGGGGTTGCCAGTCCAAATTTCTATAAAATCATGTATGTCTGTACCTGAATTTAGCAAACGGTGCAGACCCTGATAAAATGCCACCCTATGTCATTTCATCTTGGTCTTCACTGTTTGCCAAAGTACCTGTTTAGTGGTATCATTCAGATTGAAATTTACTACCTTACCAGTGGTTGCTGATAACTCAACTCTGAATTAGTGTTCATGAAGAATTTAAAAACAACAACAACAACAACAACAAAAAAAGCATAAAAGGATGCAAAATTACTCGGCATATATAACCCTTTTTTACAGGTTTCCATAGCTGGCAATAATGGCACAAGCTGGCTCAATTGCCCATAAAAAATAAAATATATCTCTTCAAGACTTCATTATGTTTATAATCTGGCAACTTATGCCTGTCAGTAAACTTTTTTTTATTGTTTTAGTTTATGTCTATAGTTTGAAGGCATGCAGAATTTATCAAGGTACAGGAACTGTGGCAAACGGCAAAAATGCAGATGATGAGATCTATTCTGCAAGTGACTTGTCATCAGGGTCTGTACTCGCTACTCTTTGCTAAGATAAAACATCTCTTTAAAGGCAGAAATACAGATAATTCATTGCATGCAAGGTAATTTTTTTTTCCATCAAAAATTTTGTCAGTTGATTTTTTTTCAAAGAATTTTTCCAGGAATAGCATCGAGTGTCATACAGTCTGAATACAGATCAGCTCGGAGACAGTGGCTGGCAAGAGTTTATTTAAAGTAGAAGTCATTTTCTAAGGTAGTTTATGCAACCAACAAATAAGGCTTGACATAATGCACCAGTCGGGGAATAGCTGGGATATTTACTTTTTAACACTGCAAAGCCCTGGTATATGCCCTTCACTCCAGCGACATTTTTACGTCCAATCCCTGGTTAAGGTCCCCGCCTCCCACCTTATCCCAGGCCCCAGGGGAGCTGCGTTTGCAAATGGCTGGTGCATAACCAGCCAGCACCGTACCTGAGGCATTTTATGGAGGACGCACTCCAGAGGGGGTCTGTAGGTACTCCCTCAAAGGGGGTTAAGAGAGGCAAAACCCCAGCGGAAAATGGTTTTAGAGAATTTCATATGGTCAAAATGAATTCACAACACACACAACTTATGCTATTAGTTGCATTTTTTCTCCTAAAACAAATTAAGTAGCTAAAGACCCTATACCTGCGGTGCTGAGTTGTACCCACATGCGTATCATGCGTACACATAGGTACGCATACACATAGGTACACCCCTGCCAGCAGACCATTCACTTAATATACTGAGTTTTTTTTTAAGTCTCGGTTGTGACACCCTTCATTTGATCAAACTGAATGTGAGAATCCGGTTGTGTATAGTCTGCTGATAATCTTTTGGGCCTGATCTTGATCCAAGCTGTTTGACACTCTGATAGTGTTCCTTAAAGAATTTTTGGAAAAGTTGATTTTGAAAAAAATCAGCAGACAACAATATTACTCAGTAGGCAAAGAGTTAATACCTCATCATACTCTTATTGCCATTGTATTGTGAATGTCTGTTTAATTCATTACTCTGGCTACTGGCCACAATATTCCAACTGACAATGCCAGATATGCCATTCTAAATTAACACAAAGGTCAAGTGATGCCTTGAGAGAATCATGTTTCAACTGCCTAATAATATAAATAGACTCTTGACCAAAACAGAGGAATCTAATGAACATTCAACTTGCCTTAACTTAATATTTTTAGTCATACCAGCTGGGGTGCATAATCATTTGGGCATAGATTAAATGTGGTTGGCAATAGAATTATTCAGGAAAAGACATTTCACCTTATTAGCCACTGCATGCCAATTGATTTACCACCATCCTTATATCAAATTTATTTGCTTTTCTCTGTGTTAATGTATCAGCAACTTTGTTAAGCTAGTGATGCTACAAATGACTTGGCCCAGGTTTTTAAGTTCATGTCTCAATGAATCAAAAAATCAGCACATAGCTGTGATGATGCCATCAGAGCATGGAGCCTGAAGTATGTGCTGTGTCAGATCATATCCACCTGTCAAGATAGGGAACTCCCTTCAATAAATGTTCCAAATTTCTTACTCTTTTCTTGTACAGTAAAACCTGTGTAAAATGGCAATTCAAAAATAGACAAAACAAAGATCTGAATGACAAATGGCAGCTTAATGAAGGTCAAAGGTATTGCAGAATGCTCCCCTTGGAGCATTCTGCAATACTTTTGACCTGCATTAAGTGATAATTGGCAATGAAAGCCAATTTTTGGTCTTTTTGAGAGTGGCCTTTTTAAACAGGTTTTTCTGTACCAGGTTAATATTCTAAAATTTCGAACTATCTTTTTCTGTTTGCAAATAAAATGTTGGTTATCAGGGCTCAGAAATGCACTAAATGCTTGTCAAAATAGCAAGCAGACTGCTCCTGGTCTGTGCTGTTTGTCTAGGCTTTTTAGGCACTACAACAATGAGTGTTCAAATTTTTTGAATGCGACTCTGTGCTCTTTTCAGCTCAAGTCATTGTTTTAACTTAATATTGATAGAATAGCTAACAGTAATAGTGAAAGCACTGATCAGGCTAGCTGCTTCCTTCAGTCTGATCTGATTCTGCACTCTTTTTCGAGGACATACAGTCAAGTTCAAGTTCAAAGTGGTTGAGATTCATAGCATTTCTCAGTTAATTATCTTATATAATTAAACAGGTGAAAATGTGGCATCAAAAAAAAGTACCTTAGAACAGTAATCTTGTTATAGAGCTATAATATTTTGTCATTAGTATCTTGTTTAAATGCAAAGTTTTCCCCAGAACTGGATCAGCAGGACACTTTAGCAACACCCATTTTTTAACATGGTGAATTTAACCCTTTCTTTCATGAATATTCATGCTAAGATCCACTCACTATGAATAATTATATAAATAAACTTTCATGTTATCTGCTATAAGCTGATAGAGTAGACCTTGATCAGGCAGCCCTTTATTAGAGCTGCCTGATCTGGGACTGCTCTGTTTGTAAAAGTGTTAAAAGGCGTCTTTATGAGGTAATGGATTAAGTGACAGCAAAATCTTAGATCACCTCATTGAGACAATTGTTTGAGCATAACCTTGCAATACTTTTCTTATCGCATAAACTTTGGGTGCTCAACAGAACTGGCTGAGAGACACTGCCCTGTTGTTAGGTGAGTTTAAATATAAACTTTGGGTGCTTAGAGACTGACCTGTTGGTGAGTTTAAACATAAACTTTGGGTGCTCAACAGAACTGGCTCAGAGACGGACCTGTTGGTGTGTTCAAACATAACTTTGGGTGCTCAACAGAACTGGCTCAGAGACTAGCATGTTTTTGGTAACAAAACAAGCCTGCCTTTTTCTTATGGTGAAGCTGCTTTGCATCATGCATCTTGATGAGTGCATTCTGATTATCTGCCAATTTCTGAGAGCTTGTTTCATGCATCTAATAGCTTAACCCTAATTTGCAGTCTGCTGGTGAAAAAAATAATAATAATTAATGAGCCAGTGCATGAGATTTCCAAAATGTGGCATTTTGACATGTGTAGACTCGGACTAGCCTCTGCAGTCGCCTGTTAAGCTTAGAAACACCAAATGGTGTTCAGTCAGTAGCTTCAATAGAATACTCAAGGGACTAGCAAAGGCTCTGATCAGACTGCACATATGCGCAGGCTGATCTGAGGCCTTGGTGGTCGCACATACCACTTTGTTCGAAATCTCATGCACTGGCTCAATTATTTTAAAAAATCTAAGAGTGGATCTAGTTCAAGGTGCTGAAATTCTAAAAATGAAATTTTCATCGATGAACAGTTTGCTGAAAAAAGCCAACAAATGGTCCAGGCCCCCAGATAAGAGTGCGTAACTAAAAATTGCTAATTATTTTTCCTTATGATGGCCCTTGATCAGATCAGTGTTGGCACATGCTTTGCCCAAGTAAATTTCAAGCACATAAAGAAATCATCATAAGGGCCTCGATGCGAGCCTGTTTTCGGGGTTTCCCACAAAGCAAGACTCAAACCAGTCTCCTCAGCTACAGAGACTAGCTAGAATATTGAAATTTCGCTTGTGGCAAGTTTTGATATGATACTTTCCAATTAGCGAACAATAAGGGTGCTGATCAGACTGCGCCAATGCGCAGGCTGGTCTGTGCCTTTGTTGTTGGCAAACACCGAAGACAATTTTTCTAGCAGCGATCGAGGCCCATATTTATGCCATCTATAATTTGCAGCCAGATGACATGTTGTAAAATTCTTTTCACAATTTGTGCATGATTAATAATAATTACCAAATTTTTTAAGGTTAGATGATTCACATGATATATATGGGTAGTATTTTGGAAAGTCCACTTCATTTGCAGCATAGCTTTGGAATTTAACCCATAAAGCGCCACATATGATTGCAGCAAATGACAATTTCAAATTTTGCTGCTTGTCTCATGAAATATCATACCTTATTTTTTTCTAAAATTATGAAAGATGTTGCAAAATTTGTCTTCTGCAGCAGTAGTGATTGGTGCTTTAAGGGTTAAGTTGTTTTGTAGGTGTGTGCTTTCTACCAATCTTTCATCTGATGTCAATCTCTAAATTGAGAGTTAAATGGGGGCCCATTCAAAATGAGAGAAGAGAAAAGGCATCTTTTCCCAAAAAAATCTGCCCAAAGTTTAAATAATTTCACACATACCCTCTACCAAATGTGCTTAAACCGTTATGCTCCACCAAACAAAATGGTCGCCAGAGTTGAAATAGAAAAAAATCTTTGAACTGCTGGCCCTAATTCACAAGAATTTCACACAATTATTCATCATAAAGTCCTCTACCAAAATTGCCTAAAACAAGTCTGCTCTGCTAAACAAATTATGGCTATTAGAGCTAAAGATAGAAAAATCTTTATAATTGACATGCCCTAAACACGGCTGACAATCTGTCGAATGCGAAACCGGTGGTTCAGCAAAGACATCCGGGCGATTTATTTCCGGTTTCGCAAAGAGGATCCGCAAAAGGTAGACAGAGTGTACCTGTTCAAATTTTAATGATGGATATTTACTTATACAGAAAGTTAATCAAAAATCTTAGAATGCTATTTTGTCAGTTAATATTTAGTGTTTTGACACGCCAAAGTAATTTACTTGATTTCGGCAAGGTTTTCAAGGAATTTATTCCCTCCTCCGAAACTCCTGTTTCAACACGGTCAAGGTCGCCAAAAATACAAAGGAAAATAAAGCATTTTGCCATTATCGGTGAGTCTCGATGAAAAAATTCACTGTCTAATTGTTTGAATTATATTTTCGTAAGTCGGCGGTTGCGCCCCAACTAACACAGCGTTTAGCATATTTTAGAATATTGATTGAAAGGGAAGATTGCTCCTGGTTCGGCATGTAATCATTAAAATATGAAGGAATTATTTCAACCCTTATTTGGAACATTTACATGCAAAACCAAAAACTTGAGACCGAATTAGCCTACAAATCTGCAAAATGTAATACCCTACGCCAATGTGGAGTTATTACAGACCCCCCGCATTATATACACACTCAGCATGGCGTCTTGTTTGAAGCCCACAAGGCAATAATTGTCAGAACTAGCAAAATATCGTCGTGTTTATCCCATATTTTCCTCATCTTAACAGATGTTTCACGAGGACGGAAGAAAAATCACAACAACGAGGAAACACCTAACCATATCCTTTGGTGCACGAAGAAACCGATATAAAACTGACAAAATAACATTCTTTAATTTCAAAAATATTCATTTTAGTTCAAATTAACAGCTTTCAAATGCGAGCACTCGTTATTTGTTTACCTTTTGCGGATCCTCTTTGCGAAACCGGAAATTAATCGCCCGGATGTCTTTGCTGAACCGCCGGTTTCGCATTCGACAGATTGTAAGCCGTGCTAAACCACTGGCCCAAATTTAACTCTCAATGCACCAATCGCAACAAAAGTTGGCTGCTTTTCTCGTCTGTTCAAGTTCAAATGTTTAAGAAGCCTCAATGGCAATCAGTGTGGACCCAGATCAGACTGCTTCTATACCTAATTCGTCAGTAATGTTAGGCAATTATTTGCAGCAGACGACATTTTTAGATGCATTTTTTCTTGGCGCTATAAGGGTTAAAATAATTTCACATAAATGTTCCTCCTAAGACCCTCTACCAAACTTGCCAAAATTGTTCCACTCTGCTTGACAAAATGGCCACCAGTGCTAAAAATAGAAAAAATGTTTAGATTACATTCTCCTGAACCTCTGGCACAAATTTGAATAATCTCATACAAACAGGCTCTACCAAAATTGCCCAAACTGTTTTGCTCCTCCAGACTTAGTGGCCATCAGAACTAAAACTAGATAATGGGAGCGCAGTGGCTCAGTTGTAGAGTGCTTGACTTGAGACCGAGGGGCTGCGGGCCCGAGCCTCACCAGCGTCACTGGGTTATGTCCTTGAGCAAGACACATTTATCCTTGCTTAGTACTGGTTAAACACAGGAAGACCTGTCCGGACATAACTGAAATATTGTTGACTGGGACGTAAAGAATCAAATCAAACAAACAAATAAATTAAAGAACCATCTCGTCCTGAACTCCTGGTCAAAATTCAGAATAATTTCAAATGTTACTTGTAGTCTTTCAAAACAGTTTCATAATATACAATTTATTGACTATTGAGGCATTGGATATGATGTGATATCGACCTGAGAGTACCAATATTGACGGAGGCGGAGCCGAGGTCAGTATTTATATTCTCAGGTCGATATCACATCATGTCCAATGCCTCAATAGTCAACAATTGTTTTATCATATAATTTTTTCTAGACAAAAAAGCAACAACAACAACAAAGTCTTGGCCGGACAGTCATGAATTTCATTTTTTTACATGATGACTAACTGATTTCATTCAACTAAAAGAGGAATGAATGCATACTTTATTTGTAATTACAACATCAGACAGGGAAGATCCAGATTAAATGCCACATAATGTGGCATTTCATCAGGGTCTACATTGTTTGCTAAGACAAAAATGATCTTCAGGAAAAAAACTGCAATTATGTTTAGAAATTAAAACCTGTGACCCTTAGAATTATACAATGGACCATTCCAAGTTTATTGCATCAATCCAGAAGGAAGAATTCATTCGTTCATTTAAGAGTTCTGCTCATTACTATATTCAACAGCAAAGTCTGAATTACATGTATATGATGAAACACCAAATCTTGTGAATTTCGTGCTGCTGTCACTCACTGAATTGTATTTACAGCAAATCATGCCAGTTTCATGCTGAAAGCACATCTGTTATGGAAATTTTCTATGAAGTCTATTTTTAGTAACTTAAAGATTGAATGGGAAAAACGAGTAGGCCATGTGATATGTAGTTTTATGGACTCGAGTGGATAGGCATCTGGGCCAATCAAAAGATGTCTATTTATAGGTTATATAATAATGTATTTATAGTATTTAAAGGTTTAGATAAACAAAACTAAAGAAATACCGTTCTGAATTTGATTTGATTACAGTCACCTTCTCTAGGTATATAGATTTTGTTCAATATTGTTTTTGGCCTTCTTTGAAAGATGAATGATAATAGCATTGCCGAAAATTAGATAGTTTGCTCCTCATTTTGCGAGTATACCTCCCTTTGTTTAAGGGGCCTTTACACTATAAAGAATTGACTGGAAGTTCCCTCAACAAATTGCAAAAATATGAAAAATCTTGAATACCCAGACATTCGCTGAAAAATTCGAAGAACGTGATCATCGAGGCTTGTCACAACGATTTGAAATGACACCAGAATGTGTTCATATCGTACGAGCAAAGACCATCTAACGAACACCAGCAAATGAGAAACGAAATGTCAACGAACGCTCAAAGTGCTGTGCATCCTCTCTGTGGCACCTTGTGAATGTGAATAGTAAGCGTATCCCAACCGATCAACTGCCATGCAGTTATATAAACGAGAAATCAAATCTGGAGTTCTTACCATTATTTTCCCAACTAGTTTCGGCTGTGCTCTCATTATCAAGAAGCATTTTGTAAGCAACAAAACAACATTATGCATATATACAGTACAAAATGGCTGTCACATGATACATGTCATTTAGTAAAGGACACAACCAAAAAGGGACAGCCAGTGACCATTCGGCCACTGAATGTCCAAGAGGGTAACTACTGCAGCGCAAGAATGTCCCAGATTTAATCTACTGTTAATATGTGATTTTATGGCTCAATTGCAAAACATTGCATTCTGCAACAAAACCAGCTTTGTAATTCTTTGTGTAGTTTATTTTCAGTCGAACAGCTAAAGAATTCTGGATGCGTTCAAAAGACTACAATTTGGTTGGACAAATACTACCGTTGAGCTAATGAACTGTTGTCGCACTGCTGACAACCAATCCTTTCGAATTGCATTCAGTAACCAGTCGTTAACGTTCTGCGGACGCACAAACCGTTTGCATTGCGTTAGTGAACGAACCCTCTGGGTATCAACAGTTCATTGGCCAACTTCAAACTTTTTTGTGCATGCAAAGATCTTGGACGCACTGTGCGAACACCAAAGTATGGGTTCGTTCTTCAATGAACTATAAACAATATTAAACCATTGATCACCGTTGAGCTGACGACCTTCAATGCACACTAGCATGTATAAACGAATGTCAAAATATCTCCACACGCAGAGCGAACGCTGAGCCAATTTGTTATAGTGTAAAGGCCCCTTTACCAATTCTTCGACTTTGGAACTATACCGCAAGAGGGCTGAACTTATCATGTGAAGTGGGAGACAATGTACTCTGACACAATTCTATGGTAATTCCCATTATGCTTACTTGTGTGTTTGACACTGATGATATTTTGCTGAACGTTTATTTTAAGAAAACACCACAAAAAAGCAGGCAACAGGCAAAATTATCCAGTATTCAAAGAGTGAGGATGATGATGGAGTAATAAGTCATAAATAACATGTCCTGTAAGCTTAAATTCGGATAAGGGTGTTCATATATATATAGAGTAATTTCATTGTTTTTCAGGTTGGCTTCCTGGACATCTTGAAAAATTTGGAATAGAAAAATAAACCTGTGTTTGTGAGGATATTATTTGTTATAATAAAAGGTAAGTTGTTGCCCAGAATAGCGTTTTGCTCCAGCTTGCTTCCTATTTATTGTCATCCACAACCAGAAATGTTTTTTTCCTGTAATGCTAGACATGTATGAAGGAATTCAGCCAATATGGAAGAACAAGATGTTTTTAACTCTGCATCCTGGGTAATTTTTGGCATGGTGTATTCTATGGAGTGGAATCTTGGAGCGGAGTTATGGAGTGGAGTATTGGGGTGGAGTGGAGTCAAATTTGGAGTGGCAAAAATTCTTATTACACCTGCAGATTCAGTTTATTTGACATTTTCTAATATCTATACTGGTCTTTTTTGAACTGACATCAGGCCAAGGCAATGATTTCAAAACATCTACTTCATATATTTAGCATGTTTAGGGCTAGGATGTGTATCAGATATCACTCCAGCCCCACTTGATGGCTGCACATGTATAAATAATGTCTTTATGAATACGGGGTAAGTGCAAAACTTAACATGCTAGCTGAGAAATGTTAAAGAACTGTACTCTCTCTCTTTCCCCCCGTCGAAGTAATTAAAAAATCTTGATGCGCCATGCATGGATGTTTTAATTTTTTGAAGAGCAATATAAGATCCCTATGAAGATACGGATATGAATCTCCACTGAAATTATAACACAATAATACAAAATTCGTTTGGAGCCCAGTGACTTAGTGGTAGAGTGCTTGACTTGAGACTCGAAGGGTTACGGGTTAGAGCCTAACCGATGGCACTGCATTGTGTCCTTGAGCTAGACACATTAATCCCTGCTAAGTACTGGAACAACCTATGAAGACCGCCCTTACATGAATCAAAAATGTTGAATGGGGCATAAAGAATCATAGCAAACAAAAGTTATTTGCAACACATCCGAAATGGAGGTTCAGATGTACAGCACTGAAATATATAATATAACTCTATTCATTGCGGAATTAAATTACAGATTTTATTGCCTGAATTGACAATAACTGATGTTAAGCTAGATGTTTTCACTAATGTTTCGTGGGCATAAACCTCTGTATTCATTTGAAGGGTCTCGGAGATTTTTCTTTCTCTGACTCAGCACTAAAATAAATTATCCTGGCATTCAATGCTAAAACCACAAAAATTCTAACCAAAATTTCAGTCAGAGCGCATACACTGATCAGATTGCACATTGCAGCGATATGCAGCACATAAACCCTTCTTAATCCGAGAATATTACAAAAAGTATTGGCATCCAACACGATTCCACATTCACAGCCCTTAATAAACTGCCTTTGTGATGTCATAGGATGGTCCGATAGCAAATGGAAGTATCAACAGCACATAAACCCTTCTTAATCCGAGAATATTACAAAAAGTATTGGCATCCAACACGATTCCACATTCACAGCCCTTAATAAACTGCCTTTGTGATGTCATAGGATGGTCCGATAGCAATACTAATTCAAGGGAAGTAAGAGAGTCGATGTGTTATTGCCAAATGGCACCAGCTGAAAGAAAATGGTGATTAAACCTATTTTATCACTGAACATTATGGAAAAATGAACCAAATTCTTAATAAACTCATATAATCCAACACATGAAAGAAAAAAACAAAGCAAAGTGAAAAACTTTAGGATTTCACCTTTAACAATAACCAAATCTCCTTCTGTATCTTTAAGAATGGACCATATTTGAAAGTGACTTTGCTACCAATCTTTGATGGTGTTTTAATGGTTAAAATTTCCCTTGAAGTGGTATAATTTGATAGATGAATATAAAAAACAAATTGCTTAAATAACAGGAAAATTGAATTTATATAATGTAGAACAGGTCTTGTTTGAATTGGATTCAATAAAACTTGATATTTCTTAGATTTTAAAAAGAATTTATCAAACTGCATTGTGCCTCCACACTTAATAGGTATAGCCATTATTGGAAACAATTTGGACCCAGGAACAGTCTGATCAGGGTAGGTGTTTGCTTCCATGATAAAATCTAGTCTGAAGTGCACTTGAATATAATAAAAGTCATAAAATGCAGACAAAAAATTTAGGCCAAAAAATATTGTCAAGGTAAATGTTAATTCTTGGTGTGGTAAAAATTGTCACATATGTATTTTCTGCCTGTATGTAGGTGCACCAGTACCCATAGGATTGTTAGGGTAAAAAAAAAACAAGTAGAGAACTGTAACTTGTAAAACTGTTTTAAAACAATAAATTCACTTAATATACAGGTAATTAAGCTTTCAGTGTCAAACCTGCTGCTCAATACTGGCTCAACCCAGGAAGACAGCAAATCATCCCAATATGACTGAAAAATTGTTGACTGGGACTTAAAACATCTGAAGCTTGAGTTGATATACTATTCTGAATTAAAATCAATTTCTGGTAGGAGTTATCACAATGATGTGAAAGTGTGCAATGATTTTGGTTCCGATTGGCTTGGACTAATTAAGACAACTTGCATTGGGAAAGAGAATGTTGAAAGTTATTAACAAGCGCCCTTTTTTAAGCAAGAAAAGTTTGCTTTTCATGGATGTGACTGACAAATTGTTGATTGGGACTTATAGTATCAACAATGTTTCAAATCTTTGGCACTTAATTTAGGTAAGAAGAGTTCCTATTCATGTGTGGGGCATGATTCTTTGGTAAGTCAGGGGTAATGTTAAAGATAAAGAGGGACTTTAACAGAATGTGATTTCCAACAATGAGGCGTTTCGACAAGTGTAGACTCAGACGAGCCTATGCAGCATCCTTTAAGCTTAGAAACTCCAAATGGAGTTCCGTCAGTAGCTTAACAGTCATAGAATATTCAAGCGACAAGCAAAGGCTCTGATCAGACTGGGCATATGCGCAGTCTGATCTGAGGCTTTGCTGGTCGCACGAACCACATTGTTGGAAATCTCATGCCATGGCTCATACGGTTTAACCTGAAAGAGGTGGCTTCATGAGGCCATGTCTGACACTGGTCTGTTTAATTTCCTGAGGAAATTACATGTCTTATTATCTGAAACAATTGATCATGATTCATACAAGGCATTTTCTCACTGCAGGAAAATCCTATACACAGTATTAACTCTAAAACATCTGACAGGCTTAAACATCTCTTAGACTAATACGGTTTTACTGACCATTCCAAGGCGGTGCTTCTTTTGTGGATCCTTTTTGTGATTTGTGTTTCATGTCTGTCATGCTGTCTTCACTGTTCCTTGCAGACTTTTGGTCACCTGCTGGGAAAGGCCTGGCTGACCTCTTGGCTCTCTTGTATGTGATGTTTTCTTTTGTCACTTTCCCATATGGTGTCCTGGGTCAGAAGTGGTATTTGATTGTTTTGATTCCTGATCTTTGCCTTCTTTCTTACTTTGGATATGGTTCCAAGTACTTATGACTTGGAATGTGATAAATGAGCCAGTGCATGAGATTTCCAACAATGTGGTATACTTCAGATCAGCCTGGGCATACGCAGTCTGATCAGAGCCCTTGCTAGTCGCTTGAGTATTCTATGATTATTAAGCTACTGACTGAACACCAATTGGAGTTTCTAAGCTTAAAAGAAGGCTGCAGAGGCTCTTCCGATTCTACACTTGTCAAAATGTCAAGTTGTTGGAAATTTCATGCTGCGGCTCAGTAATGTTAGCTCAAAATGTGGTAGCACATGAGATATGGTATTTATCATATCTGCGAGCAGCCAAGGCTTTTGCTGACATTCATATATGTTTTCTCCCCTAATGATCAAGATGGTCTTCAGATTTTCTATAAGTTAATACTTGTTACATTTCCATCTCTACTCAAGTATGTCTGCCTGTTTACATAGAAGATATTTTGATGTCTTCATCAAACTGTGTTTTAATAAATCATTCCCTAATCTTTCTGATTGGCTGTCCTTTTCACCTTCATATGAACTTACAATTTGTACAAATTGGACTTATTAGGTATAAGGAGTCTGCAGAGAGCAGTGACTGGATAAAGCATCGGTATGGGGATTGAAGGGTTGCTAAACTCCGTTCAGAAATTCTGTTGTAACGGTTTTTCGAAGTTCCTGCTTTTATACGTAATTTAAGGTCCTTCATCACTATGAGAAAGTTACTGGTGTAGACATCCCCTAATGTCTCCAACAGGTCCTGTGCATGTGCGAGCTCCTGGCAAAGCCCTGATATCTTGGGAAAAATCATGAAATTGAGAAACACACCCACAGACTAAGACAATTTGACATCCGTGAAACGCCCTTCATGAACAAATATGGAAACACCAACAGTTTCATTATAATAATTGGGAGTGGTCATTTCAGTGGTCGAGAAGTTCGTGGGAAATCAACAAGTGTGACTACACACCGTGTACCTGGAAACGTGTCCGCGATGTTCTACGAGTTTGCAATACATGTAATTCAGTGCCCGATAAGTCAGTTGTATATAAAACGGGTCTGCGAACAATATTTCAATCATGTTCAAGCGTCTGAGGGAAATGGAGAGAATAAATGGATATAAAAGAGTAGTAGCAAGCGTTTCTTCCCCCTCCCCTATGTCGTTTGCAAAGAAAAACCAATAGAAATGACAGACCGATCATATAAGCTTAGCAAACCATCGTAAAAAATCCTAAAATCTAGGCACATAAGCCATGAAGGGGCACGTTTGATGGGCGGAGACCGTTACCAGGGGTTCGACGTTTAAAATGTCCCCTTAGTGCAGGTCATATATCAAAGCTTAGCAGAGGGAAACAATATCTTTGTTATTCCCCGATTCCAAGTGCAGGGAGGGGGATCCCCCGGAGCAAATAGCAGATGCATTACACATGAATGTTTACATGTGTACATGTACATGGTCTACATGTATTTCAGGCGGCAAATTGAAGCAGTTCCAGCATACATGTATGTGATGTCACAACGGTGGCTCAGAACACACGCATTCTTGACAATGCCTGTGAAGGACGCACCTAGAGTTGAAAACTTATTATCACAATTGTAGATCTCAACCCCATCGCTCCTTGCACTTACATGTAATAGGTAGTATTTTAGGGTATGGATGTTGATTTGGGGAGCCGTCGTTTTCATGAACTAAAACAGAAAGATTCATCATTTAACTTTTCCGTCCTCCAAATTATTTAATATTCGAGTAAAGGGTGTGTTGTATTTCAAATAGACCATATTGTCTTGAAGCTTATCCATGAATATTGATGTATTTTATGTGGCAATCATCGTCAACTGGACTTAGTCTGTGGGCGCATTTCTGAATTTCTTGATTTTTCCCAAGATATCAGCGCTTAGCCCGAAGCTCGCACTGGTACAGAACCAGTTGGAGAAATTAGGGGAGGTATACACGATTAACTTTCTCATAGTGATGTCGGACTTAAAATTACAAATAAAAGCAGGAACTTCGAAAAACCGTTACAACAGAATTTCTGAACGGAGTTTAGCTTGAGACTCACCATGACGTAGTCACTGTGTTGTATCCTTGACCAAGACATTTTGGCTTGTAGTACTGGTTCAACTCAGGAAGACAGGAAATTGTCCTGAAATGACTTAAAAATTGTTGATTGGAACTTACAGCATCAAAACAAACAGACAAACAAACAAACAGGTACGAAGTCTTCCTATATTATAGTATTGTACCGTATTCAACCTTAAAAGTGCACATGCTCTTGGAACTGGATAAAGAATATGCTTGCACTGCCGTCTAGTGGGGGGGGGGGGGGGGTAAGGGGGTCCTGACACCCTCCCATCCCTGGAAAATCTCTTACTTAAAAATTCTGGTACAGAGCCCATTTAAGAAGCAATTGGACCCAGAAACTCAACTTCAAATGCAGTCTGATCTGTGTCTACCCTTTTTGTCTTGGCTAAGGTGAGGCAGGCAGTTATTGTTTGAAATTTTAGAACATTATTAAACTTGGATTACTTATATCAATGAATTCTTCTTTTGGGTGTTAAATGTATGCTAAGCATCAGAAGTCAGACTTGACTTCAGTCGATGGTACACCATTGCAAATACCTGCTTTTTATCTAACCAAAGCATCTGCAAAGTTTGAAGTTGCTACGCCCAACTGTGTTACACAGTTTAGGAGGAGATGCATTTACAAGAAAGTATGCAATTTCATTTTTGACCTTGACCCTAGGTCAAAGACAAACACGAAATGTTGCCCAGTATCCTCTACATCGTATGACCTATGCACCTGCAAAGTTTCCCGGTCCGGTCCCATACTTTCGTGGAGATTGATCATGAAATGATTTCTACGGTCATTCTCCTCCCTTCCGCTGATTCATTCAAGAAGGGTTGTTGTCAGTTACAAGCGGAAGTATGTGCACATATTACTGGTTAACCGCTTGTTCAAGCCTGCCCAAGAAAAAGTGTGGTTAGGTGAACTGACCGTCCAGCAATGACCATAGCTGTTGACTTAGGACGTAAAGCAACAAAACAAACAAACAAACAAACAAAACCTGCAAAGTTTGAAGTTGCTTTGGTTGGTTGGTTGGTTGGTTTTGTTGCTTTACGTCCCAAGTCAACAGCTATGGTCATTGCGGGACGGTCAGTTCACCTAACCACACTTTTTCCTGGGCAGGCTTGAACAAGCGGATAACCAGTAATTCGTGCACATACTTTCGCTTGTAACTGACAACAACCCTTCTTGAATGAATCAGCGGAAGGGAGGAGAATGACCGTAGAAATTATTTCATGATCAATCTCCACGAAAGTATGGGACCGGGCCGGGATCGAACTCACGACCCCTGGAATTGCAGTCAAACACGCATCTGTAGCCAGACACGTTATCGACTGCGCTACGCAGCCCGGTTGAAGTTGCTTTGTCCAAGGGTTTTGGAGAAAATGCATTTAAGGTCAAGTCACATGAACCATTGCCTTCTACATCATGTGGCCTATGTAACTGCAAAGTTTGAACTTGCTATGGTTAAGGAGATGCATTTTCAAGAAAATACATTATTTGAACTTGACCTCAAGGTCAAGGGGTCAAGGTCACTCAAAATGTTGCCGAGTACCCTCTACATCATGTGACCTATTCACCAGCAAAGTTTGATGTTGCTACATGCTACGGTTAAGGAGAAGATGCATTAACAAGAAATTACATTATTTGAACTTGACCTTGAGGTCAAGGTCACAGGAAATGTTGCCCAGTGCCCTCTACATCAGGTGACCTAGTAAGCAACTACAAAGGTTGAAGTTACTACGTTAAAAGGTTAAGGAGAAGATGCATTTACAAGAAAATATTGGGAGCGCAGTGGCTTAGTGGTAGAGTGCTTGACTCGAGACCGAAGGGCCGCGGGTTTGAGCCTCACCGGCGTCACTGCGTTGTGGTCCTTGTATCCTAGCTTAGTACTGGTTCAACCCAGGAAGACCGTCCCGCATAACTGAAAGATTATTGAGTGGACGTAAAGAATCAAATCAAACAAACAAAAAACAAGAAAATACATTATTTGACCTTTGACCTTGGTGTCAAGGTCACACAAAATGTTGCACAGTACCTACATCATGTGACCGTTTGAAGTTGCTACGTCTAACCGCTCAGGAGGAGATACATTAGCAAGAAACGTGACAGACATACAGATAGACAGACGGACAACAGACCGACTTTGGTAAGAAATTAATATACTCTTTTTTCTAAAGAAAAAAGGGGGTGTAATTATCACTGACTCACTAATAATTACCCATTGAAAAATTTAAATGACCTCATGTGAGTCCAATAGGAGTGCTCTCAGTACTTTGATATTGATTTTATTCGTCTGCTACAGAAGCTGTACTGTTGTGTGACAAATGCTTGACTCCATGTTTTCTATTGATCCTTCTGTCTCCGCCATTGTTGTAATGTCAACAGTGGCAAGCTATGTCAGTGTTTATGTCTGCCGATTTCATGTAATGGATCTACAGATACTTGTATAAATATTATACCAAGGTTTGTTTATATCACTGGCATGTGCTTCTATTCTTAGACTACAGCATTTGTTAATTGAACGATTCTTGAGCTCATTAATGTTATGACTTTAATATAAAAAATGAATCTATTGTAATGTAATTTAGTAAATGGGGAGTGTTTGACTTTTGTTTGAATTTGTTTTCAGTCAACAGTATTTCAGTCATATCTGGATGTTGCAGCACTTTTAGCCGTGCCAATTTTGAGATAAATGCATGCTCTTCAGGCAGGTTGTCACTGGGCGGGGCCAAGGGGAGTGTTTGATCATCTGGGAAGAATGATATAATGAAATAACATCAATAGCCAATTTTGATCAAAATTTATTTGCTTTTTTTTTTATGAGCATTGAATTCCCTTCTCTAAAAAATAAACTAAATAAAAAGTATAGGGGTAGCAGTCATTTTTTAAGACTGTGTAGATTCCGAGTGGGATCTGCCATCCTAAGAGCTATTGAGTTTCTTGGTCTTCTTACTGAATAGGTTAATGTCCCATTTATATTACATTAGTGTGAAGATAGCAATAGAAAGACTCCTTTGAACTCTGTAGTTTACTTATCAAAAACATATCTCTAGACACATGTGCTAAATTGCCTCTCTGATTGTTAGATTTCTGAGTACAAGGGTATCATTGTGTCAGGTAAAAATCAAATTAACCCAAAAAACATCAAAATTAACTCAAGTATCCTTTGAAAAATTCAAAATTGTGCTGCAGGTTATGTTTAGAATTTTAACTCTTTTCTTGCGAGCGGCTACTTTTGTAGCCTGCTGATTACCTTTGCCACCAGTTTGGACCCAGATGAGGATTGATCTGGATCCAAGCTTTGACATAAAGAATTTTTTGGAGAAGATAAATCTAGTGAGTCAGTAATTCAAATGTTCTGATCTGGGTCCAAACTGTTTTCAAAGGTTATCAACAGATATGAATTTGGGAAAAAAGCATTTGGACCATCAAATTTAGGAAAACTTGATCCGGACTGCCATTTCAAATGGATTAAACCATATGATCATGAGCTATTAGCATGTTTGTTGTTATAATTGCCACCATAAACACTCATGAAAGTTTGCATAAAAAGGAGAATAAAGATTTTCATTCAGATTTTTATGCAAATTTTCATGCATATGTAGATCTATTCTTTGGTATTTTTGCTTGGATTTCATAAAATTTTCGCCAAAATGTAGAACTAAGAAATTTGGAATGATATACACCATTTTGGAAAAGTTTTGCTCATTTGTTAATTTAATGGGAAGGGGCCAATATTCGGCCACTAATCAGGCGTAGGGACAGCCCTTGTTAGATATATCATTACAAAGCGCACCAGGGTCTTATCAAGGTGACTACTGAACCATCTATTCTGGCAATTTGCTTGTTATAAGAATCAGCATGATTATGAGCTAATGATGAGAAATTTCTTCTATTTGATGATATTACTTTATTCTTTGCCCGTTAGTGTTGTCAAATGATAGTTTTTGCCAACAGCTTGGATCCAGACCAGGCCTGACTTTACGTCAGGCCTGATCTGGATCCAAGCTGTTTGACAATCTGATGGTATGCCTGAAATTTTTTTTCCAAAAAGTTGATTTTGAAAAAAATCGGCAGACAACACTAACAAAAAATGCACAATTACCCAGTATGCAAAGAGTTGATCTTTATTAACAGGTTTGTCAGCTGGTGTGATTTATCATACTTCAAGAACTTGCAGCTTAAGCTGTGTGAAGAAAAGGTATGCCATGCATATTGCCCTTGGATAACCAAGATGGAAAAGACTCCTTGGGGAGTGCTTACACTAAATGATATAATTGTCCATCCTACCCTGTACCCATCCATTTGTCTGTCCATCTGTGTGCCCAACCATCTAACCATTCACCTGTCTATATGTCCATCCATCTGCTCACCTATGCCATGGCTGGAACCTCTAGGCAATCACTCTACAGATTGTAATAGCCAGGCATGGTCATTCGATGTTAGAAGCAGCATTAATTACTATGGAGACACTGCCCTTAACTGTCTAAAATAAAAGCTTTGGGGTGTTCAGATGCAGGGGACAAAAATATTTAAATATTGCACTTGTCCTGCAGGACGAGTGACTTAAAATTTTCACTCATACTACAAACACATGCACTTGTCCTTTAAAAGCGTATGCAATAAACACCCAGGTGAACCGCATGTCTAGATCTCGGAGGGTGTTGGCTATCGGAGGTAAACAAAGGATTTTGAGGTTGGACATGGTCTGTATTGAGACGATTTTATTTCATTTAGATTCGCTTTGAGGGATAAGAACAACATATAGGTCGATAGTATACAGAATGATGATAACTCTGAAAACAATACATCTTTTTGAACTGAATCTGCTCGAGTTTAAATCACATTTGAATTCGGAAATGCAATAATTTGGACCAATATTTCGAATTCATCAGTTAATATTCATATCTTTTAATTTATTTTTACTTGATTCACAGCCACCGCTGGAATGTATAACCTCTCTTTGGAATGAATCAGTCAAATACAATTCAAAAATACTTGTAAAACACTTATTAATTTGCAATTTTATGACGGTGGTATCATGTTTATGGGTAGCTTTCCGTTCGGAGGTATGTTGGGTAGCTGTCGGAGGGAAGACATGTGCATGTTAACATTGATTTCGGAGAAAGGCAAATTGATTATGCTCATTAAACTAGCTATCGCATACGGAAACAAAAATGTAACACTCAAACACTTTCAAAAACAAGTGGTTCGATTGGCGAGGAACATATCAAGGGAGAAACAAGCTTAAACAAACCAATTTGTTAGAGTTTTTGTTCAACATTGAAGGAGTGTTTTTGTGCATTAGTTTGTTTTGTTTGTTTTGGCCTACCATATCTATTTAGCCCTCTGCATCACATTAAAGAAACAATCTGGCAGTAACATAACATGCAAAAGCATTATACTATGAAATGGGCACATACCGTTTTTGAAGGTGACGGATCAAGTAGCAATGCATTTAGTATACCAGATGTTTAGACGAGCACCTGTACGGTCTAATCAGTCTTCACTAATTGCATAAATTTAACTACATGTAGGTGTTTTCGCATTTACACAACATAAGTTAACACGCTTTAAAGAACGGCCTTTGGGTTAAAACAAGTGTAAATGACCAGGAAATGCCACAATCCCAGACAGACACATGACACCAAGAGACAGGAACACTGGAACAAAGACAAATAAGGAATACGCACAAAGTCAGAATACAATAAGCAAAGCAACAGCTGCCTTTATATCAGTGAGAGTATTGCCAAACTAGAAATGACACAATATAAGCGTTTAACACGAAGTGCTAAACACAAACCCCCAGCAAATACAACAAAAATAGTAAATGAGTATGGTCGGAAATTTCACAATCACAAACTTCAGACAAACCCATGGCACCGTGAGGAAGAGCCACACAGCAATCACGAGGCACTAGGAAAACAAACTAAGCAAAGCAACCAGATCTCTCTTCCCCATCTACTCGCCCTCTTTCTTTCTCTCTCTCTCTCTCTCTCTCCATTCTCTCTACTCGCTCACCTATCTACTCTCTACTCTCTCTCTCTCTCTCTCTCTCTCTCTCTCTCTCTCTCTCTGTCTCTCTCTCTACTCTATTCTCTTTGTTGTTCTCCACTCTCTATTCTCTTTATCTCTCTCTCTACTCTGTCTCTCCCTACGTCTCTCTCTACTCTGCCTCCCTCTCTACGTCTGTCTCTACTCTCTCTCTCTCTCTCTCTCTCTCTCTCTCTCTCTCTCTCTCTACTCTGTCTCTCTACTCTCTCTCTCTATACTTTATTCTCTACTTGCACTCCTCTCTACTCTCTCTATACTTAATTCTCTACTCGCACTCCTCTCTACTCTCTTTTTCTCTACTCGCACTCCTTCTCTACTCACACTCCTTCTCTATTCTCTCTTTCTCTACTCGCACTCCCTTTCTACTCGCACTCCTTCTCTACTCGCACTCCTCTACTCGCACACCTTCTCTACTCTCTCTTTCTCTACTCGCACTCCTTTCCTACTCGCACTCCTTCTCTACTAGCACTCATTCTCTCTACTCTCTCCTTCTCTAATCGCACTCCATCTCTACTCGCATTCCTTCTCTACTCGCACTCCTTCTCTACTCTCTCTTTCTCTAAGCGCACTCCTTCTCTACTCTCTTTTTCTCAACTCACACTCCTTCTCTACTCGCACTCCTACTCTACTCGCACTCCTTCTCTTCTAGCACTCCTTCTCTACTCGCACTCCTTCTAAGTTCGCATTCCTTCTCTACTCGCACTCCTTCTAACTTCGCATTCCTTCTCTACTCGCACTCCTTCTCTACTCTCTCTTTCTCTACTCGCATTCCTTCTCTTCTCGCACTCCTTTTCTACTCGCACTCCTTCTCTACTCGCACTCCTTTTCTACTCGCACTCCTTCTCTACTCTCTCTTTCTCTACTCGCACTCCTTCTCTAGTCTCTCTTTCTCTGCTCACACTTCTTAGCTACTCGCACTCCTTCCCTACTCGCACTCCTTCTCTACTAGCACTCCTTCTCTACTCTCTCCTTCTCTACTCGCACCCCGTCTCTACTCGCACTCCTTCTCTACTCGCACTCCTTCTATACTCACACTCCTTCTCTACTCGCACTCCTTCTTTACTCTCTGTTACTCTACTCGCACTCCTTTTCTACTCGCACTCCTTCTCTACTCGCACTTCTTCTCTACTCGCACTCCTTCTCTACTCGCACTCCTTCTCTACTCGCACTCCTTCTATGCTCGCACGTCTTCTCTACTCGCACTCCTTCTTTACTCTCTCTTTCTATACTCGCACTCCTTCTCTACTTGCACTCCTTCTCTACTCTTTTTTTCTCTACTCTCTCTCTTTTTCTTCTCGCACTCCTTTCTCTACTCGCACTCCTTCTCTACTCTCTCTTTCTCTTCTCGCACTCCTTTCTCTACTCTCCTTCTCTTCTCGCACTCCTTCTTTTCTAGCACTCCTCCTCTACTCGCCTTCCTTCTCTACTTGCACTCCTTCTCTAGTCTCACTCCTTCTCAACTTGAATTCCTTCTCTACTCGCACTCCTTCTCTACTCGCACCCTTCTCTTCTCGCTCTTCTTCTCTACTCGCACCCTTCTCTTCTCGCTCTTCTTCTCTACTCGCACTCCTTCTTTATTCGCACTCCTTCTCTATTCGCACTCCTTCTCTACTCGCACTCCTTCTCTACTCGCACTCCTTCTCTACTCGCTCTTCTTCTCTACTCGCATTCCTTCTCTACTTGCTCTTCTTCTCTACTCGCATTCCTTCTCTACTCGCGCTCCCTCTACTCGCACTCCCTCTACTCGCACTCCCTCTACTCGCTCTTTCTCTACTCTCTCTTTCTCTGTCTCTCTCTCTGTCTTTATCTTCCTCTGTCTGTCTCTGTCTCTCTGTCTGTCTCCCTCTCTCTCTCTCTCTCTCTAATGTATTAAAACATCATGAGCAATACGAGAGTTTAATGAAATGATAGCGAGTGTTCGACTCCCATGTTCAGTCCTCCTCTGTCAAATTCCAAGTACGTCACCCGATCATCGGGTAATGGGGAAAGAACTGTAATAACGTGCTAGCAGGGAACATTTTTATCATGCAATTGAGAGAGGAGTTCTCTGTATGCCTTAACAATGAGACCCTCTCACGAGTTAGGGTGTATTTGTACAAGCCATTTTATTCTAGGGAAAGGGAAAATGCCAAACTGAGGGGAACAATATTGTCAGAGAACGGGGAAATAAATAAAACATGAAACATAGAGACAAGTCAATATTTAAAAAGAACAAGGGAATATGTACCTCCTGGGAGGGCCTCTATTATAGATAATAGAACAAACTTCACAACTATAAAACTACTAAACTTGATATGATTAAAGCTGCATACTCTGTAACTATGATCATTTTTCGAAAAAAAATATTTTCTTTTTAAATCATTTGTAAAAGTAGAATTAAGCTATGTTTTCACAATAAAAAATGTTCAGTACAGCTGAAAACTGCATGGAAAAGTATTTTATCTTATCAAATAGGTGTATTTTTCTCTTGTTGGTAATTATTTGCATCCCTCCAATAATTCTAGACCGTTGAATTATAACATAAATGCAGTTGTTTTGATAGTGATAACTTGTTAAGATTTACGAAAATGGTAAAATGTTTACCTGAATTTGAGTATTTCTACTGTGTTCTTGAAAAATAAAAACATTATTTTTAAAATTAGAAGACCAAAAGTTACAGACTATGCAGCTTTAAAAATATTGTACCCAAACTCTAAACTTTACAATCCGATTGTCCATCTCTTTCTGAAAAGGACGTCACCCAGGTACATTTATTGAACTAAAGATAATTTAAAGTCGTACTGCAAACGGTTGCATAAAAATCTAATTAAACATTCGATTTTTACAGAAATTTTGATTGCCATTTGTCGCCAGTCGGGCGACACATGGCAATCGAAAAATCGGGCGACAAATGGCAATCGAAAACCCTGTTTCCAACGATTTTTGATCTACAGTAAAACCTGTCTTAAGCGGCCACTTAAAATAGACAAAACAAAGGTCTAAATGGAAAATGGTAGCTTAATGACGGCCGAAAGTATTGCAGAATGCTCTCCTTGGAGAATTCTGTAATACTTTTGACCTGCATTAAGCGATAATTGGTATTGTAAACCAATTTTAGATGTTCTTTTTGAGTGGCCGCTTAAGACAGGCTTTACTGTACGTTCATCGATAGAATTAACGTTTTCGATTGCCGCATATCCGGTGTGAAACTTTTAAAAATATCTTAAAGATATACAACCCATCTTTATTGCTTCTTCATGTTCTTATAGAATGACAAATGAGCCGCGACATGTGATTTCCAACAATGTGGCATTTTGAAATGAATAGACTCAGACGAGCCTGTGTAGCCTTCTTTTAAGCTTAGTAACTCCAAATTATGTTCCTTCAGTAGCTTAGTATTCATATAATACTCAAGCGACAAGGAAAGGCTCTGATCAGACTGCGCGTATGAGCAATCTGGTCTGAGCCTTTGCTGGTCGCACATACCACATTGTTGGAAATCTCATGTCGCAGCTCAAATAATATTGTTTAAAAATAATGCCATTGCGGGGTTTGGGCTGCTGTTACCGGAATATGAGGACCTGGGCCCGGAATTACAATGCCTCCTTAAAGTTAAGGAAGACTTACTGAGTTAAGTATTGATTTTTCAGGATGCGAAAAATGACGTTTTAAACTGATTAAAATCAAAATTGTTTCACTTTTAGCAAACGTAAAACGGCGTCACAATGATATCTTTGACCACAAGTACTGCATCGATCCAGGCAATTTATTTAGCTTGTTGAAATATCAATACTTAACTTAAGTCGTCCTTAACTTTAAGGAACCATTGTAATTCCTGGCCCTGTACTACTATGTAAAGTTTAAAAATGTTAAAAGATAAAATAACAGAACGGATTACCACTGAAACTGCAATATTTTCAATATTTTTACGGGTATTGTTATATGGATTACTTTGTCCACCTATACAAATATGCAGTGAAGATCCAGATAAGCTTACATGTATACTAATACTTTTAAGAATGAACTGACAACAGACCAAAAACATAAATTGCTTTTAAATATGTGTGGCATTTTATTTTACTGTCGCAATGGCGCAAAGAGTACAGCTTTAAAACGTATGTAAACTGTACGGGGTTCATTATTATGTTTTTTTTATTTTGTTTGATTTTATTCTTAACATCCCAGTCAACAATTTTTCGGTTATGTCGGGACGGGTCTTCCTGGGTTGAACCAGTACTAAGCTATGATTAATATGTTTTACTCAAAGGCACAACACAGTGACGCCGGAGAGGCCAGAAATTCGAACGCTCACGTTACTCGATAGCTGCGCATTCAACTAAGAGTAAGATGCGCGGATCCAGAGAGGGGGCGGCAGAGGGTCCAAACCCCCACCCTTGAAAATCGGAAACCTTTGGGGCTCTTTAGCAATACTGGTCTAGATCCCCTGGAAAATCAAAAGCTACCAAGCCAGCATTCCATATTGGGTAATCATCGGCCCGCCAGCGTTTTGCTGTAGGGCTGACGATGGCCCGCTTTTAGTGGTATTTTAATTCCTCACTCCATTCATCTAAAAAAAGTGTGCCAGAGTTAAGTTGGACTTCGTCTGACAAAATTTCTGGGTCCATGCATGATTAAGCATCGCATGGGATGTTTTGTTGCATTTTTCTCACTAATATTTTACAAAACCGAAGAAAGCGTATCAGTGCAAAGCTACTAGATGACGGTACAAGACATGGACATACCCTATCCCAGCCAGCACACATTGCCGGGCAACCATCGGCCCGCCAGCGAAATGCCATTCATAATGTTTTAGATGTTGCATAGCAAAAAAGGAAGAAAGGAAGGCGGGAGGGGGGTGGGGACCGGCTTGAGAGCCCCGTTGGAACCCATTCAATGTTTGTGGTGGTTTTTTTTGCATGTGTTGTTGTTGTTTTTTTACGGTTTGGGGAGGGGTAAATTGTTGATATAGTTTGTTTCCTTGAATAGAATCCTAAAGGGAGGTACAACAGGAGGGTGTTTCAGTGGACTAGGTGAGTTGCATGTTTCAATGGATATGATCAGAGTATTTCAGTGAACTGAGTGGTCTGAGTGCTTCCCTGGGCTGGGCGGTTTGGGTATATCAGTTGCCTAGGGAGTTTGGGAGTTTCAATGGGTTGGCTGTTTTGTGCATTTCAGTGGACTGTGTGCGTTTGGGTGTTCTGTGGCGATTCAGTAGACTGGTGGTTATGGGTGTTTCAATTGTCTGGATGGCATACATGAATATATTTTTGGATCAAAGGTTTACTAATCATGTACACGTGGCATCTTAACCAACAGTTTCCTTGCATTTTGAAACTTCTTTACACAACAAGATGCGCCTCAATGTGAACCTGCATTTTGTAACCCTGTTCACGTTGTTAATATACTGCGTTGCCAGGTAAGATAATGAGTGTAAGTATGGCACATGTTCTTGCCTTCTTTCAGGGACCATACCCTCACCCCCACCCCACCCAGCCATCATATCCCCTTCCTATATCAAGCATACTGGTTTCACCAAAAATGAATCAGTGCAGAATTTAAATAAATATGTTTTCCCAGACTCACTAGACAAAAACATGCATAATGGCACCGACTGAAGATGAGCGCTTTTCACAACACACCACAACTGTAAAACGTCTCAAATTCCCTTCTGTATTTCGTCCCCTGATAGTCTTCCTTTTGTAGCATTACATATTTTTTTTTTGTATCAAGACATGCTTAAAATATATCAGATTCAGGCACTAATTGTGCGGCAGTTTGTATCAATCTCCGAAATCAAAACCACTGTCACTCCGATAGCAAGGATGCCAGCTGTCAAGTTACCTCTGCACATTTTGCTAACCACCAAAGCGATATCAACGTAAGCAAATTTCAAATATTGATGTTTTAATAGCATTTTGTGATACGACTCTTATAAATCATGCAGGAGAATGATATAGAATTGTGGCGACACAAGCAAATTGTGTCAAAGGTTGATGTAAATCCAGCTATGATCAAACGAATAGCATTTTTTCATTGAAAATTTCACAATCGTCGTTTGAAAGGTCGCCAAGGGTCCTACGGACATGGATCAAAAGCATTTAACACATTCCGAGTCCTTATCATTCATTATAGAAGCAATCTGTTTGCTGCTTTCGTCTCCAAGAAACTTTCTATAGGACATAAAAATGGATAAATACAGACCCTGTCCATCCATAATCGTAATGTTTACCTCCGATAGCCAACACCCTCCGAGATCTAAACATGCGGTTTACCTGGGTGATAAAGAACATAAGGGAGTAATATGTAATTTGACTTCCTCCAGTAATTCTTTCCAAAGCACTTGTCCTGTAGGACGAGTGCTTTGGGAAGAATTACTCGTCCTTTCTAGATTTCACTTGGAGCGGACGAGTGGAATTTTTGCCCCCTGAGATGTCATGTCAGATTTCATTAGCTCAACAAGAGATCTGTCATATGTGGTGTGTCTTCAACAATTGCTTCAAAAGACATCTCCTAAACTTATACTGGCTAGATTCTAAATTTGGCAGAAATTATCTTTATACCACCCTCCCATCACGCTACAAGCAAAGCAAAATTGGTTCAGTACATAATACTTGTTTAATTGTTCTCAGTAAACGTTTAAAGGTGGGCCACTGTTGGCCAACCAGCAAAACGTCATTAAAGGCGTTTTGTTAGTGGGTTGATAGTTGCCCACTCACTGCTGGGTTCTTACCCATTCAGTTGGATATGCAACATAAGTCCTATTATAGAAATGATGGTGCAGTCTCCTTTAGTTAAGGGTGCATACCAAAAAATTAAATTTCTTGTTTCTAAACCAAAACATATGTTGTGAGCACCCAAAAGATCTGTTAAAACTGATGGGTAAGAAAATATTTACAATTTTATCTAAACCTGTACAGTAAATGTCCTGCCAGCCAAGTTTGACAGTGACCTCATGCTTTGTTATAAAGTTATCAGGAACTTATAATCGATAGATCGCTTGTGTATTAATCCTATCCTGTGGATAGGATTAATACACAAGTGATCTATCGATTCGCGTTAACTCAACTGGAGTGTACAATTTAATGTTTTACTTAACAATTGTAAACAAAACATTACGTCAGTGTCACTCTTGGTTGGCACGACAGTACATGGTTCCTGCCGCTACCCACAAAATCCATCCTGGAGCATGACACAGGGAAAAAAGTTATTAGGGTAATAATATCAGCAGACTGAAACCTACTTTTCAACAGGTTTGTTCACTGCAGTAAATCAATCCTTATTATGATATGATAAGCTGTCAGCATGCAGTGTTTTATTTTCTGTTGAAAGTTGTGAGATGCATGACTTTACCTCTTTGCAAGCTGGGTATTACATAAAAGATAACTCCAAAATTAAACTTTGAATATGTCTTGCGGTCTGCAAGTTATTTTGAAAAAGTAAGTTTTTTCAAAAAATAATTTTAGAAATATCATCATATACATGTACATGGGCATAGCCAGAAGGCTGTAATACATATGCACATCTACATGTAAGTGAGCAGAGATTCTCACCAATTGTCGTGACCAGAAGTAGTATATTCTTATGTCCTAATTGCAAATCTAAAATTTGCATACTGGGTGATTTTGCCAGAAGTTTTGTTGTCTGCTGAATTTTTTCAGGAAAACCATCAGAGTGTCATTTAGCAGAGTGGACCCAGATCCGGCCGGACAAATAGTTTCCAAAGGCTATCCCCAGATGACTTGAGCATGAGTTAACCTGCAGATGTTTTTCATACAAACTGCTTAGTAACACCTATCAGCATCTTTTCTTGATTTACAGTCATAAAAATGATTTTTATTTTATCTACAAAAAATGTGTGCAAATAGATATAAAGCTATAACACTATAATATTCTTTTAAATGAAATGTATCTTAATTTAGTACACCCATTTTCTGCTTGTAACCAGCCATCTTTTTCTGCTGTACAGCAGATTCAATTCAGTAATGAAATTAGAAATCTGTTTTAGTTTGACTGGATAGGGAGCCCAGTGGCTCAGTGGTAGAGTGCTTGACTCGAGACTGAAGCCTCACCAGCGTCACTGTGTTGTGTCTTTGAGCAAGAACATTAATCCTAGCTTAGTACTGGTTCAACCAGGGAAGACCCGTCCCTTTATAACTGAAAGATTGTTGATGGGACGTAAAGAATCAAATCAAACAAACAAACAAACAGTTTGACTTGTGAGTTACTGACTCTGAACAGTTTGTTTTCTCTGCAGTTTGTCCACTCTGCACATTTTGTTCTTTCTGTACAGTTTGTTCACTGAGACTGTACAATTTGTTCCCTCATTACACAATTTGTTCCCTCTGTTCAATTTGTTCTCTGTACAGTCTCGCGAGTTTGATCCCAGCCCGGTCCCATACTTTTGTGGAGATTGATCATGAACTTATTTCTACGGTCATTCTCCTCCCTTCCACCGAATCATTCAAGAAGGATTGTTGTCAGTTACAAGCAAAAGTATGTGCACGAAGTACTGGTTAACTGCTTGTTCAAGCTTGCCCAGGAAAAATTGTGATTAGGTGAACTGACTGTCCCACCATGACCATAGCTATTAACTTGGGAAGTAAAGCAACAAAACTAAACAAATGTACAGCTTCTTCTCTCTTTACATTGTGTTCTCTGTGCAGTTTCTTCTCTGTAACATGTGTTCTCTTTGTAACATTTGTACACTATGGTATGTACATTCTTTTTTCATTCAGTACAGTTTGTACTCACAAAAACAGACAAACAACAAAAGGGGTAGAGCTTTTTGGGAGGATAAATCAAAATGGGTAAAAAAAAACCCCTTAATTTCAGGCACTATTGACAGAGATAAAAAACAACAGTTAAATAAAAATTACGAATTCCTGTGCAGTTGTTTATAGATGACTATGCATACATAATCCTGCATTTCTTCTTGGCTAGACTTTTTTCAAATCTTAAATGTACCTGCCAGTCATATCTTTTGTCATCTACTGATAGCCTTTGCAACAGTTTGGATCCAGATCTGGGTCAAAGCTGTTTGACACTGATGGTATTATTAAACCAAGATGGCCACTAGAATGGCCACCGCCTATCCGTTACCACTTGTGAAAGCTCTATGCATTCTTTGTAAGGCCAGAATTTTTTCAATAGTTGATTTACGGGAATTTTTTTTCAGATTTAGGGTCGGGGGATGAAAAAAAATAATAAAAAAGCTCTGAAAATGACCAGTTAACTGGTCATTTTCAGAGCTTTTTTTTTTTCATTTTCAGAGCTTTTTATTTTTTTTATTTTTATTTTTTTTTATTTTTAATATATCCAGAAAAACAGTAAAATTAGTATGGTAAACCAACAGTCTGTAATGTATCTTTAAATATTTCATCATTTTCCTAAGAATCTGGACAGGACAATCACTTTTAACAGTGTCACCCTCAAAAATGTACAGACTGAACCTCAAAAAAATATTATTTTTTTCAACCAAACAATTAATATTTAGAGTCGGCGGATTAAATAAAAAAATTTTTTTAGAAATTAAATTTTATTGAGTCGGCGGATTAAATAAAAAATTTTTTTAGAAATTAAATTTTATTTTTTTCCTACTTTCCGGAAAATTACAGTTCGTAAATCAACAAATAAAAAAAATTCTGGCCTAATTAGATTGCTTTCAAATTCCATATATTCATAACTTAATACTTTAATCAATCTCATGATCACGTTCATTGTTTGGACAAAAAATAATGGCCAGATAAGGGTTCAAGTCAGTGTGTTGCAGCCACAGTGCAATCTGCAATGTGAACTTAAATTGTCCCATTTAACCTGGCCTTGTTGATTGCAGGCTAGATTTAATTAATTACATTAACATTAATAGAATTCATTATGTGAGGTCAGGAAGCTCTAGGTTTAATCTTTTAAGTTGCTTTACTTTCAAGTGATAATTGTGCAAATTTTATAAGATGTTGGGTTAGTTAGCTTTTGGCTTACTTTAATTAGTTTTTCCATTACCTTTGTAGAACTTTTGCTACTTTGGCACCATGTTTGCTAAAACGTGATACAGTAGTCACCTGTGATGAATCTGGTTGCTGATCTCTGGACTCTCTCTATATATATAGTCTGTCAATGTCGTTCTTGAGGAAGGGGTCCCAAACAACACTCCCATACTCTAGTTTAGAACGAACAAGAGCCAGACAGAGAGCAGTGGCGTAGGTTTCTTCTGGGGAAGCATAAGGTGGAATTGGCCTTCTTGCTGGTATTGTTGATGTGGGTTTTCCATTTCAGGTCCTCAGAAAATGTGATTCCTAGGTATGGGTTATCTTGTACTTGTTTGAGTATTTGAGCGTTGATGGTGTAGAAATGTCTTGATTTGGACATGGTGCTTAGCAGGTAGCATTTTTTAGCGTTAAACTTCATACCCCAAACATGGGCCCAAATTTGTAAGTTATTGAGGTCTTGTTGGAAGGTTTGATGATCTTGGGGGGAGTTGATTGGCCTGTAGAACAAGCAGTCGTCAGTGTAGTAGTATGTAAAAATATTCAGCATGACACGGCCTTCTAGTGTTAACTTTAGGATATATAAAAGTGAAAGCAAAATTTGTAAGTGCAAAGTACTCAAATTAAGGGGATTATGGTATGTTGTTCAATATGGTAGTATCAGTATAGATGATTGGTTTTAATTTCTTTGGCCTAATTGGTATTTACCAGAAGTTTTGCTTAGGGGTACTCCCTCAGTGGCTGGTTAGTTTTAATGATACTAATTTAGCCTTAGTAAAAGTTTGCCATGGTGTGTCCAGATTGTCATAACAAAAGATAGTATCTTTATTGACCAAACCTGGTAAAAAGGTGGCGGAGCAATTTTTATTCAAATATTGTCACAATGTGGGCCATGTGCTCGATGAGAAAAAGACACTTAATGCATCTACTTGAAGTCATTCTTTAACTCTCCTTGTTAGCGACGACTTTTTCTCGTCTGCCGATTAATTACCTTTGCAAACAGTTTGGACCCAGATCAGGACCGACAGAATGCTGGTCCTGATCTGGATCCAAACTGTCTGAAACTCTGATAATGTTCGTGAAATAATTTTTTGAAAAAAAATAAAAATAAAAAAGACAAACGCATGAAAAAAATGCCCATCATACAAAGAGTTAAACATCATGTTCAACTATCCAGTGAGACAATAGCTGATTTCATAGGCCTTCCGTACTTTTCCGGATTTCCATCGGGACTCAAGTCACATGTACTTATATCACATGACTTTCTCAGCCAATCGAAGTTTGTTCCATTACCACGAGACCGAGCGGCCATGTGCTCGAGGCCAGCATCAAAGCACCAAAAGAAATTCTGTTTTGTAAGCAAACCGGCTTGTATATATTGCATACGAAGTAAGGATTAGTTGTAAGGGGCCACTTAGAGCCGCTTCGTATGTTTATTGTTACCTCGAAAACCAATTTTATGTTTTTCAAACAACACTCGTAGTTGTTTACAGGCTGATGACGTCAGTATGTAGTACGTCACTGCACCGGTGTTACTGACTGAGTCTGTGAGTCGGTGTTTATGTAAACATTTCACAATTTGAAGAATGACTCAAAATATCGTCAAAAACACCATGGTAATGTGGCATCGAGCTATCGAGTCAATCTAGCGATAAAAATTCTTATATAACCGAAAACTACATAAATTCGTCCGTTTTCAATTGTCGACATTGGGTATCTGCAATGCTTATTTAAATATACGTCACGTTGTTGGGAAGTTTTTTTGATTGGCCAGTTATTTTTCTAATCGGGAGAACTCGGAGCTAATCGGAACATGTCGGAAAAACTCGGTATGAAATTAGCTATTGAAGCTGTCCAGTTTTTGGAATGATACCTCACACTTTGTGTGTGAGAGAAGTGAAAGCTCTGACAAAATTGCTCAGAGACAAGCTCTGAGCCTTTGATAGTCACATAAATTAATTCACATTTATTGTTTTTGTACCTGTTAAAATTTGTATTGTCATGCACACACTTAATGAGCATTAATATTTTGACATGCAATTTAAAGTTGCAATTGAAGTGTGTTTTTGAAATTTAATGGATCTTTTAAAATTTATGCTTATTTTTCCATAAAAACAATTTACATTTTACAGGTACTTGACAGGGGCATTTATGATGAATAATCTTGAATTTTTTAAAGGATTGATGAATAAAGTTATCCTCAAAATATGGCAAAAAATGTTAGTAAAAAATTCACAATGTGGCAATGATATTTTTGTATATACTGATATTTTTGTCATACTTCTCAATGTTGTCCTTTCGTTTTGCATTATGTGTTTGGGCCAGTCAAATAAAATATGGAATATGCAGGTTTAGACCCCTATTAAAGAGATTGTAAAACTGATGGTTGAATTGAAGCCCTGAGAGTAGGGATGGCTGCACAGAAATTATACTCTATTGAAGTGATCAAACCTTCTCACATTTGATAGCTACTGGACTCGTCCTGATTCCAGATATATTTTTGATATATTCAGATAGCCATATTACGAGTGATTTTTTGGACCACAGAATAGTACTGTTCGCTCTGTGCAAACATTATATGGGCCTAAAGTGTCGCAAGAAAACCTGTCTTCGTGGTTTCCGAGAAAGCGAGACTCAAACCAGTCTCCTCAGCTACAGAGACTAGCTAGTAAATTGAAATTTCGCTTGAAGCAAGTTTATATATGGTACTTTCCAAACAGTGAATAACAAAGGCGCTGATCAGTCTGCGCGGATGCACAGGCTGGTCTGCGCCTAAGTTGTTCGCAAACCCCCGAAGACAGGATTTAATTGTCGCGACGAGGCCCATATGACAAGTGATAAAGAAGGTCCATCCTCCCTTGAAGTGACCCCATGCACAGATCAGGATAAAACTATATCAACTGGAAAAGACCATATTTCTTTTATTTTTCCATGAAAACTTATGTCGTTGGGCTCATTAGAAGCATCTCAATGAGACGCTTCTAATGAGCCCCACAACATATGTTTATACAGAAAAATAAGAAAATAAGGGACCTAGGCATTACCTCTTATCTGGGGCTGTGAGGCCATGAGACCTACCTGGACTATACCATTATGTCTCTCAGATACTGATACCTTTTATTTGGGAACAGTAACAGTTGTGATTGGGTTAAATTAAAAAAAGTCTGGAGATTTAATTTTGTTTTGGTTCCTGGATTTTATCATTATATAGTATTATTTGAGGTTTGTTGTTAATCAAGTTTTATCAATTTGGATTTGAATTAGTTCAATGCTTTGATTTAAATTGACCACTGTCTGGATTTAAATTGTGCTTATTTAAATAAATAAATTCCTTTTATCCCCTTTCTGTAATGATATAGAGTTAAAGTTTGATCCATAAATAAATAACACAACATTATTAGGATTCTTAATTCGAAGCCTTGATTAATTTCTAAAAGTTTAAAATAGGGATATTATTTATTGGCTCTAATTGGCCTAAAAAGGTATTTTATTCCAGAAAAACCCTGGTAGCTATAGATATAATTTAATTTAATATATATATTTTTTTGTATGTATGTTGATGTAGTAAAAATTAAAACATAAAAATTGTAATTTACTTTGTAAAATCGGACTCTTATTTTTATAAACTTTTTTTTTCTCTCAAAATGACCAAACTTAATTCAATAGAATTTTGGATGTTCTTAATTGTCCTCCCTGCATATATCCAAGTGCACTTCAGACTTGATTTTATCATGGAAGAAAATTATGAACACTGCATGATTAGACTGCTCGGAGAGACTGCAGTCTGATCTCGGTCCATATTATTTGCATTATAAGAATGAGATTGGTAATAAGGGTTGGGACGTCTTGGTTGTAAATACAGAATCATTTCTGCTGTATAAACAGTAAAAACTGGATAATTGGAACTCTAATAGTTAGAAGTACTGGCTTTAATTCAAATTAAATTTGGGATGCATAATAGTTTCAGATATTTTGAATTTAACTGCATATTTATGAATTATTTTAATCTTTTACTCACTGAGACATTTCTTTTATGCACCCGAAACATGCCTTGATAGGAAATACCGAAAAAACAATCTTTTTTTTTTTTTGTTATAAATTATTGGGTTTCTTAACTCCTCGTTATTCTGGCTTTTGGTACTCTGGTCCTAAACCAGTTTTGACTGTAATTGTATGATTGCATGTAGATAACACAGCTTTTGACAAAGCCAGAAATAGCTGTATTTATGATAGATTGTTGATGTGATTATCAAAATGATGCATTGCCTAAAGATAATGGGTTGAAAGATGAAAAATTCACTGCTTATATTTCATAATTTGGGAGGAAAAATGAAATACATCAAGAAATCATATATGTCAATGATAAGTCATACCATATTCACCTTGATACTTGGAGCTCATGCAGTGAGTTTTCTTTCCTATATACCGTGAACATTATATTAGAGGCCAATGCTCTATTAGAGGCCCATCACATGCAAGTTTTGACGCATAAAATGCTGAATTTTCAATCAAATATTCCCAAAAATCTTGCCTCTGATAGACGCCCACCAACAGATATTGAAATAAAGTTGATTCTACCTTATGCAGAAAAGTTTCAAATTTGTTAGTAGCAACATATTTTTAGTCCTTCGCCTGCAACGAAAGTCCCTCTAAGGTACATTGTTTTTTTACCCAACTTTAACTTTGTCCGGAAATACCGACCGTCACTAGCAAGTTGTGAACCCAGTGCGTGTTAAAGCCATTCCTTTTGCCCTGGAAAGTGCATATAATACATCCGTTTACCGTGTCACTAGTCTTCTACCTACGGACGTCGTGACACTAGCATCTCAAGATGGCAACCCTTACCAACAAATTGGAGCTACAGGATGTTTGATTGACTTTTCTTGCACTAGTAGCCTCTAATCAACCCCCATCTCCGTGAAAGGTAATGATTCTAATAAATGCCCGGGCCTCTAATAGAATTTTTACAGTAACTATAACAGTGTTAGCCCATACATTAAAAGCTCAAGTAAATTGAGAAATCTTGTTAGAGGGTCTGACCCAATGACCATTCTGTATTGTTTTGAAAGTTGCTCTGGATTCATTCAAAAGTTGTAGAATTTAATCGGTGGGTTTCATTACCTCTTTTCGCTGGTTGCAGATTTTTGCACTGTCTTTAAAGAGAGCTCAGTCTAATGAGTAATATTGAATGGACTGTACTCTATATACTAACACAATTTTATTTGGTTATGTGTGGGCTGTTGAATGTTGCTTTAAACTTGTTAGAACTTTCTGGTAACCTTCCATTAGTTTGCAATCAGAGATACAGGTTTCTGGAAAGTATCAGTCAACAGCCAAACTATGCTACTTTTGCTGCAAAATCAACTACCTCTGCCAGGCCTAAGGAAATAAACTAATAGATTATCCATCCCAAGGGTAACTGGTCATTTTCAGAGCTTTTTTTTTAATATCTCCAGAACAAACACTTAAACTAGAAAGGAAAACCAACAGTCTGTATGAAACCTTTAAATATTTGACCATTTTCATAAAAATATGGATAGGACAATCACTTTTAACAGTGTCACTTTCAAAATTACACAGACAGAACCTCAAAAATTTATTATTTTTTTGCAACGAAACAAATAATATTTAGAGTCGGCGAATAAAATAAAAAAATAAATTTAGAATTTTTTTTTCTACCTTCCTGAAAATTACAGTAGGAGGGTTCGTAAATCAACTAATAAAAAATTCTGGCCTTATACAGTCAAAACTCTTTCTAACGTTACTCTTTATAACAGAATATTCAATATCGGACCTAAAATTGACTGGAACAGCTAGATCTGTTTCTATTAAAATTCCCCCTTTATAACAGAATATTCACATAACAACACCGACAGTAACTTCTGGGAACAGATGTACAATTTCTATTGAAAATAAATTCATTACAACAGAATTGTTACCATGTGTCAGACAATTTTTTGGTCAGTTCAAGGTCTTTTTGCATGAACAGGTTTCTGTCTCACTTGATAAGTGGGAAGCTTTGTGCATTTTGGAGCAATATTGAATTGAACTGATGTATACATTTGGAATATTAGCATTTTAATTCATTTGTATAATGTTTTCTTCTACCAAATGATTATAATGTGGAAATCTGGTAATGGTCAGAATTTCTTTATAACAGCAAATTCACTTAAACGTCAAAGATAGCTTGGAACAAACAGTGCCGTTATAAAGAGGGTTGACTGTATACCAAAATGCACAGATTAATTTCCACTTCAAAAAATAAGTGGCCAGGAAATGTCACAATTACAGATCACAAAAAATATGCCAATTAAACTATATGGCATCCAAGAACACAATTTAATTAATTAAACCAACAACACTTAATGTAACAACACAATTAGCAAAGTACTAAAGCACTATGTATATGACAAAACCAAGACTAAATATGGAATCCGGGCACACGTAAAGGGAGCAATGATGTCAGCTAGTAACAACAGAAACACTGTGACCCCTGCTAGCACATGCAGTATGGCCATTTTTTCTCTTCAAATGTAGTATTTTAAAAAACTTTTAGACATTATTTAAAAAAACAACAAAAAAAACAACAAAAAAAAACGATCTCGTGCCAATTAAAGTATATTTTTAGAGTATTTTTCAAAATATTTTTAATAGTGAATGGCACGAAGAATTTTTTGCCATTATTATTTATCCTTGGCCTAATCTTGTACAGAAGAATCAGAATTGCAGGTTTAAGTGCAGTTGCTTTCTAAACAGACAGGTTATTTTTGATGAAGTTTATCTTGGAGTCTTTGTATTTAGAGAGCAATTAAAACTGGAGACAAGTTGAGCACTTTTGAAACAACACAGCATCCCAGTCTTCAGCTAGCTGGTCCATGTGAGGAGTCTGATTGCTGATGAAAGAAAAATACAGTGTAGTCCCTTTATAATGCTATGCCATCCGAATGGGCAGTTTAAAGGGACAATATCACAAGGGCATTATAGGAAGATGACTGTATGACTTATGCCCCCTGCCATTACAATGGCCGGTTAAGTGTTACCCTTGTCCGTCCGTCTGTCCATCACACCAATGACGTCCATAGTTTTGATCAGAACTTTATGAAACTTGGTCACATTGTTTAGTACCATAATGTGTTCTTCAAATTAGATAATAGTCCATATAGTACCATGCCCTGGAGGTTATTGGCCTTTGTTAATGAAAATTCACCGGTGTCCGGTCTATAAGTCCAGTAATTTGGCTCACAAATTTATGAAACTTGGTCACTTTGTTAAGTACCATAATGTCTTCTTCAAGTTCGATAATGTTCCATAATTGCACCATGCCTTCAAGAGTAATTGGCCTTTGTTCATGAAAATTCACCATTTTTGATGATGTCCATGCAGTGATTTTGATCACAACTTTATCAAACTTGGTCACATTGTTTAGTATCATAATGTCTCCAACTTTAATGGTCATTATCATACCATGCCTTCAAGATTTATTGCCCTTTGTTTATCAAAATATGTCATTTTTGGCCTAATTTTGCATCATCGGAGGTGTCCCATGGACACATTCTAGTCTTTTCTAATGATTGAAACTTCAGTTTTCTGACTGGAAGTATTCTTTGTTCTACAAATGCAATGTTGATTGTGTAACATTCCTGTCATATACTGCATGTAATAACAGAGAATTGCATGTCAGTCCCCCAGGTGCTTGTATGCTTCTGACATGTCTATAGCATTGCATGGGTACCTTGTAAAGCATTGGGGCTAATTTCTATGACTGTTATTGCATTTGCAGCTGTTCGAAGTATAACTAGGTGTCATTAGTTTTTTCCTCCTGTAACTCATTCATAATTGACAGTGTACACCATGATTAGATGCAACAAAATGTGGCATATCATCAGGATCCTAATTTTTATGCCCCCAAAGGAACTTTGGGAGGCATATAGTAATCGCACTGTCCGTCCGTCCGTCAGTCCGTCCGTCCGTCCGTCCGTCCGTCAGTCAGTCCGTCCGTCCCGCTTTCGTGTCCGGTCCATATCTCCTATATTCTTTGAGGTAGGAATTCCAAATTTGGTGTGTGGATACATCTTGGGATGGCGGAGTGTCGCGTACCATTTTCGGGTCACTGTGACCTTGACCTTGACCTCTGACCTAGTTTTTAGAATAATCGTGTCCGGAGCATATCTCTTATATTATTTGAGGTAGGAATCTCAAATTTGGTGTGTGGATGCATCTTGGGATGACGAAGTGTCGCGTACCATAATTGGGTCACTGTGACCTTGAACTTGACCTCTGACCTAGTTTCTTGAAAACTGCATTGAGTCTGGTGTATATCTCCTATATTCTTTGAGATAGGAATTCCAAATTTGGTGTGTAAATGCATCTTTGGATGACGGGGTGTCACATGCCATTTTTGGGTCACTGTGACCTTGACCTCTGACCTAGTTTTAAGAATTATTGTGTCCAGAGCATATCTCTTATATTCTTTGAGTTAGGAATTCCAAATTTGGTGTGTGGATGCATCTTGGGATAGCGGAGTGTCATGTACCATTTTTGGGTCACTGTGACCTTGACCTTGACCTCTGACCTAGTTTTTACAATAATCTTGTCCATAGCATATCTCTTATATTATTTGAGGTAGGAATCTCAAATTTAGTGTGTGGATGCATCTTGGGATGACGAAGTGTCGGGTACCATAATTGGGTCACTGTGACCTTGACCTTGACCTCTGACCTAGTTTTTAGAATAATCTTGTCCATAGCATATCTCTTATATTATTTGAGGTAGGAATCTCAAATTTGGTGTGTGTATGCATCTTGGGATGACGAAGTGTCGCGTACCATAATTGGGTCACTGTGACCTTGAACTTGACCTCTGACCTAGTTTCTTGAAAACTACATTGAGTCTGGTGCATATCTCCTATATTCTTTGAGATAGGAACTCCAATTTTGGTGTGTAAATACATCTTGGGATGACAGGGTGTCACATACCATTTTTGGGTCACTGTGACCTTGACCTCTGACCTAGTTTTTGCCCCCAAAGGAACTTTGGGAGGCATATAGTAATCGCACTGTCCGTCCGTCCGTCCGTCCGTCCGTCAGTCCGTCCGTCCCGCTTTCGTGTCCGGTCCATATCTCCTATATTCTTTGAGGTAGGAATTCCAAATTTGGTGTGTGGATACATCTTGGGATGGCGGAGTGTCGCGTACCATTTTCGGGTCACTGTGACCTTGACCTTGACCTCTGACCTAGTTTTTAGAATAATCGTGTCCGGAGCATATCTCTTATATTATTTGAGGTAGGAATCTCAAATTTGGTGTGTGGATGCATCTTGGGATGACGAAGTGTCGCGTACCATAATTGGGTCACTGTGACCTTGAACTTGACCTCTGACCTAGTTTCTTGAAAACTGCATTGAGTCTGGTGTATATCTCCTATATTCTTTGAGATAGGAATTCCAAATTTGGTGTGTAAATGCATCTTTGGATGACGGGGTGTCACATGCCATTTTTGGGTCACTGTGACCTTGACCTCTGACCTAGTTTTAAGAATTATTGTGTCCAGAGCATATCTCTTATATTCTTTGAGTTAGGAATTCCAAATTTGGTGTGTGGATGCATCTTGGGATAGCGGAGTGTCATGTACCATTTTCGGGTCACTGTGACCTTGACCTTGACCTCTGACCTAGTTTTTAGAATAATCTTGTCCATAGCATATCTCTTATATTATTTGAGGTAGGAATCTCAAATTTAGTGTGTGGATGCATCTTGGGATGACGAAGTGTCGGGTACCATAATTGGGTCACTGTGACCTTGACGTTGACCTCTGACCTAGTTTTTAGAATAATCTTGTCCATAGCATATCTCTTATATTATTTGAGGTAGGAATCTCAAATTTGGTGTGTGTATGCATCTTGGGATGACGAAGTGTCGCGTACCATAATTGGGTCACTGTGACCTTGAACTTGACCTCTGACCTAGTTTCTTGAAAACTACATTGAGTCTGGTGCATATCTCCTATATTCTTTGAGATAGGAACTCCAATTTTGGTGTGTAAATACATCTTGGGATGACAGGGTGTCACATACCATTTTTGGGTCACTGTGACCTTGACCTCTGACCTAGTTTTAAGAATTATTGTGTCCCGAGCATATCTCATATATTCCTTGAGTTAGGAATTCCAATTTTGGTGTATGGATGCATCTTGGCATAGGGGAGTGTCATGTACCATTTTCGGGTCACTGTGACCTTAACCTCTGACCTAGTTTTTAGAATAATCATGTCCAGAGCGTATCTCTTATATTATTTGAGGTAGGAATCTCAAATTTGGTGTGTGGATGCATCTTGGGATGACGAAGTGTCACTTACCATAATTTAGTCACTGTGACTTTGAACTTGACCTCTGACCTAGTTTCTAGAAACTGGTGCATATCTCCTATATTCTTTGAAATAGGAATTCCAAATTTGGTATGTAAATGCATCTTGGGATGCCTGAGTGTCACAAACCATTTTTGGGTCACTGTGACCTTGACCTCTGACCTAGTTTTCAAGAATTATTGTGTCCAGAGCATATCTCCTATATTATTTGATGTAGGAATCCCAAATTTGGGGTGGAGATTCCTCTTGGGATGGCGGAGTGGTGCATACAATTTTGAGTCATTTTGACCTTGACATTGACTTCTGGCTTCATTTCTAGGTTTTTCTTGCTATATTATAGCTATCTTTCCTCAAATGTGTCTTGTGCTAGACCAATTCCTTTGGGGGCATTCGTCACGTGTTTGTGACATTTCTTGTTGTTAATTGGAAATAAATTGTCAATTCTGTCTCTTTAGGAACTTTTGATGCCAGACCACAACAACAACAGATCCTTCTGCATATGGGCCTCGTTGTGAGAAAACCTGTCTTCAGGGTTTCCGACAAAGCGAGTTTCAAACCAGTCTCCTCAGCTACAGAGAGTAGCAAGAAAATTCGAATTTCACCAGTAGTAAGTTAACATATGATACCTTCCAAATAGGGAATAACAAAGGCGCTGATCAGACTCCCGAAGACAAGTTTTTCTTGCGTCGAGGCCCATATGGAAAGAGTGAACTAATACAGGGTTAATGGAAAGTTAATTCCCACACTCTTTAGCACCGACATAAAGGTATTAGAACTCCATTGTCCAAGAGGACCTGAGAATAAGAACAAGAAAAACTATAACATGTGTTACATGTTATAAACGGCGTTGTTGAAAGGTTCTTATGAGTAATAATAGATGAAGGATAATAATGAAGTTTTTTTTCGCAATGAGATATACATTAGAGCGGCTTTGAAATGAGTCATTAAATGCTTGACGTTTCGCTAATAAACTATTCAATCAGACGGTGATGGGGAAGCAAGCTTTTGTGAATACTTTTATCTTCAGTCTTTTATGAAAACCAATACCGCGGGGAAAGAAAAAGTTAGACTGCATTACGTCCCTTGATATACAGAAAGTCTAAGAAAAAGTCAACTTTTGTGAGTTCCAAAATGATATCCCATGCATTTTCCTCCTTCAGATAGAAATTTATCCAAACCCAGTCATGAATTTGCGGGTGATAGGAAAATCTACTAATATGATCCGCGTTTCGAACCTCAGGTCAAACCAATCGAATGACCTATTTTCCGCGTTTTGCCTTTAATCTTTCTAAGGTTATTTTCTTTGCTTATTCATATTTTCTGCTTGTATGCCAGTTGTCCGTCCTGTTTGTTTGTTTAACATTTTCTTGCTCCTATTTTCTAATAAAATGAAAAGTTCGTCTCTGTTTTATCGTGGCACGAAATAATTTAACCACGCACACGGCTAATTATAGAATGAATGATGTCACAATGATTTACAGAATACTTATTTAATATACTTATTTAAGAATTTCGTATCTACAGCAATGAATTTATCAATAAGTTCGCCCAGAAAACCGCTGATAACACATAATTGGAAATATTTTCTTGGTAGAAATATTAATTACAATTAGAAGTTATTCTAAGTTAGACCATTTGACCAGCTGGCGAGAGTGAAAAATAGGTACAGCCCGTGGGGAGAACAGATGTTGAACATCCGACATTTACACTGAAAAGACACCCGATTTTAGACGTTTTAAATACTCTTTTAATAAGAGAAGTCTACATTTGTTTTTACTTTACCCTTGGAAAAACGAAAAATTTAATCAAAACGTTATTCATTGAACAATAACTTTGATCACACCCCTCTTCGGAATAGCCCATTTCAAAACCAATTACAATTATAGGCTAAGTAACCACTGTTTAATAAATGAACTAATATTAGTTACTTATGCATCAATAAGTAACGCCGTAGAAAAAATATTAAGGCTATTTTGATGTAGTGTGAGTTTTTATCAGCTGAGGCTCAAGATGGCCGCTCTTGCAACAATTGTGATTAGGCCAAATAAAAAAAATATCTGTGTTTAGGGTAACCTAGCCCTACCTAGATTTACTGGTGAAACTAAGATTTTTTTTTCTCAGGTTTTTCTGAAAAAGAAATGTAATTTTATGCATTTTGAAAGAAATAATTTAAAAAAAACATGTGTGCATGCATGCTTACTCTACCTAAAATTTTCAGACCTGTTACCGGAAACACAGGTATTTTTTTTTATTTGGCCTTACTGCTTTTTCAGCTCACCAGAAGCACTGCCTTGTGTATAGTACTGGTTCAACCCAGACATGACTGCTTTTAGTATTTTAGTGAAGGGTGTTAATTATAAATCATACAGTATTCTCTTGAAGTGTACATTCAGAAGCTTTATAGGGGTTGTCTAAGCTTCTGCTTCACTTGGTTAACAAGTGATTTTAGTTTGTACAGTGACACTGTTTGTATAGGAAAGGTGCTTGGCATTGTGTGGACAACATTAAAGTAGCTAATGATGGTTTAGATTACCTGGACAGCTGTAAGGTGATACAATATTGTGGATATTTCAAATATTTGGACAATAAATATTTTGAAGTTTATAATAAGTGATTAATTGCCTGAAAATAACCATCTAATATGTGTATAGATATTTCGTTTGAACACTTTCCATGCTAATGGCAACTTCTATTGTCTGCAGATAACCCAGATTACCTTTGCAAACAGTTTGGACCCAGTTCAGCTAGGTCTGATCTAGATCCAAACCATTTGGCACTCTGGTAGTATTCCTGAAAGATTTTTTATGAAAAAGTTTATTTTGAAGAAGTCAGCGCATGAAAAATTACCCAGCATGCAAAAAAGTCAATATCTAACTTGGGGAAACTTGATGAAAATAGATTCCATTAATTAATTAACACTTTCGCTGAGTGAAGTTGTCTGCTTTTTCACCCGCTGTTGTATTTTGGAAGTCTAAACCAAACAGTGTGGACGCAGATCATACCAAGCAGTCTGATCTAGGTCAATTATGTGGTAAAGCAATTAATTTTCAGCTGTGTTTCCAGCTATATAGGAGAGTGTTGAAAAGATGTTTCACACTTTTACTGTTGTGCTGAGAATGGATTTATAAGGGCTGATTTCTGATGGTATGTTGAAAATGTCATTCATGTTTTTATCATTTATTGAGATTGATCAGATAGTGAATATTAGTTAAATTATTTAAATGACACAGCTGACATTTAACTCTTAAAGCGAGTGCCTCCTAACTTTCCAGAATGTGGCATTTTCAAACTATGGTTACTACGAAATAAGACCGGTGACGGATCCAGAGGGGGTTCAGGGGGTTCACTTGAACCCCCCCCCCTCCCCGCACCTGTTTTTAAATATCTTATGAAAATGAAATAATTTGGTCTCAGTGAGACCAAATTATTTCATTTCCATCGGATATTTAAGAAAAAATAGAAAAAAAATCAGCAAAGTCAGCAAAGCCAGCCCCCCACACCTTATTGTATATGAACCCCCAAATTCCAGAGATCCTGGATCCGCCCCTGAAGACTTGGTATTCAGTTGTGATGCTTCTAAGCCTTAGATGTTTTTCTCCTAGTGAAGAAAGATGTCACAATGTTTGCCAATACTGTATATGTGATTGGCTCTTTAAGGGTTATATAATTTACACCATTAAAAGTTCAGGTGCTTCACCACCTTTTCAACTTTGATGATTTTATCAAGTTTTTTGTGGTTTTGTGGCTTCTGTGGTATTTAACCACTGTAAATGTTTTAAAATTATAACACTTTTCTTTTTCTATTCTCAAATAAAATGTTGGTTTTTAGGGCTGAAGGTCATAAAATGCTAGTCAGAACAACAAAAAGGGAAGACCCTGATCAGACTACTTCTTCAGAAGCAGTCTGATCTGGGTCTGCCCTGTTTGTCTAGGCCTAATGGCAGCCAACTAGTGTTTGAAATGTTAGAACCTTTACCGTTCTCTCCATACATTTTTGGTGTTTGTCCCTCCATCACTGCTAAATTATTCTCTCTTGAGCTTTTTAGCTCACCTGAGCCGAAGGCTCCGAGGTGAGCTATTAGTATACAAGAGACTCCGGCGTCCGTCGTCCGTCCGTCGTCCGTCCGTCAACATTTTCAAACATCTTCTTCTCTAAAACCACTGGGCCAATTGAACTCAAATTTCATATGGATACTCCTTAGGATGGGGGAACGAAAGTTTGTTCAAATGTTCCTGGTCACGTGACCAAGATGGCCGCCATGCCCATATATGGTAAAAACCCTTTAAAAATCTTCTCCTCCAGAACCAGAAGGCCGATGACCTTGGGACTTGGTATGTAGCATTGTGGATGTGGGGCCTACCAAGTTTGTTCAAATAATGATCCTAGGTTGACCTTGACCTACTAAACGTCAAGGTCAAATTTGCTTCCTAATAGATTTAAATGGGAATTTTTTTGAAAAGTTGATTTTTTGAAAACTGTTAAAGCCAAAGTGATTATTCTTACTTGATATGTTGAAACTAATGAGACAATGGCTATAAATAAGTTTCAATGGTCAAGGTTGACCTTCGACCGTTCAGCCAAGGTCACTCATATTGTGGTCCAATCAATATATTAAAACATAGTTTTCTCACAAACCATTGCCCCAATTGAGCTCAAATTTTATGTGAAGACTCCTTACGATAAGTCAGCCAAAATTTATACAAAATATTTTGGTCACATGACAAAGATGGCCACCACGCCCATATATGGTAAAAACCTTTCAAAAATCTTTTTCTCCAGAACCAGAAGGCCAGTGACCTTGAGACTTGGTTTGTAGTATTGGGGATGTGGAGCCTACCAAGTTTGTTCAAATGATGATCCTAGGATGACCTTGACCTACTTAACATCAAGGTCAAGTTTGCTTCCTAATGCATTTGAATGGGAAATTTTTTGAAAAGTTGATTTTTGAATACTGTGGAAGCCAAAGTCATTATTCTCACTTGATATGTTCAATCTAGTGTCTATTATAAGTTTCAAAGGTCAAGGTTGATCTTTGACCTTTTAGCCAAGGTCGCTGATATTGGAGTCCCATCAACATATTTAAACATAGTTTTTATAGACAATTCTTGGCCAATTGAAACCAAATTTCATATGACAACTCCTTATGACTGGTTAGTCAAAACCTATACAAATTGTTATGGTCACATGACTAACATGGCCACCATGCCCATATATGGTAAAAACTCTTTAAATCTCTTCTTCTCTGGAAACAAAAGGCCATTGGCTTTGGGACTTGGTATCTAGGATCGGGGGTGTGGGCCCTACCAGATTAGCACAAATGATGAATCTAGGTTGACCTTGACCTACTTTATGGCAAGAACAAATTTGATTCCTAATGCATTTATATGGAGAAAATCTTAAAATGTTCATTTTCTATAACTGAGCTGAATTCAGAATAGTTAAACCTATTGAGACAATGGTTTTGCAAGCTGACCTGTGACCTTTTATCCAAGGCCACTCATTTGGACTGTCACATACCTATCTAAACAGCTTTTTCTCAGAAATCACTGGGCTGTTTGATGGATTATTCATTAGATTGTTTAGGTCACTTGACCAAAATGTAAATGGTAAAACAAAATTTGTTCCATTATAAGCTGTAGTTGACCTTGACCTATTTTAACATTATTAAGGAGATCAGGTGAGCGCCTCAGGACCTTCAGGTCCTCTAGTTTGACAAATTTTGCATAGGAGGAATGGTAGGGAGCACGGTGGCTCAGTGGTAGAGTGCTTGACTCGAGACTGAGGGGCCACGGGGTTTGAGCTTAACCGTCGTCACTGTGTAGTGTCCTTGAGCGAGAAACATTTATCCTTGCTTAGTACTGGTTAAACCCAGGAAGACCCGTCCTGACATAACTGGAAAATTGTTGAACGGGAGGTAAAGAATAAAATCAAAGAAACAAAAAAAGGAGGAATGGTTTGGTATTGTATGGCTAAATTTCATTAAATATATCAACTGAGTTATGGCCCTTGATTGATAATGTTAAAAGTCACATTAGATTTTGATACAGCAATTTATTACTGTAACAGTAAATATATCCAAATTTAAATTCTGATCAATTAGAGTCAATGGGGTGATATAACGGCGAGCGTATATCATTTTTCCTTTGTAGGCGGCAACTTTCTTAACTGATATCTTTCAACTGATATCTGGACTAATCCACCCTAGGTTATCAATAAATGATTTACGGAAGAAAGCAAACAAATTCTCCCTGATCTGGGACTATTTGTTTGCACATGCTTTTCCTGTCATATGTAGTTGGAGCCACTCTGTGCATCACACCTTCCAAACACTCTGATGCTCAACCGCTGGTTGAATATACAAATCAGCTGTTTGAGATTCACTGCCAGCAGTCATGCACTCAGTGTTGTGTCCTTTAGCAAGTCACTTTATCTGCTGCTTAGTAATGGTTCAACCCAGGATGACAGGAAACCACCCCTACATCAGTGGCTGATCCAGAGGCGGTTCAGAGGGTTCACTCGAAACCCCCTCCCTGCCCCCCGTTTTTAGATGTTCTATGAAAATGAAATTATTTGGTCTCAATGAGACCAAATTATTTCATTATCCTAATAATTTGGTCTCAATGAGACCAAATTATTTCATTTTCATAGGATATTTAAGAAAAATGAGGTAAAATCAGCAAAGCGAACCCCACCCCATTATACAAATGAACCCCCTTTCCAGAAATCCTGGATCTGCCCCTGTACATGACTGAAAAATTGATGATTTAAGGGACGTAAAACATCCATTAAACAAACAAAAGCAAACAGTATGGACCCAGATCCCTATAATGAGCACTCTGATCTGGGTTCATACTGTTTGTATGAAAGTTAGAATCTGCACATATGTCCCTAAAGTAAGGAAATCAAGCAAACATCAGCTGCATTTTTGGCTGGCAGCATAAGAGTCAATACCATTTGTTGGCATGAGAGCGCAGTGGCTCAGCGGTAGAGTGCTTGACTCCAGACCGAGAGGCCACGGGTTCGAGTCTCAACGGCGTCACTGGGTTGTGTCCTTGAGAAAGACACATTAATCCTAGCTTAGTATAGTAGTAGACCTGTCTCTAGATAACTGAAAGATTGTTGATGGGAGGTAAAGAATCAAATCAAACAAAACAAACCGTTTGTTGTCTAAGTAAGTTAATGAATGGTAAGCTTTGTGTTACCTATAATTGAGATATAATTTTGTAGAAGAGAGGCAGTCATGATTGAGTTATAATTGGCACTTCTGTTTTCTTTGATGGTTAGAGGCAGGAGCTTACTATGTAACTCCTGCCCATAGCTAGTCATCATTTCGACCATGACATCTTACCTCTGTATTTGTAGACATAAGCCATTTTATTGCTGTGGTGCATCTTGAGTTTTTGTTTAAGTTGATGCATTAAATCACAGTCAGCAATTTTTCAGTCATGTATGGACTTTTTCTTACATGCTAAATGGTTGAACAAATCAACCTAACGTGCTAAGAGCAGTGAATATGGTTCGTTACATTATACAATGGCGTAGGCAGAATGTTGAAAAAGTTACGCACTTCAAAGGGAGACTACTGGATCAAGCAGTGATTCTCTTCAGTTGCGTTCCTTTTCAAAATGGAAACTTCTTTTAAAGGAAAGAATTCGCTCCCAGAGAGAGCAAATTCTTTCCTTTATGAGCAGTTCGTTATAGTATGGAAAATCACTTTAGCCGCATACAGTGACCTCCCTTGAATGTTTCTATTTTTATAACGCACATGTGAAACCTGCGTAATGGGTGCTACGCCAATGCTATAATTATGTTGAGAACTCTGGAACTGTTCTGCAAAAATAAAAAAAATTCTTGATTTAAATAATGTTCTGGAACCATCCTTAACATTTTCTAGAATATTAAATAAACAAACTAGAATGTTAAATGAGACAAATTCTGGAACAAAATTATTGTTCTAAAACAGAAGAATGCCAGATTTGCTCTTGAAACATGTATCCTGGAAGATTTTCTTGAGAAATACCTAGAACTTTTCTGGAATGATTGTTCTAGAAGTATTCCAGAACATGCAGAACTTAGTCTGCTGATACACATTGCAGAACAGAACAGAACAGAACATATCTTTATTGACATAAAACTCAGGCCAATCACAGGTAGCGTAAGAGCAATTGTAGAAATTATCTGACATATTCATGCTAAAACTCAGGCCAATCACAGGTAGCGTAAGAGCAATTCTAGAAATGATCTAAAATGTCCATGCTTGACCCAAGTTTATAAATGTTATTGAATGCAAAGAATATCTCTTTTAACTGAAAACTTTAGGCAGAAAAGCCTGAAAAAATAAGAAAAAAAGGGTGTAACTTTTGTCAATCAAATTCATATCATATTACCTAATCTAGCATAACTGTTATTCTTCAAGGAATATTTTCTTGGCATCTGGGTTAGTTAGTATTCTAAGCCCTCTTTAAGGGGAGGTATCCAGATTTCTAGGTTCTAATTTCCACATTAAAACATATGTTGTGGACTTATTTGAAGTGTCTCATAGAGACACTTCAAATGGGTCCACAACATATGCTTTCATTGATAAACGAGATGGTTATCACCAGTTTCTGATTTTAGAAAATATGTCTCAACTAGTGTTATTGTAGTCAGAGATATTATCATTCAGTAATTATCTTAGAGCTGATCGCTTATTGTTATTACTGGAAGCAAACTCTTCTGATGAAGGTAGATATTTACATATCTTTACAGACCCACTTGGATCCAGATGAAGATTATCTTCGTGAGCCAGCTTATCAGTGTCAGTGTGCATCACTGTCACTTTCAACAGTTTTTCAGACATGTCATGATCCTTTGTGCACCAGGGTTCTGTTCCTGATTTCACCTAGCACTTTTCTTGAAAACAAGTAGCAGATTAGTGGCACCCTCCAGTGGCAGCTAGGTGTTTTGCACAGTTTTGGGGATCTGGTGCGTGCCGACAAAGACTTTTATTAGGAACAACTTAGGGAACCCACATGCCAAACTTTGAGGGAACTGGGGAATAAAGCCAGCTTGTATTGGGGAATACATAGAAAAAACATTTTATGATTTGGGCAGAACAGGGGAACATACCAATGTATTTTATGGAACATTATAAATTCGGGTATCATAGCCGGGCCTTACACCAGCTAGGGAGGGCTTCATTAGTATTGCAAAGGAATCATATGGGGGACAGTACAGCCTATAAACATAATTATTATATACTTAATTTAGGTTCTCTTGCATATAGATGTGAAGACCAAACTTTATTATGTGATGAGTAGAATATTATTTGAAATATCCCATAAATTTCTACATATATTTTTATCAGTTTTGTTGCTTGAGTACTATCATATTTTTTCCAGTTTTGCTATTAAAATATATCTTTATCTCTTTGCATGCTGAGAAATTTTGCATGCTTTGTCGTCACCTGCTGTTTTTTTTTTTTTATCAAAATTAACTTTTTTAATTTTTTTTATAAAGAATGCCATCAGGGTGTCAAACGTCTTAGATCAAAAACAGGTCTGGTATTTTGTCTTGCCTGATCGGGGCCCTATGTGTTCGCAACTGCAAAAGTTGTTACGAGCAAGTTAACAGAATTTGATAGCATTCAAGCAACAAAAATCTGCAGTATGTCTGATAATCATCTTTCTGATTAAAGTTACAGAGTTTCAGATTAAATAAGCAGTTAACAGCATAAGCCAGACCGTGGTGAATGAAATCCAAAAAATATAAAATTTTATAGACCAATTATAAAAAATATCTTTCAGGTGGTTTCAGGACTTTAGTTAAGAGTGCGTGCCCAAAAATTATTTCACTAATTTCTCAACCAAAACATATATTGTGGGTACTCAAAAGAACCGTCTCGATGAGACGTTCTTTTGAGCACCCAAAACATATGTTTTAACTGATGGGCAAGAAAATATTTACAATTTTACGCTCAAAAAGTTTGTTTATTTAAACCCCTATCAAGCTTCTTTGCTCTTTCTATTTTCAGGAAGGGTATAGGTTTCACTTTCTAGACAGATTTAAAACAGATTGGAGTTAGGTAAGTGGTCTTTTATTGTTTCTTTGAAGGTGGAACCCTCTATGATTACTCATTTTAAATTTGATATAATATTATCCCTCAAAGTGCAAAATACATTCCCTGAAAGGGTGATTGTTGAAAATATCATCCTTATGAATGTGATTATCAACTGAGGCGCAGCGGAGGTTGAAAATCATATTTCGAGGGATGATATTTTCGACTATCACCCTCTCAGGGGATATAATATTTATTTTATTATGCTGAACAGAATATTGAATTATTTGTTTTTCGACCGTTTTCTCTTTAAAGTTTACTATGGTGTGTGGGGTTCCCAAGGGTATTTAATGTGTGAAAGGAAAAAAAAAAACTAATACCAAGCACCCTCATTTATATGACCGTAGAAATGATTTCATGATCAAACTCCACGAAAGTATGGGACCGGGCCGGGATCAAACTTGCGGCCCCTGGATCTGGAGTCAGACGTGCATTCTGTAGTCAGACACATTACTGACTGGGCTACGCGGCCCGGTTCCACGCTAAAGGGTGGCATATACCGGTATAGAGGATTTTACATTAGTGTTCATATGTAAAACAAGTTGAGGAAAAGAGATAAATTATGAGGCTATGCTGAGCATTTTATTGCTTTTTTGTTTTTTGTTTGTTTGATTTGATTCTTTACGTCCACTCAACAATCTTTCAGTTATGCGGGACGGTTCTTCCTGGGTTTAACCAGTACTAAGCTAGGATAAATGTGTCTTGCTCAAGGACCACAACGCAGTGACGCCGGTCTCGAGTCAAACACTCTACCACTGAGCCACTGCGCTCCCATTGCTTTTTTGTGCAAGATCAATAAATACAAAAATCTGGATCACACATTTTAGTTTCTATCATATATATGACATTTGAATTACTTTAACATTGCCTTTTTGCCATGAAAAAACAACAAAAACAAAATTTTGCCATTTATATGTGTTGTTGTTATGGTCGTCATTTCAAAAGCTTGCCAAATATGTTATGCACTAGACTAAGTGTATTATCAATTTTAATATCTGTAGCATTATTACTTTCCCAGACATGATGTCAAATACAGTAAAGCCTGTCTTAAGCAGCCACTCAAAAATGGACAAAACAAAGATCTTAATGACAAATGAGCCGCGGAATGAGATTTCCAACAATGTGGTATGTGCAACCAACAAAGCTTCAGATCAGCCTGGGCATATGGGCAGTCTGATCAGAGCCTTTGCTAGTCCCTTGAATGTTCTATAAGTGTTAAGCTACTGACTGAAAATCCTTTGGAGTTTCTAAGCTTAAAAGGAGGCTTCGCAGGCTCATCTGAGTCTACACTTGTCAAAATGTCACATTGTTGGAAATCACATGTCGCAGCTCAAATGATAGCTTAATGAAGGTCGAAATTATTGCAGAATATTTAGCAATAATTGGTCTTGAAAACCAATATTTGGTCTTCTTTTTTAGTTCCCACTTAAGACATGTTTTACTGTAACAAATGAGGAGTGCAGTGGCTCAGTGGTAGAGTGCTTGACTCGAGACAAAGAGGCCGCAGGTTTGTGCCTCACCGGCGTCACTGGGTTGTGGTCCTTGAGCAAGACACATTTATCCTAGCTTAGTACTGGTTCACCCAGGAAGACCCGTCCATGTTTAACTGAAAGAATGTTGATGGGACGTAAAGAATCAAATCAAACAAACAAACTGTAACAAAATGACATTCATATAAACAAAAATAGAATAGCTGAGCACAAAAACAAAAGCTGTACCTATGTCATTGACATGGTATAACTGACAAGAATCTTCATTTGAGAAATTGGTGTGCCAACTTAGTTGTTGAAATAGCATTAGTCACTGTCTTCTTAACCTACATGACAACTGCAGATCTGTCACTGAGAACAGGACAATACTAAATACTTTAACACATACATAAAGCCACAGTGTCAAAATTAGGCACAAGGAGTTCAGAAATTTTGGCAGGCCCCTATTGATCCCTGGGATGTGGTCAGTTTGGACACTAGGCCCAATTATGTAGGGACCACAAGACATTGCTATTAATTCTTAATATAAAAGCTGTGGGCCTCATGAATTAATTCAGAGAAGATTTTTTTTTTTAATTTTCCATAATAATAGTGGGGCGGATATGTAACAATTTTGAGGAGAATCGTGCACTTTATGATAAAAGCATGAAACTTGGTACATGGCTAGTTGACTACAAAACAAAAAAAATAAGGGTCAGTGCCACGCCAAAAATGCCCTCTAATGGCCGCCATCTTGTTTTTTCCAAAATGGTCGCCCTTTTTCAACTTTTTCATTATAATCTCATTATTTATTTGCAAACATCATGCTTTCTTCAGTAAATTTTACTTAAATAGCCATCATATACATCTCAATACCTTAAAATCATCTTTCAATTTTAAAAAATCAGGATTGAGGCTGTATTTTTTCAAGATGGCCTTCACTTTTGTATCTAAATAGTGCAGCTATATTATAGAACTTTACAAAGTTATAAATTTTGATGTAAATTACTTCTAGCAAGTAGAAATAGTCCCGTTAAACACGTTTCTAACTTATCAGCATGGCTTTATTGTTGCGGATTGTTGAAATATGGTATTAAAAATGGCTACCAATGTGCAAATCATAACATACTATCTGCTTTCATTTGGAACTGGAAGAATGTAGTTTGAATTAATGCAAACGATTTTCAAGAATAACTTTGTTTAATGGCTTTGAATAAAAAAGAGAGCATCCAACATACCATCCAAGACGGCTGTCAAAGTAGAAATGTTATATAGACACCATTTATAAGATGGCCGCAATTTTGCGTTTTTTCCAAAATATGCAGTCTATTTTAAATTGCATTATTTTAAGCTCGTACATTTGCAAGCCAATTTGTTGTTTTCATTTATTTCCACTTTTTTGCAGCCAATCATACTAATTTTCCTCAAAATTGTCATTTAGGCTTCGAAAACACAAGATTTAGGACATAGTCTCAGGTGGCTGTCACATTTTGCATCCAAAGGGAGCTCAGTGGTTCAATGGTAGAGTGCTTGGCTCGAGACCGAGGGGCCACGGGTTCGAGCCTCACCGGGTCTATGTGTTGTGGTCTTTGAGCAAGACACATTTATACTAGCTTAGTACTGGTTCAACCCAGGAAGACCCTTCCCTGTTTAACTGAAAGATCGTTAATGGGACGAAAAGAATCAAATCAAACAAACAAAAAACATTTTGCATTCTCAATAGTGGTGGTATACCAACTTGACAAATTATGAATTTCCATGCAAAATTATTATGCAATGAAATAGAAAAAGCTACACAAACAAGGGACGAACTTATCAGACATTATTTTTATTTTAACATATTATAACATGGTATTCAAGATGGCTTTGGATTTAGTTTAGAAAAAAAGAAACGTACTTTCACTTTCTATAGGAACATTTTTTGAGGTTGTTTGAAGGTATGAAAATGATTTTCAAGAAATTATTATACTTAATGAATTAGAGTAGTAAAGGGGGCACCCAACCTGTAATCCACGATGGTTGCCAAATTTGGTTTTAGACACTTATACATATGTTGCTATTAAGTGTGTACTATATAAAATTGATATGATCAAAATGAGAATTTTTGTACCTATAGCAAACTAAAACTGTCCTTTGTAGAATTGCCATTGCATAAAATATCATTTGTTTACATCAGATTTTAGTCAAAAATCCTATAAAATCTGTAATAGAGATATCAAAGTTTCTTTTTGAACTTTCTCCTTCTCATCAAGTTTCCGTAGGCTTAAAAGGCTATATGTCTCCTAAAACGGTATACAATTTAAAAAAAAATGTTCTTAGACCACAACCCTCCGTTTTCACACACATCAACTTTTCAACTTGATCTTGTCAAATGACGTATTTGCTGCAGCCAGCTTTATTAGGTTGTGTTGATGATGTAGCTGGCACTATGATATCTACTTGAAAGTAATCAAAGTTTATATAATTCTGAAGTCAATCCAATATATAATGCTGCAGACATCTTCGTTTCTAGCCAAAGCTTCCCTCATCAATTGCTTGCTAGTGAGTCGGGCATTTGATTCCATAATAGTTTAGTCCAAAAACCTCTTCAGTCTAGTTAGTTGAAACCAAAGTTTTTTTGTCTATTTAGGTATGTAGGGTTTTTAAATGATGATGTTATTTTGCTCTGTATTTACAGTAATGGTCTTTTACAGCCAAGGGAGCTTCAGCTAGGTGCGCCAACCGCATATTCAGTCGAATCCCTGTCCTTGCTGTATCAATTCTTGCTTTTCGTGATTTATTGTTCACTGTGGTTATTTATTGACTAGTTAAATATTCGTCCTAGAAATCGTTCCAAGATAGTAGTGCTGTTGTGGTTCTCATTTTATTATTGGTTTGTATGTACTTTTATATACATGCATGTGAATGATTTTGGTTATGTTAAGGTAGCCTAGTAACTGCCTTCAAGGGGAGAGCTACATCACCACTGTATACTATCTAACTGTATATTTAGTTTTCCCCATTTTGATTTTGTAGGAAGAATGTTAACTCTGATTGTACTAGTTTCTGGTCATTGCTATAATTTTACCTAGTATATAAGAAAAAAGGGGAATAACATGTCCGGAATGACGCAGGCCAACAGTCGCTAGGTGAAGAAGCGATGAAAGAAGCGTGGCAAGAGCATTATGAAGTTACTCAAATTTGAACTCTTTGGAATGCAGAAGGCATGCCAGAGGAAATCCCAGTTGAAGGTCCAGCCAGCTGATCAGTACAGGAATTATCACAAAAACAATTTGCAGGATGTGTTCTGACAAAGCAGACATGTCATCAGCAATTGTCGTCCAGTTGCTTTATTCTACATGCATTTGGAAAACTGACACAGTCGAGGTGTTCGGCCTAATCTGCAACATAATCTTGAGTGTTAGTATTGAGTGAAGTTGAAAAGGGGTGCTCTGAACAGAGGCTTGAAGTTAATTAAGCAATTAATAAGGGTGTTAGAGTGCAAATTGGAGAGACATATCAGGCAGAGAGTTGAGATTGACGAGATGCAGTGCAGAATTATGTCAGGCCATGGTGGCACTACAGTTGCGGTCTTCATTTTAAGCCAGCTACAGAAGCTGCTCTTGACTTCTAACAAGCCATTCTACGTCACATTCATTAACATAGAGAATGACAGCAGGTAGGTAGTGTGCATGCTTTTAAATCGGAATTGATGAATTGATGAATGGCATGATCAAGGACATGAAAAGCAGGACAATAGTTGGCAATGGCCGCAGTGAGTTTTTTTGGTGTTGATGTTCATCGTGGCTCTGTTCTGACTCCACTGCTCTTAATTGTTATGCAAGAGGCTCTAATCACGGAATTCAGAATAGACTGCACAAAGTGGCTGTTATACAAATATGATCCGGTGATCAAGGCTGAGTCCATGGAGGAATTGCTGGTGAAATTTGATGCATGGAAGTATTGGAAGGAGAAGGCTCTTCATGTGTACATAATAATATGTAGTCATATACAAGTAAAATCGTCCCTTGAGCTAAAGTGCACCAAATGCCTGTGGCACAACACTACTTAATGATGGAAGATGGAGGTGATGGCACCTGATAAAAACTTGAGGTAGGAGATCTGTAATCATATGGACATTCTCTACGCTAGAGACATCCTCGAGCTGCCTCCAGTCATACATTGCAAATGTACATGGCAGAAACTCCGTAAACTTCTTAACCTTATGATCATCTGCTGCCCATGACTCGAAACAGGTAGTAATAAACATGCAGTCATTGTTTTGTTTTTGTTGAATGTATGTTCACTAGCATTATACATCCTAGCTAGTGATATCGAAAACGCCTAATAGCAAAAATGTATAGATTTGTTTAGAAAGAACAGCAAAAATTACCAATAAATAGGATTTTCCATTTTTGCGGCCATCTTGGATGCCATGTTTGAATTAACAGTTAAGAAAATTTCAAAATTACATATTATATATAAGAAACGAACATTCATTGCTACTTAAGCAAATTTCACTCATACAAATCTCAATGATATATGAATGTATAAAAAACGAAAACCATAAAATCATTCTTCTTTGGCAGCCATCTTGGATGCCATATTGTATCAAGGCTCTCTTATAAATTGTTCACAAATAACAAAGTCACATTTTGAGCCTTTCTATGCTTGAAACAACTTGAATTTGTTGCAATAATCTGAATTAAGTTCATTCTATGATGTTTTCATAAAGCAAGCTTGATTTAACATATAGAAATGGCGGCCATCTTATAAAATGGCCATCATCTTGGATAATATGCCAATCTACATGTGATTTCAGATAATTACAAATGTTCTATTGTTAAAATTTACACTTACACAAGCTTTAAATAAAAGTTTATTGCAAAATGATACCCAACTTAACAGGCATTACACAAAAATAGGTCGCCATTTTGAAATTCAAGATGGCGGCCGTCAAGGTGCATTTCTGGCTTGGCACTGACCCTCAGAAATTTTGATAATTACTAATCTGGCCATGTACAAAGTTTCATGCTTTTATCATAAAATGCACGATTTTTTCACATATCTGCCCCACTATAAGTCTTTGGGAGCTTCATGTTATCATGGAAACCATCCGCCTAAAAAAACCTTTAGCTGAAAATGCCAATTGACTTAAGAGAAGATATACTTCTTTGAAAATGTGGATGGGTGAAAATGATGCCTACACTGACAGGCAGACTACATACCATTGGCATATACTTATAACACACTTGAGCCTTTTGTCCCAGGTAAGCTAAAATATGTTAACAAAAGTTACGTTTCTGTTATGTTAATTTGTTTTTAACAATATTTTACTCAGAGGAAAAACTCCAGCATTGCTATAGAAGCCCAGGCCTCCAGATAAGATTGCATATTGTAAAAGTAAATAAGGGTGCAAAGATCAGGAATTGATACAATCAAGTACCACACCTGACCCAGGATACCAATGGGAAAGTGACAAACTCATATTGGACACCACAGACGAGAGCCAAGAGGTCAGCCCTTTCCCAGCAGGTGACCACAAAGCACATATAAACAGACTCGCACAAAGACATAGCAAACGCAAGACAGAACAAAAACATAAAAGATCCACAAAAGAAGTACCGCCTTGGAACGGTCAGTAAAATATTTTACTGGAGGGCTTAAACCGGTTTAACGGCGCCAACCTCACCCTTAATTCAGATGTGGATCAAGACACATAGATATTTGGTTTGCATGAAAGACCCCTAACTTATCAATGTATCATCTCCTAAAACATATAAATCATGATATAACAAGGAGATAAAGCAAAGGTAAGGACTCAACAGTAAATAAAACTGAATACCGGAGCAAAAGAAATCCAACAGGTAAACCCCGGTGGGCCTGACAAACAGCCAAAGCATCAGGCCCCTACCATCTCATCAATAGATAAGCCCTTAAGTCGGAACCATCATAGAGTCTGAAGTCCGACCCACCGGCGTGCAATTAAAGAGGAAAGCAAAGTTGCCAACTGTGATTGGGTTGACTACCAAGCATGCAGTCTGTTGCAATACATTAATGTTATAGCCAATCTTTTTATAATGGGAAATTATTTTGATAAAGTGCGCTGAAAAATTATTAGAGCCAACAATCTTCTTCAACTTATACACCAAGTCACCATAGAAATCAGGTTCCGAAAGTCCTTGGCGCAAGAGAGATTTAAGTCCAACTTGGAATTTAGAAATCAAATCATAGTATCGTCTATAAAATTTTGAAAATGTTTTGCGAAGTTTATGATACCGATAGCCTTGTTTAAGAAGTTTCTGAGTTGCGAGTGTTGAAGTCAGCAACATAGCTAGATGCTCTAGCAAAAGGAATGAGTTGAGAGATATAGATTCCATAGGATGTAGAACGAGGAACCCCCTGTGAAATGGTCTAGAACTGTTCTAGAATGTTCTAAAATTATTCTAGAATTTTCTAGAACTATGTTCTAGAACTGTTCTAGATATGTTCTAGAATGTTTATGGGACAGATGTAGAACGTTAAATGGGACAATTTTTTGTTCTAGCCGAGGTCAAAAAATTTGTTCTAGAAAAGTTCCGGAAAATTCTAAAAGTTTTTCCTAGAACAGTTGTAGAACAAATCAATTTTGTTCTAGAACAGTTCCAGAACAAATCTATAGAACGTTTATGGAACAATTGTAGAACACCCCTCATAAAATGTCCCATTTAACATCCTATAAATGTCTCAGAACAGTTCTAGAACATCTGTAGAATGGTTGCAAAACTATTCCAGAAATGTTCTAATGGTTTGTTCTAGAACTATTTTAGAATTAACCTTGGTTTGTTCTAGAACAGTTCCAGAACAAATCTTTAGAATGTTTATGGAACAGTTGTAGAACACCCCTCAAAAATTGTCCCATTTAACGTTCTATAAATGTCTCTGAATAGTTCTAGAACATCTGTAGAATGGTTCCAGAACTATTCCAGAAATGTTCTAATGGTTTGTTCTAGAACTGCTCTAGAACTAACCTTGGTTTGTTCTAGAATTGATCTAGAACAAACCTTTAGAATTTTTCTGGAACAATTGTAGAACACCCCTAGAAATGTTCCATTTAACGTTCTACAAATGTCTCTGAATCATTCTAGAACATTTTTAGAATTGTTCCAGAACAATTCGAGAAATGTTCTAATGGTTTGTTCTAGAACTGTTCTAGAATAAACATTGGCTTTTTCTAGAACTGATCCAGAACAAACCTTTAGAAATTTTCTGGAAAGACTGTAGAACAACTCTTCAAAAAAGTCATATAAAGCATTCTATTAATGCCCCTGAATTATTTTAGAGCATTTTAGAATAGTTTAAGAACAATTTCAGGAATGTTCCAGTGGTTTGTTCTGCAACTGTTTCAAAAAAATCTGAACTTTTCTAAAACAGTTGTAGAACAACTCCCCAAAAATGTCCCATATAGGGTTTAGAAATAAGATTCCATCGAATGCTACCTTTATATATCTGGAAAACTGTTGACATTGGTTTAAAACCCCAATAAGTAATCCCCAAATGCAGGTGACACAATAAATAAATAAATAAACATCAACTGGAGGAGAATAATTATAGGGGCCCTAAGTTGGCCTAAATGTTGTTAGTTATTGCCACCCTTTTACCCCACCCATTTCAAAACATTGTCATGCATTTGACCTTGGAAAAACAGCAACAGTTACAGCAACAATTAACATTAATACTTAAGAAATTGTGTCTCAAGCCTACTCACTGTCCCAGACTATAATACTGTCAAATTTGCCATCTAGAAACTGCCACAAGTGCTTTTTGGGGAGCCTTCATAATCCCTCCAATTCTGGCAGCCATGTTTTTCCCAACATCAATCTGGTTAAAGCTGCATAATCTGTAACTTTTGATATTTTCATTTTAAAAATAATGTTTCTATTTTTCAAGAACACAGTATAAATACTAAAATTCAGGTATACATTATACCTTTTTCGTAATAATTAAATTATTAGTGCCAAAACAACAGCATTTATGTTAAAAATCAACTGTCTAGAATTATTGGAGGGACGCAAATAATTACAAACAAGAGAAAATACACCAGTTTTTATAAGATAATTCACTTTTTCATGCAGTTTTCAGCTGTAGAAATTAGATTTATTGTGACAACATAACTTTCTTCTACTTTTGCAAATGATTTAAAAAGAAAATATTTTTTTCGAAAAATGTTCATAGTTACAGAGTAAGCAGCTTTAAATTTATGATAATGACATGCTTGTTCTAGAACTGTTCTATAAATGTTCTAGAACATTTTTTAACTTTTGTAGAACTTGCTGGTTCAGTAAATTTCAGTAAAATATTTCTCCTGAATTATCAGTAAATTGAAAAATAAATAACATTCATTGCAAAACTGTAACATTGTAGTTTTTGGAAAACTTATTGGATGTTAACTGCTCAACCTCTGTTTATAGTAATTAAGCCATGATCATCTTCTCATTGTGGTAACATGCCACCCTGTATTACCCCACCCATTTCAAAACATTGTCTTGCATTTGCTAAAAAAAACTTACAAACAACAACCCCACCATTAATCAACATTAAAAACCTTAGAGAAACTGTTTCTCAGGTCTACTCACTGTCTCAGTCAATACTACTATCATGTTTGCCATCTAGAAATTCCCAAACAAATGTTTTTGAAGAGCCTCCACATTTTCCCTCCAATTCTGGCAGCCATGTTTTTCCCATCATCCATCTGGTTATGACATGTTTCTTTAAATGTTCTAAAAATGTTCTAGAACTTTTTAGAACATTTCTAGAACTTGCTGGTTCTATAAAAGTACTAAATAAATTCTAGAACTTAATTTGAATTTTCTTTTACTTATTTTGCCCTTTTTTCTTTCTTTCTCTATATACTGCTAGACCCTCGCTTGCGAGTATTATCGGCAAGTGTACTTTGTGCACTCTAGGTTGCAGGATGAAAGCCTACAAGTAATTTACCATATTTAAATTACCGTAGGGTTCTTTAACCTGCACAAGGGGTGACCTTCCCTGCAAAGGGGACATCCAGTTAATGTCCCCATCCAAAGGACCAGGCCTTCAGATAAGAGTGCGCATTGGAAAATTATTTTCTTTATTTCTCACCCAAAACATGTTTTATGTTTTGGGTACTCAAAAGAACCGTCTCATTGCCCAACCACTGAGCTACCTGATGCTTTCCGCTCTTGAGAAGTTTCAAAAATGTTCTAGAATTTATTAGTATACTTGTAGAATTAAGTAGTTCTAAAAAGTAAGACAAATGTTCTAGAACTTAATTTGAATCATTTTTTAGAAGTTTCTGTCAACTTATTTTGTTCTTGAAAAGTTCTAAAAATGTTCTAGAAAATTATTAGAACATTTGTAGAACTTACTGGTTCTTGATTTGTTCTAAAAATGTTCTAGAATATTTCAAGAACACTTATAGAATGGAAATCAGTTCTAGAATGTGTTTGATTTGTTCTATAACAATGTTCTAGAACAGTTGTAGAACAAGAGTTCTAGAACGAACATATTTACCTGTTTAGAATAGTTCTAGAACAGTTCTAAATGTTCTAGAACGGTTCTAGAACACCTCCAACTTGTAGAACAAAATTTTGCAGGGGACATCACCATCTAAAAATGGGAAATTGACAATTTCAAAATCAAAGTCGTCATGTTTATCATAAATTTTGGTAGTAACAATATCATTAGAAATTGACAAATGCAAGTCTAAAAATGCGGCTTCGGTATCAGAGGCATTGGCTTTATTAAGTTGGAGCTCTGAAGGGTATATTTGACTAACCATATTGTCAAAATAAACATTATTAATATTGAAAATATCTCCAAATATCTGGAAGTAGTGTTAAACGCATCAATAACATCAGCCTGCTTATCATCAGAAAGAGACATCATAAATTCCCTTTCATAACAAAACAGGAATAAATCTGCAACCAGGGAAGCACAATTAGTGCCCATAGGAATCCCAACTACTTGTCTATAGAGCTTGGTGCCAAATTATTTTATTTATTTCTCATCCAAAACATATGTTGTGAGTACTCAAAAGAACAGTCTCAATGAGACGTTTTTTTTGAGCACCCAAAACACATGTTTAAATTGATGGGTAAGAAAATAATTACAATTTTACGCTAATAAAATTTCCTTATCTAGATCTATAGAAGCCCAAAATTATCATTGAAATAGGCCAGCCTATGAGATACTGCACATTCAGATATTTTCGTGAGGGTTTTATTTTTGCGAAATTTCCCAGATGCTAAGTTTTCGTGCATGAAATGGCAAAATCACTCTGTCATTTACTGATGTAGGTAAATCATGCCCAAGTGTTAATTTTTAACTTGGCAAATATTCTTTTCAGGCTATATGTGAAAATAAAATTCTCCCGAAAATTTCTGAATTTACAGTTATGGTACTTTACTCTGCATTAAGGATAATTTTGCTGTCTATGGATTCTTTTTTAATTTGACTTTTTTTTTAATAATTTTTACAGGAATACCATCAGAGTATCAAACAGTTTTGATCAAGACCAGGCCCACACTAAGAAGGTAAAGAGGTCAATAGTGAATAGTTGCTATTTAGTGGTCATCTTAACCTTGCTGTGACAATTGGTATGACAAAACAGCAAGTGGACAGATTTTAGTTGTTACCCCAGCAAATGACATCACACCATCCGTGTCAAGTGACTGAATAACAACACCCAGACAATGTGAAACAGTAATTAACGAGCATTGTCAAACTTCCTCGGACACCTACAGTTTAATAGATAGCTTGTGTCGAAATAACCTACCTATACCTGCTGAAGAAATAGTGAACATGATATGTAGATGTTACACTATCTGGGGTATTAATTATGATTTACTTGGTAATTAATAATCTTTCTGGGGTTTAAACTTTGCTAATGTGTCAGTGGGAACTGTTAACTTGTATATTTGTAAAATAGGTCACCAACCATGGACGTATCTAAGGTTTAATAGGCCCTAAAGTCAATTCAGCCATGGTCCAAAGTCGATTTAAATGCCTGACTAGAAGCAGAGGGCATCTTATTGTTATTGACCATTCTCCCCACCCCTTCTGGCATTGTAACAAAATTACATTTCGGCCAGCACATGAGATTTTGGTACCATGGCCCCGAGGTTATAAAACTTTTTTCATGCTCAACTCAGTTAACTGAGCACGAAATTTCAACTGCTCATAAAAACTAAAATAGCTTCAAAGAAGTTTCTTGCTTTAAGTCTCTCAGATGTTGTATTTATCATGCTAATAGATGTTAAAATGCCAACTATTGTAGGCATTTTAACATTTATGAGCAGGATAAATTTTGTGCTCAGTTGAGTTGAGCATGATTTTTTTTATAAACTAGGGGCCTGGCCAAGGCACAGACGAGCTTGCACATCCATACTAGTACTATCCCATACACAAAGAAGGGACGTAAATGAAGGCTCATGCCACAATGTAGGCCTATAGTCCCACGTGATAGCTTCAAATTGTGCATGCTTAACCTTTTGTATACTAATGGATTCTTCCTTCTGGCTTGATACAATAAACTTGGGATAGTCCATTGTACATATCTAGGGGTGTCAGGTTTTAATTTAAAAAAAATATTGTATTTTTTGTCTGAAGATCTTTTTACCTTAACAAACAGTGTAGATCCTGATGAAATGCGGCATTCTGGATCTTCACTGTTTGTAAAAGTGCTTGTTTAGGGGTTTTCCCGAATACAAAGGATTAAAGATAGGCGATATTAAATACGCAAATTTTCAATTGACCACCAACAGTCTAAGGGGTTGACTGGTGCATTTCAGAAATCCATATTCAATAAACATTTAGTTTTGAAATATTGACATTTTCAATTTATGGAATAACATTGTCATATTGACCCTTCTGAGTGACACTTTGACATTAAAACTGTCATGTTAAGATGAAAGAAAAATTAGCTTTTGAAGTTATATATTTGATAGATAACAGGTAGCTGTGAGCCTCATTATATCCTTGATGGTACATGTTTAAACATTAATTAATTGTCAGCCTATGTCTTACTGAGCCCAGGTAGGCAGGTACCATATAACCATATAAGAGCACATGCTCTTATAAGCGAACATCAAGTAATTTAACAGGTTGTTAACTCATATGCGCCTAAGCCTCGTTTTTGTGGGACATAGACAAACACTGCAAACCCAGATCAGACGCTGCAGAACAGAGACGGAATACATCATTTGATAGAAATTTTGATTTTTTTTTTTTTTTTTTGGTTTTTGTTGCTTTACGTCCCATGTCAACAGCTATGGTCATTGCGGGACGGTCAGTTCACTTAACCACACTTTTTCCTGGGCAGGCTTGAGCAAGCGGTTAACCAGTAATTTGTGCACATACTTTCGCTTGTAACTGACAACAACCCTTCTTGAATAAATCAGCGGAAGGGAGGAGAATGACCGTAGAAATTATTTCATGATCAATCTCCACGAAAGTATGGTACCGGGCCGGGATCGAACTCGCGACCCCTGGATCTGCAGTCAGACACGCATCTGTAGCCAGACACTTTACCGACTGCGCTACACGGCCCGGTAGAAATTTTGATTGATGACCCCTGAAAATACAAAATGGACCTTTCCATATTTATTGTATTAATATGTATGGGATGTTCCATCAGAATGAAAAGGGTTAAGATGAATACAGGAAGCTAAATTTAGACTATTTTCTATTACATATAGTATGTCCTTTTTCTTCATTGCAGATTGGCTGTTGAACAGGGAAGTTTGAAGATGTCGATTACTATACATGGTGTATTTGTTTAGAGTGAAATAGGGAAGATATGTTTTGAAAAAGTAGTTAATCTTATCTGCTGTATAGGAAACATTGTTTATTTAAAAAAAAAAAAAATTCTTGTTTTCGGGTGATAGAATACATATGTATATTGGAATATATAGAAAAGTGTTTTGGAAATAACAAATCTACAGGGAGATTAAACATTATCTGGTTTATTGATAGTCTTAGGAATTCCATATCTACTGTGATTTCTGTATCGTTCTTGTGGGTGTCGAACTATGTTATATACTTTGTTGACAGAGCCAGGGAGTATCCAGGTTTTGAAAATAGTCATTCCATGTACAGTATAAAACTGTGATCTGTGTACCAGGATTATACAATGGCAGTCCCATACCATATTCTAGTCATACATCTCACGATATTTTTATCCGATCTGGCAAGGTCACAGTATGCCACACTTGGAAAGAAAGGTAAGAGATTTGAGCCAGTACATGTGATTTCCAACGATGTGCCATTTAGGGGATAACTGTATTCAAAATTTTCATTTGGGGGAGGTATATTGTCAGATATACAGTCGAAAATTTAGTAAAACGTGATTTCCGAACGTATATCCGACGATATACCACCCCAAATGACAATTTTGAATATGGTTATCCCCATTCTAATGCACTATTAACATTTTCCCTTCAAAAAGACAGTGAAAATGTACCTTGTTGTGCCTATACGCCCAGCGACTGCCAGCTGCATAAAACCGCTTGGCAGCTGCATATATGCACTTGTCAACCAATGAAAAGCGACGTTACATAATGACGTCGGGTTTGCGACAGTATATCACAGGATATACTGTCGCAAATTTATGACGTTATCCAATCAGACGTCGCGTTGCATTTGCAAGTGCATTAGAATTTGACATGTGTAGACTTAGACGAGCCTCTGCAGCCTCCTTTTAAGCTTAGAAACTCCAAATGGTGTTCAGTCAGTAGCTGAACAATCGTAAAATGCTCAAGCAAAGGCTCTGATCAGACTGCACGTATGCGCAGGCTGATCTGAGGCCTTGCAGTAAGTAAGTAATTTCTTTATTTAACAAGGTAGCTCGGTTGGCTAGGCCAATCTTCCCTGAGGCCCTCAATACCACATTATTGGAAATCGCACATACCACATTATTGGAAATCTCATGCAATGGCTAATTTTGAACACCCCGGTTGCACCCCCCCCCCCCCCCCCCCCCCCCCCCCCCCCCCCATCACCATATACATAGAGGATCTTACACAAGTGATCATTTTAAATTAAATTTATTTAATGAGCCTTTGGCAAGTTTTATAAATTTGATATGAAATGATCATGAGTGTAAGATTCTGTTTATCATATGACGTATAAAATGCGATTTTATAGCCTTCAAAGTTTGCTTATTTCCAAGAAAATTTTGCATTGTTGTAGTGGAAGCGTCATAACATTACTTGTTCCTAGTGAAAGTGTTATGTAACATGTGATCATAACATTATTTATGATACAACGTTATCCACTGAATAACAGTAACGTCATATGATAGATTTATTTACAACACCTCTTCAAACAATAGCCACAAATAGTCAAGAGTCATCGAGATATCGATCTTTTAACTAGGAAATGACAATGAGGTTTTATGTTTAACATCCCATTAATAGCTAAGGTCATATGGAGATGGGGGCCACAGATTTTAGTCTAAACCAACAGACTGAAAATGCTCAATCTGTGACCCTAGTTTACAAGGCACTTGGTCTATACACTACACTACACCATGGCTGGTCTTATCTCTTCATGAAAGCATTTGTCATTAGAAACGTCTAATAATACAAGACGGTCCCTTTTTAACACTATGTTAAGGGTCCCCAGGAACGAACTGTTTCTAATAAAGTGATAGTTATGCGAAAGAAGTTATAGGGAAATAAACATTTTATTTACTTTGTAAATTTTCATTGTAAAAAAATTGGGCATTTTGTCCAGTGGTAAAGGAACTATAGCAAGCCAGTACAGAAAAGGATGTAGGGGTGGATGGATGTGTATGAGTTTAATTAAGCAACAAGGTCATCTTATTTGTTCACAATGTTCAATTATTTCTTTTCTAAATTAAGCTTGGTCATCCTGCTGTGAAGTTTATTTTGTTCCATTTAAGTTTTCTTTTATAAATCGGAAATTAGCTAAGTTCAGGTCAGCCCTTAAACTACAAAGGAGCTGCATCTTGAGAAAACTTGCTTCTGCCTTATCATCCGCGGATCCAGTATTAAAGTTTTGTCAGAGGGGGTCCAACTCTTTTGTTTTAAGTTGATGAGGGGAGGACAGAGGATCCATATAACACTAAAAGCGGGCTATCATCGGCCCACCAGCAAAGCAAAACGCCTCGCTTAGTGGGCCGATGATAGCCCTACAATGAATGCAAGCTTGGTAGCTTTGTCGTTTTAGGGTATCCGGACCAGTATTGCTAAAAAACACTATATTTTGTGATTTTCCAGGGGGTCCGGACCCCCTGTCCCCCCCCTCTGGATCAGCACATGCTTATGAAAAAAACAGTCTGAGCATTATGTTTGTTGTAAAGTTATATTATTTTTTTCGAGTTATTGCTCTTTGCAAATTTGGCCATTGAAAACTTGTAATGTCAAGCTGAATGAGGATGATGGATATCGTATAGCTAGGATCTATTTCTTGAAGAAATATCTTTTTGGACAATCATATGGTAGGGGGATAGTGCTTCAAAGAAACAATTTCTAGGTACCCTATCATCTCCTTACCAAACATAAATAGCCTAAAAATTCAAACAGGCACACTTTATAACCTGGTGTCAGTGATGAGGTGTGCATATGGTTACAAAATCATAAAAAGTGTCATCTAGCTTGCTACATATTTGGAAAAATAAATTTTCTGATGTTGAGCAGACTTCTCCACCTTCTGTTTACGTGAATACTGAAGTCATTTTGGTACTTTAAAAATGTTCTTGTTTAAATTTAAATGATACCACTCTAGTACTGTTGTTCCGATTTGTAATAAGTTCAATTGTAACAAGTTCAGACATTTTTTCCATTGAATTTACATAATTGAAAAAGTCAAACAGCCTAGTAATGATGATTAAGAGGAAGTGGTGGTGTAAATTCTGCTGTGATTTAGGGTCACCTGCTTCAATTCTGCTGTGATTTAGGACCACTTTTGTCACATTAGACTTAATTTGATTTCAAACTTTGGTTTAAATTATTTCACAATTGACCCTTTTTATACTGACAACTCCATAAAAATGACTATAATGAGATGCTGCAGAATGAGGCTTGAACAGGGCCTACTCATCAGGGTCTGCACTATTGGCTAAGATTAACCCAATTCTTCAATGCTATTTGAAAATTATACTGTAAATTTTCTAAAATTTTGAGCACTTTTCTTTCTTTTGGATAGTAGAGCTGGAAGGCGCAAAATGCTTGTCAGAAAATACATTACAATAAAACAAAAGCAAACAGTGAAGACCCTGATCAGACTGTTTCTTCAGAAGCAGTCTGATCTGGGTCTGCCATGTTTGTCTAGGCTGTTGCGACAGACAACTACATGTACTGTTCAAAATTTTAGAGCATATACTGCAATCTGTAACCCCTGAATTTATATATAATGGAGCAGCCAAACTTTATTGGTTATTAAAGACAATACTGAAAATTAAAAGGGGAAAGCCAAGTTTGATGGCATTGGAGAAAAGGTCAGAATAAGGCAAAAGTTCTTGTATCAAGGGAAGTTTTTGCATTTTCCTTGACTAGATAACCTGGGGATCCAGACTGGTGTCATATATCAAATTTGGGCATATTATATCTAATTTGATGTAAAAATTGTTGATGTAACAGTTCCATGCAAAAATGTTAAATTTAATGCACTCACTAAAAGCACCAAGGAAATAGAGAGTCCTTTGTAGTTGACATAGTATCTTATTTAAATAGAGATATTAGAAAAATGTCAATATCAGTGTATCCATCTGGCCTGGGTAATAAAACATATATGAAAAAATATGGTTGTGTGTGGCCTATTGTATTGCGTTTTTATTGATGGAAATTTTATATCTTGAAAAAGGGCAACTCAAAATTTTGCGCCATTTAGATTTTTCTTTTTACAGTTTTGGCAGCAAGCCTTTTTGCATCTTTCAGAAGAATTTCCAATTCCCTTGCCTCCTCTATGACAGCTTTTTTTGAAAAGAAGATAAATCCTTTAAAATTCCTGATGATAATCTGATGACATTAGTGCAAAGCCAGCTGATCAGGGCTACTGAAGGCCAGCAGCCAAGAAATTTTAAAGTAGGGGACAAAATTAAAGTTCCATGTCCTCAAAGTATTGTGGTCGTATTAAACAAGGGACAAATGATGAAAACATTAGGAAACAAATACAGTTGTCTTGGGACAATGTCCCACTATAAATCAAAATTAAACGTGACATTTGGAAATTTTTTATTGGTCAAATGACGCAAAAACGCAGCCTTAGCATAACACTGAGTTTGATCTGGATCTTCACTTTTGGCTATTTTGACAAGCATTTAGTAAAATTAAAAACATGATAATCACAAATTTAGTTTAGAACTGCAAGAAATAAGTGTTCAACATTTTAGACAATCTACCTTTAGCGGCGACTTGTCATTTGCTGATAACCTTTGCAAACAGTTTGGACCCAGATCAGAACCGACTGAATGTCGGTTCTGATCTGGATCCAAACTGTTTGACACACTGATTGTGTTTCTGAAAGAATTTTTTTGAAAACGTTAATTTCGAAAAAAAAGTAGCAGACGACACCAAAAGCATGAAAAATTACCCGGCATGCAAAGAGTTAATAACAGAAAATTTATACCATCATAATCATCTCAATTATGGTAGAATGTTTCAAACATGACCCTAGATAGTAGTACACTGCTGATAAGATCTTGAATATTTGTCAGCTTCAAGCTTTATTGCCAGCCATGAGCATCAAATTCACATAAAGTGAAAAATTTTGATATATTGCTACCTCACAATACCCTATCTATTCCGAAACCCTTTTTAAATTGTGATGATTTTTTGTGATTTTATCTGACTGATATTATTTACGACCAATAATTTTTCTTTTTTGTTGGACAGAACATTTTTAGTGTCATTTTATGATTGTATTCATTTTGCAGGGAACATCCTGTACTGTCTTAAATGGTCATTTTCTTAATATTTACATCTTTAGATTTCTTCCACTGTTCAAACCATCATGTACAACTGAAATATTACATATAGCTGACTAAGCTTTCCAGCATGTGAAACCCGCTCCATTCACCTGTACTGTTATGACACAGCCTGCTAGCCACACCTGATTAGCTCTTCGAATGTTTTAAACAGAGTTCATAATGTTTTCTACCATGGTCAAATCTTCTGGAGTGCATTTAGATATATATCCATCTTATGTAAATAAGCAGGCAACCTTTTTCGGACAAAAATATTTGCAAGAAAAGATTCAACCATGGCTGAAAGTTTTCAGGATTATATTTATTCTTAAATTTAGGATTTTGAGGCCTCAAAATGCTGAATTAGGGAGATCATAATAGCTTCTCTGGTTATATTCAGTCTGTCTAAAGACAGTTAACCATTTAAACTTGAAATTGTGAATATTTATTAGGGCATACTACAAGTTTTAAGATCAGTGTTTCGAAAGTTCAAGATTTCATAAGTTTTGAACTTTCACCTATGTTTAATTAAACAGGTGTGTGAGTTGCTGCCAAGTTCCAACATACTAATACATGTACCAGACTTATTGCTGATTAAATCTGTTAATAAACTTAACTGATCTTTTTTTTTTTTTCAATTTTAGCCTTGCAAGTTACCACATTAGAGATACCCAGTACCTCAAGATGTAACATAACACATACAGGTGAAAAGAATTACTATCGGTACCTAACAATACTTGATGACAACTTATATATAGGAGCTATGTAAGTGCAGTTATTATCTCAACTCTTTCCTTGCTAGTGATGACTTTTGTCATCTGCTCATGGGACAAAAATTCCCACTTGTCCGCTCGTAATTACAAGTGAGATCTAGAAAGGACAAGTAATTCCTCCCAAAGCACTTGTCCTACAGGTGGTGCTTTCGGAAGAATTACTCGAGGAAGTCGTATTAAACATTACTCCCTCATACGCTTTTAAAGGACAAGTGGATGTGTTTGCAGGACAAATGAAAATTGTAAGTCACTGGTCCTGCAGGACTAGTGCAATATTGAAATATTTTTGTCCCCTGACTGCTGATAACATTTTCAAACAGTGTGGACCCATATAGGATGTTTATAGTTCATCAAAATGTTAATATGATTAAACATTAAACAGTTATGTATCCTAAATTACAAATGAGTTTTAGCCATATGTTGTTTATAAAAATGTAAATACAAGAATGTGCAGTTGATGGCACGCCTCTCTTAAATCCCCATGCTTTTGAAGAAATTTAATGATATTTGACCTTTTGACCCCACCCCAAGGTCACAAGTTTGACGCTAGGGGAAAAATTCACTTGTATCTTGTTCTACTCATCATCCTCTTCAATTTGATATACCATTTAAAAGTTAAATTTTTTGACCCCTCTAGCACCCCGAAGTCCCTTCTCTGGAGCATGACTTAGGAAACAGAATGAAAATTCTGTTTGATATGTTTCATATCTTTATTTGTAAGAACACACTCATAGGTTGGTATAAAAATCTTTGAAATTAACTTTGTCATGGAAATATAATGATATTTGACCTTTTGACCCCACCCCCGGGGCCCCAGGTGGAGGGGCAAAAAAAAGTACTATTACACAACCCATTTATGTGAGGTTCTCGCACACCAAATTTCGTTTGATTTCGTCCAATGGTTCAGGAGGCGATGGCATATCAGGCAGATGGGCAGACAGAGGGGATGATTTTTTTTAAAAGGGTGGGGATAATAAGGGAAGAGTTTCCTTTTCAGATGAAGGGATGAACGCCATGGGTTTGAAACACCCTTATCAGGAGACAAAAATATTTAAATATTGCACTTGTTCTGCACGGCGAGTGACTTACAACTTTCACTCGTCCTGCAAACACATGCACTTGTCCTTTAAAAGCGTTTGCAATAAAGAATAGAAGGGAATAATATGTAATATGACTTCCTCGAGTAATTCTTTCCAAAGCACTCGTCCTACAGGACGAATGCTGTAGGACGAGTGCTTTGGAAAGAATACTCTTCGTTTCTAGATTTCACTCATAATTATGTGCGGACGAGTGGAATTTTTGTCCCCTGCTTATGAAAGGCCATGGGATTCACATTAACTTGGCGTTCATCTTTTTCATGAACATCTGAAAAATAAGATTTATTTCATTAATGTATTTTTTTGTCAAATCATTATCCCCACGCTTTTTAGCACATTTTAGCGGAAGGCTCAAGTTGAGCTATTGTGATCTTTCTTCGTCCGTGGTCCATCCATCGTGCGTTGTCTGTAAAAAAATCTTTAAACAACATCTCCTTCTGTCAGGTCCTTATTTTATAAAAATTACATGAATTTGACACCTTTGAAATATCATGTATCCAAAAAAATTTATGGAAAATGCAGCAAATCATTGGAGCAAATGCTGAATGTTTTCTAAAATATTCAAACTTTACTTAAACTTTTCTTGAATTTTTTTGTAGTTGTTTAAAAAATAGAAAATGATGTCACAATCTAAAAATAGCCTATGGAGTAAAGGGTTAAAAAAGCATGGGGGACCATCATCATGCCATGGTCGCCTCCGCCCATCAGTTATGCTATATCCTCCTAAACCATTGGAAGAAATCAAAAAAAATAATTTTTCAGAACATAGTCATGTAGCATATCAATTTGAAGGAGATGATGCATAAAACAGTTTACAAGTACAATTTTTTCCCTACCCTCAAACTGTAGGTTGTAAGGTGCCCGAAACTAGGTCATAGCCCATATTTAGTAGCCAGCTGCCTGTCTTTCAAAGGGTGGGGATTTGCGATGTCTGGTTTGTTAATTGTTTTCATTGGAGGGATTTTATCTAATGTTAAAAGGAAACATCTAGATGTGGCACTTTCTACACAATATGAGCCACATAATTTTGAAATATTTGATATTCTTAAAAAATTGTCAAGATTTTTATGTGTTTATTTTTGAAGGGAAGCCCAAGTCTTATATTTGAGCCAGTGCATGAGATTTCCAACAATGTGGTATGTGCGACCAGCAAAGTCTCAAATCAGCCTGCGCATACACGCAGTCTGATCAGAGACTTTGCTAGTTGCTTGAGTATTCTATGATTGTTAGGCTACTGACTGAACACCATTTGGAGTTTCTAAGCTTCAAAGGAGGCTGCACAGGCTCATCTGAGTCTACACTTGTCAAAAATGCCACATTGTTGGAAATCACATGTCACGGCTCATTTAGAATATCTGACAGGGGAGCTCATGTATTATTGAATTCATTAAATGAGTTAGGGGAAAGAAATGAAAATAATAAAGCTAATAAAAAGATTTGTATGCTGCAACCCCATACTTTTACTGGAGCTATGATATGTGATATCCATCTCTATTTTACTTTACAGGAATTGTTTGATAAAAGTTGGAACAGAAAATCTTGAATATAAAGTAAGTGATGAAATAGTACTATTACCTTATGTTTACCAGTTTGGAGACTTGCGGTTATCTAGATGATCTGCCACAATGCTTACAAATTGTACAAAACACACTGCTATAGTTGTTATATATCCATCATACAAAGTATGTTGGGGTATATATGTAGACTCCTTAGGAAGGGGGAACATAAGTGTTGTTTTTTTTTTCAAATGGTCCTGGTCACATAATCAAGATGGCCGCAACACCCATATATGGTAAAACTCATAGATAAAAATCTTCTCCAGAACCAGAAGGCCAATGACCTTGGGACTTGGTATGTAGCCTTTGGGGATTTGGGGGATGGGGCACAAAATGCATTAGGAAACAAATTTAAGTAGATCATGGTCAACCTAGGATCATCATTTGAACAAAAACACCAACTTCAACATTTAAATGGGAAATTTTTTGAAAAGTTGATTTTTTGAAAACTGTTGAAGCCAAAGTTATTGTACTCAAAATAGACATGTTTTAAGTTTAAACTAATTATTCAATGACTATAAACAAGCCCCAAAGGTCAAGTTTAACTTTTGACTTTTCAGCTAGGTAGCTTATGTTGGATTCCCGATCAATATATAAAAACAGAGATTTTCTCAGAAACCATTTGGCCAATGGATTTCAAATTTCATTTAGAGATCGACCCCTTATGGTGAGGGTACAAAAATTTATACAAATAGCTCACATGACCAAGATGTCTACCAAGCCCATACAATGGTAAAATCCTTCAAAAATCTCCAGAAGCAGGAGGCCGATGATCTTGGGACTTGGTAGGTAGTATTTGGGATGTGGATCCAACCAAGTTTGTTCAAATGATGATCTTAGGTTGACCTTGACCTACTTCATGGCAAGGTTAAATTTGTTTCTGGGGGTAATCTTGAAGAGTTCATTTTCAATTGCTGTTGGAGTCATGTGATTATACGTACTGGATAAAGTTATATTTTTACGACTGATCACTCTGACCTTAATTATCTACACATAGCAGATTTCGCTTAGCTTTTAGATTATAATCAGGGCTCGAAAATAGAACTCATCGGCTCGTATTTACGAGTGCCTCCGGCTGCAGGGCAAGTGGAAATTTTGATATTTCTAGTGATTTTTTTTTTTCATATATGCCAATAATTTTTGTGATGCAGGGCAAGTGCCTGATAATCAGTCCTTGATAACTACTTCAAAGGGTCAACTCCGGCTCAATGGTATGAGCATTGGTCTTGTACATGGGCAGCTCAGGTTCGATTCCCATTATGGCGTGGGAATATTTTCAGCTATGCTTTACACTTGTTGTGGCTTTCTTCAGGCCTTAAGTGAAGAGTGCGTAACAGAAAAATAGCTTTCTTATTTCTCAACCAAAACATAGGTTGTTGGTACTCAAAAGAATCATCAATGAGACAGTTCTTTTGAGCACCCAAAACATATTCTTAAAATTATGGGTAAGAAAATATTTACAATTTTACGCTGACAATTTTTGGTTATCTAAACCTATGTTTTACTATTGATAAGTACCTAAGGTCAAGGTTGATTTCATGTTTTTGCTAGCCTGGTACTTACACCGTTGTATAACCGCCAGTTTTTCTTTTTTCAGAACAGTAAATCTTTAACAGTATCCGCTAAGGATCAGAATGTGTGTTCAATACAGAGACCATCTGATGCAACGGTAAGTAATTTCAAGTGTGGTAAATGCTCATTATACGGGTTCTTACATGAGTGCTCATGTTTTATTGAATTTATTAAACAAGTGAAGGAAGAGAGATATAATGCAAGGCTTGCAGAGCATTTTATCGCTTTTTTGCAGCAAGTTCAGTAACTTAGATAATACAGGAGTATGAATGTTAGATTTTATTTATTACATGTCATTGAAAATACTTAAAAATTGCATTTTTGGTGTGAAAATGTCAAGATTTTCCCCTCTTTCAGGCAGCGTTATAATGGACGTCATTACATAATTAATGTTTTCATTAATCTGTAAACCACTAGCGGGTTATCAATTTTATTGCATGACGTCATATCACTCCGAGAGGTGAAGTCACTTGATAGTACACTTTTCAATATGTTCATAAATAAAACTAGAACACATTCGATGGCGCGCCATCGCAAATCCCCACGCTCTCGAAGAAATCTAATGGTAATTGACACTTTGACCCAATCCCAAGGTCACCAGTTTGATCGTAGGTTAAAATTTTTCAGTGTATCCTGGTCTACTGCTCATCCCCGTTAATTTGATATGCCACATGACCATGTTCAGAAAATTAAATTTTTGACCCCTCCCCAAGGCCCCAGGGGGCAGGGACCCAAAAAATTGTGCGGGTGCATGTGCCATTCATGTGAGTAACTCACACACGAAATCTGGTTGAATTTCTAAAAAATAAATTTTCGGACCCCCCCCCCCCCCCCCCCCCCCCACGGTACCCCTAAGTCCCACCCCCGGGCCATGACCCAGGCGGCCGAATGAAAATCCCATCTGATATGTTTTATATCTTTCATTTGTGAGAAGATACACAAAGTTTGGTTTAAAGATCTTTGAAATTGACCTTTTAATTCAGATTTAATGATATTTGACCTTTTGGCCCCTCCCCAAGGCGCCGGTGCATATGCCTTTCATGTAAGAAACTCACACACCAAATCTGGTTGAATTTCGGAAAAAAATTTTTTTTGACCCCCCAACCCCCCACGGTACACCCAAGTCCGACCCCTAGGGCATGACCCAGGCCGCCAAATGAAAATCCCGTCTGATATGTTTAATATCTTTCATGTGTGAGAAGACACACAAAGTTTGGTTAAAAAATCTTTCGAATTGACTTTGTAATTGAGTTTTAATGATATTTGATGATATTTGACCTTTTGGCCCCTCCCCAGGGCCCCAGGGGGCGGGGCCAAAAAAAAAAGTGCAGTTGCACACCCCTTTCATGTCAGCAACCCACACACCAAATTTGGTTGGATTTCGTCCAATGGTTTAGGAGGAGATAGCGTGACGGACGGACGGACAGACGGACGGACAGATGGACGGACGGACGGACGGAGGCGATTGCAATATCCCCAACGCTTTTTTAAAAAAGCGTGGGGATAATTACCAATTGCTCATTATAATAGTAAACAGGGAAGACCCTGATCAGACTGCTTCTTTAGAAGCTGTCTGATCTGGGTCTGCACTCTTTGTCTAGGCCTTTTTGGCAGGCAACTAGTTTTTGAAATTTCAAAATGTTAAGTTTTATAAAAGATGTATGATGTTTTTGACAAACAAAAATGCAGATTTTTTTTCTTATGTCTGCAAGAAAACGGTTGATTCTGGTTCTCGTTAGAAGTGCATCCATGTGAAAAGTCCAGTGAGTACCAGTACCCACTCCACAAATTAAACTTTGTGTTTTTTTTATTGCAATAGACGATTGACATAAAATATCAAGTCTGTTTTTGGCAGAATGCACTCTGCAATACTTTTGACTTGCACTAACAGGATTCGCACAGGCTTGAAAAGTACTTGAATTTAGATGACTTGAACATTAAATATGCCTTGAAAAGTACTGGAAAATCACTCAAAAGCCTTGAAAAGTCCTTGAATTCTTCTATCTTCTGTAGGACTTAGCACTGTGAAAAGAGACCTAAATCAGTATAAAATTGTTGTGCTTTTATTTGCTGTGGCATATGCTGCACCAAATAAAGGCACAACAATTTTATACTACACCAAATAAAGGCACAACAATTTTATACTACTCCAAATAAAGGCACAACAAATTTATACTACTCCAAATAAAGGCACAACAATTTTATACTACACCAAATAAAGGCACAACAATTTTATACTACTCCAAATAAAGGCACAACAATTTTATACTATTTATAATACTAATTTCTCCATTATCTCAGTTTACCATTTCTTAAGTAGAATTTTAACACTTAAATCTATTTTTCATAAACTTTTAGTCCTTGAAAACTGTAGGAAAGTTTAATAGAAGTCCTTGAAAAGTCCTTGAATTTTATTTAAACTTGCCTGTATGAACCCTGACTAAGCTACCACCTCACCTGTCTTTAAGACCATTGTTTTGTCTATTTTTGAGTGGCAGTTTAGAACAGGTTTCACTGTATATGTTATATTTTGTAGTTTCCAGAGTGTCAGAATCATATACGAGCAGTCATGCCATCTAACACAGACAGTAGTCAATTATTTGTATGTGGTACCGGTGCATTTAATCCCCAGAAATACAGCCTCTCTGTAAGTATATATGGGTTTGTCCCTCTCTATTTCATATGGTTGGTAAAGGGCTAACTCATTTTGTTTTTTATTTTGGTGTATCTTAAAGTAATGACCCTGGTTGGTTGTTATTTTTGTTAATAGAATTAAGCTTATGGCTTTGTTTATAATTTATAATGGCTGCAGAGTAGCTTTGCTCATTCTTTACCCTAAATGTACCAGTCATTTATAACCAGGGCCCTCAGCCCATGAGCAGGGCGTGGGATAGCCGGGCAAATGTGCTGTGTTATTACTTTTGCATTGTCCCCATAGTGCGGGGGAGATGTCTGGGATTTGATATACCTAGCCAAACATGGCAATGCAATGTAATAACAGACTGCTGGGGAGAACTGCCATAGTTTTACCAGCTGGCTGTCCACAAAGTTTTGGGGTTAATAGCAGGGACCTGCAGACAAAAGGTCCAAGTCCCTGCTGTTCCTCGGGGCTGGGAGGGGGCCAGTGGTTACAAATGACTAGTGCATAACTATTTGCATGCTGGGTAATTCTTCATGCTCTTGTTGTTGTCTGCTGACTTTTTTCAAAATCAACTTTTTCATAAAAATTCTTTCAGGAACACTATTAGAGTGTCAAAGGGTTTAGATCTGGATCAGAACAGACATTCTGTTGGTCCTGATCTGGGTCCAAACTGTTTGCAAAAGTTGTCAGCAGACACCAAAAATCACGGCTTCAGTGATGCCTAACTCTTTGCTTGCTAGTGTCGTTTGCTGATAATCTTTGCGATCAGTTTGACCCAGATGAAGTCTGACCAAGGTGGGTCTGATCTAGAACTGATGTTATTTTGGAAAAATGTCATTTTGAAAAAAAATCAGCAGACAAAAAAAATCATGAAGAGTTCCCCAGCATGTAAGGGCTTAAAGGGTTATAGCTTGTGTTGTGCTGAAAGTTGATGCAGTCCTTTTGATAGCAGTGTAGATTTGCATTAGCCAGCTTATTAGTATCCACAATATTTTTCTAACAATGAATTCAATCAATGCTTCTGGTCAGTGTATATATATATATTATTTTGTAGCAGGACAAGGTTTGATAACTTTTCCTTCCCAAAAAGAAATTCAAGAGAAGTCCTTTTTTTGCATATCGAAATTTATCTCAATTTGCAACTAGTCAAACTCAGATATTTTGACAAGAGAATACATAAAATAATGATAACACAATCTTAAAATTGTGTGAAAGAAATAGAGGGTCTTACATGAGTACTCATGTTTTATTGAATTTATTAAAGGAGTTGGCGAAAAGAGAAAAAATGCGAGGATTGCAGAGCATTCTATCTCTTTTTGGCAGCGAGTTTAATAAATTAAATAACACAAGAGCAGGAATGTTAGATTCTATTTATCATATGACATTAAGATTACTTCGAAGTGTTATTTTTGATGTAAAAATGTTATAATTGCATCATTATGTACGCAATGTTGTTATATACGTCATAACGTTTCACGTTAATCTGTAAACCACTAGTGGTTCTGTAAACTACTAGTGGTTTATCGATTTTATTGCATGGCGTTTTTTTTACTCCCAGATGCGACGTCATGTGACAATTCTTATTAACTATCCAATATGACTGTTTACCATTTCAGTATGGCAGAATATTAGATACTTTAACCAATGCATTTTAACCTTTTCATTCTGGATACCGGTAAACATATACTTTGGCAAACAGTGAAGACACAGATGAAGATGCATAATGCAGCTTTTCATCAGGATCTGCAGTATTTGCCAAGATAAAAATAATCTTCAGGGAGAGAAATATATTAAAATATCATAGCCCCTGATAAGGATGTGCATTGCATATTTACTCAATTTCTTGGACCCTAAAACACAAGTCCGAAAACCCAAGTAAATTCATTTCTGTTGTACAAAAATGCAATAAAGATCCTGAAACTCAATCTCGAACTTTTTTGTAGTGTATGTTGCAATATTAATCAGTTTGTGATTGTCTTTTTTGCATACAAACAATTATTGGGTACAAATTTATACCGGGTGTGGTGCCAAATTCTTTTGCTGTTCAGATATACCCAATATTAACATGATTAAGACATTCCTCTCAGTTTACGATAACAATGGTGAAAATTCCCAAGAGCATTGTCTCATGGTGTCATAACATTAAAATGACACTCCCAGCTTATTGTCATCTCTGCTCACAGGATGTTGATGAGATGGCTGTGTCATTCAAAAAATCCATCACTTTCCTTTGAGAGAGCTTTCAAATGGCTTCTGTATTTATTAGTCAGTAGTTTAGTGCTGAAAGATGGCAAGCTTTTCTGAAAAGCTTATACTTGTTTTATTAATGCTGGTTTCTGATACAGATGTTTAACCTGACAGAGATTCCTATTGTCATAGACTGGGTAATGCCTTGTAATGTGAAACCTGTTTTACCCCTTTAACTCCATAAGCTATTTTTAGATCATGACATATTTTTCTATTTTTATACAACATTGAAAAAATTGGAGCATTTGCTCCAAAAGAGCAAATGCTCCATTTTCCTTAATGTTTTCAAAAACATATTTCAAAGGCGTTATTAGGGAGCAAATGCACCATTTTCCATAATATTTTCAAAAGTATTCAGAACTTAATTTAAATTTTTCTTGATTTTTTTCAATGTTGTCTAAAAATAGAAAATGGTATCATGATCTAAAAATAGCCTATGGAGTAAAGGGTCTGCTACTTTGGACCATGATAATGTTAGGTGTGAGTGAAAAGGAGAATTTAAAATGGACTTCTATTCAAAGACAAAATGTTTTTCTTAACAGGTTTCACTGTATTTTGATATTTCTAAATATGTTAAATACTGATTCCCCTCTATTATTGGAATGATGAAAAAGTGACCAAAGCCTATGGACCCCAAATGTAGCATTATAAAACGACTGACTGCACCGTGTTTTTCATTGACCAAAGAGTTATGGTCTTAACTATGAAGAAGCAATCTGATCAGTCTCTTCTCTGACTGCTATTCTGACTTGTAATTTGTGAATTACAGCCCCGATGAATATGATCATTTGAAGACAGAAAGAGAAACATTTTTGAAATTTAAGAACAACTACCATAAGTAAGAAAAGCAATCTCAAAGCATTGCCATCTGCGAGTAGCTTACAATTGTAATATGCAAGTCAAAAATAGGCGCTGATAAAAATTAATATTTTGACTCACTTCTTCATCATTCCTGACCTTAAGCATGTATCTCTCTACCTTTGTGTGAGCTGATGCATGAAAAAAATCTGACAAATCTGTTTTCATGCTTACACGGTCACCAAGGTCTGGAAAAAGGTCTGTAATGTTTGTTTTCTCCAGGTCATGTAAAGTCAAGGAATTTGGATAAGACACCAGCAAATCGCAGTCATTTTCCCTATCATAAAGGAATTGTAGTTTGGGAATGAATGAGGGAAGAATCAGGGATTTTAAAAATCTTAAATGCAGTGATTTAAACACTTCTAAATAATTCTAAAAACTACCATATAATGTAATGATAGCACTTTGAATGCTTTAGAAGTATCTAAAGATTTCCTGGTTCAGCCATATTGTTTCCCCATCTTCCCCATGTAAAAACTTTTAACAAAATAAAAAAAATCCTACCTACTGTCCCTATTTTAAAATTTCATGTGACCTGAAACACACATATTTTTTTTTTTTTTTTGGCCTAAAGGATTTCTTAACATTTTTGTATAATCATTATTAGAAGCCGCAGTGATGTTGTTGATTAACTATTTTCCTCGTAAACCAGGGTCGCAGGTTTGATCCCCGGCTTTACCAGTCTGACGGATGAGGCTTAAGCGGTGGCCCGGTTTGCATATGACCTTAGCTGTTGGTGGGACGTTGAAACACAGCAGCAACAACCACCGTTATTATTTTATATGTACAATATAGGATGTTGAATTCATTTATGGTCAAAAGAAACCCATTTATAAGTCATTTGGTATGGGCATAGTGCTTTAAATACCAATTGCAATGCCATGAAAACTTTTCTTATATTGATGCATGCATCTTTCCTTAATTTCATAATTCTTAAAAAAAATGCCCATTACCTTTTTCTTGATAGCTAGTATCACATGTATGGTAGATACTATACAAATTTCAAACACTTCATGACTTCCTTGCTAAAATGCCAAGAGGAACAGTGCAGACCTATATCAGGCTGCATCTGAAGGAGCAGTCACATCAGAGCTTTCACTGTTCACAAGTCTGACAGTTATTGAATCAAAAAGTGTTTGAACTTTGAGAAGATTTGCTTTAGTTAATATCATGCTATGAAATCTCAGGACAATGGTTCCTGTGTAGTTATCTCCCTTGAACAGATTTATGTGCATCTATATTAATCTTCACGGTATATAGACGCAAAGGAGCCTATCCGTGAAAAACTGCTTTTCCCGAGCCCTATCCGGTCCAGAAAAGGAGCCTATCCGCCAAAAACAAGACTCGGGGAGAGGAGACACTTCAAATCTGGGCCAACATCAGATTATTTGCGATGTAAGTAACATAAAATCAATCGCCACGGGACTTTTAAGCCTCTAACTGGATGGATTTTGAAACATATGATAAGGCTGATATCAAGTCACGTCTACAAAGTTGAACAGAAAATGACTGCTCTGTTTTCGGCGATTTAGTTTGCGTTGGAAAATGAAGCAAAACTTAACAATTGAGACAATTTTGCCGGCCTACACCACAGCAGAAAGCGTTTTATGTTCCACCCCCTTACTAAAAGCGTCTGTTTTGCTTTTAAAATTGGTTTTTCAAAAAAAAGAAGGGTGATGTTTGAAAACAAGACGGCTAAGGAGCCTATACGTCTAGAGAAGATTGACCATTTTGCGGCACAGGATAATGAGCCGTACCCGTGGCACAGGAGCCTATATGTTTGCAACTAAGTGCCATGGGTGCCTATAGGTTATAAAAGTAAGAAATGGCTTAAAAAAGAGACCGCTTTTGCTGTCAGTTGCGCTGTGATAAGTGTAATGCCTCACGGGTTCATGTACATGTAGATACATCCCAGCAAACATGCCTATATGGGTCCCATGGATCCAATGGGGAGTGCAACCGGGTTTCACATGTGTCTGATATGCGGGTTGCCCAGATGGGTCCCGATATGGGTCTCATATAAAAGCCCCCAAAAGAAAACGGAAATGATATCAACATATTTATAAAAACTTATTTCCTCATTTATAATGCAAGACTAGCTTCTTCAGTGGCGGATACAGAGGGAACTCATGTAGTTTGAACCCCCTTTTGAGACAAAATATTTCATTTTCATGAGGAATATAAAAAAATCAGCATAAACTATAAAATTATCAGGTGCACTTTTCAGTTCGAACCCCCCTTTGTAAATTTGACCCCTCGGAAGAAATCCTGGATCCGCCCCTGCTTCTTCTATTTATTTCATTTTATTTACATGGGCTAGCCCATATGGGACCCATAAGGAACCCGGTTGCAGGCCCTCAGATAAGAGTGCGTAACTAAAAAAAAATTTTCTCATTTCTCAACCAAAACATATGTTGTGGGTACTCAAAAGAATCGTCTCATCGAGGCGGTTCTTTTGAGCACCCAAAACACATGCTTAAACTAATGGATAAGAACAAAGCTGCCTGCAGAAAGCTAGAGTTTTAGCTGTCTTTTTACTACATGTGCATTCGTCGTGCAAGATTTTTTTCACTCAGTTTGAGCGAAGGTTCAGGCATCAGCGCAGGTTCACCAGAGTCTATGCTGTTCGCAAATAGAAGCAGTAATTCAAGAGGGAAGCCAGACATCGTTCAGATCTTTTAGATGGTATGGTTCGAAAGTTATTGATCTCTAAGATTGATTTGTTTTGAGACAGCTTTAACGCAAAATGCGTATGGTATCACTGCTTTGGTATTCATCAGTATTTGCAGCTCAATACCGTTTCCTTTTACCGCAAGAAAATGCTTTCAGAAAGCAAGGCTTGACCCAGAGGGGGTGCTTTTTTTAGGGGTGGGGGCACTGAAAGCCGAATGCTTGAACCGAGCGTTGGAAGCCGCGAGCGGGGGAGGGGAGAGTATGAGAGGGGATCGAACCCCCGGATTTTTTGAAAATAAATCTATGTCTCTGAGAATGCATTTCAAGCCCATTTTTTCCATATAAGCCTATTCATGGTTCCACAGTACACACTCAGGTAGATGACTCATAAAGAGGTCAACTGTTGCCAAGAACGTAAACAAACCACTACTTCTGCAGCTTTATCAATGAAACGATAACAACCGTTATAAATTAATCCTTATCTCTGGTGATTAGCATAGTTTCCCCATGCATAAAAATCTGTATTATCTTTTCCATATGTAAGTGTTTCATTTCTAAGGTATATTCTACGTAAATATCATTATTAGTTGTTCAAAATGTCTGGGAAAGACATAGATGATATGACTTGAAAAATTTAAGTTTTGGACAGTCTCGTCACTCGTTTCAAATTATTAAATAAAAATTGACAGCACGATACAACTACCGCTTTTATTTTTAAGTAGTTTTTTTAATCATTTTATCAGCTCAATCTGTTGTGAGGGGCCTTTGAATAAACCCTCCTACTGCTAAATATATTTCGTAAGGGCCAAATCTTGTCACATGATAAATTATATTTGGGGCATTTTTGGTGAGAAACTCGGCCCGCTGTTGAATCTTTTCAGCACCATTTCAAGCTTCATGGAGGACAGATTCTTTTTTCCATTTTGGGAGAAGCAATGATATCTTTAAATACACTTGCAGAGGCATCGTGTATGGAATTCGACATTCCCTTCAACAAAATACTTCTGAACAATAATTTTAGCTTCGTACAATGTGGCATTTTGATATGTGTAGACTCAGACGAGCGTCTGCAGCCTCCTTTAAAGCTTAGAAACTCCAAATGGTGTTCAGTCAGTAGCTTAACAGTCATAAAATACTCAAGCGACTAGCAAAGGCTCTGATCAGACTGCGCATATGCGCAGGCTGATTGGCGGCTTTGCTAGTCGCACATACTACATTGTTGGAAATCTTATGCACTGGCTCATTTTATATGCATTATGCCTCTGAATAACATCACGATAACACACCTATGCAATATTTTGGTCAGGCCAAAATGAAATATATGTGTGGTTCCTGTTGCATACCAACAAAATTTAGGGTAGGTAGGTAGGGAAATTATTAAATTTTGTTATAACATTTAACAAAGAAAATAGGGACAAAATCTGAAAAAGTGCCCATTTTAGGTATTTTTTCTCCAAAGACCATTTTAATGTTTAGGGTAGGGTTAAAAAAATTAGGGTAGGTAGGCAACAGGAACCACACATACATTTCATTTCAGCCTCACGTAGAATTCTGCTTTAAACCATAAAAGGCAAGCATTATTTGTCGGAAATAAGCAAGCAACACAGACCCAGATCAGATGCCCCACACAAAAGTGACATCTGATCGTGGTCTCGACTGTCTGCTTACAGAATATTCTTTTAAAGTTAGAATAAAAATAGAAAATACCATCCATTAACCCTTTAACTGAAAATGGACTGGTCCAAATGATAGGAGTGGGAAATTCAATTTACTTTCAATGGGTTAATATAGTAAAACTCTTTATTTGTGGGGTATAGATTACTTTTCCCCACCTTCACGAACCTGACTTTTTTGCATGTGAACAACAACTACACAAACCTGCCTGAACAGGGCCCAATCAGCACAGAATGATCTGCGTCTTAGTTGCTTGCTTTCTGAAAAGTATATTAGTTAAACTAACTCCATTTCTGGCTAATTTCTGTAACTGAGCAGCTTGGTTTGAGCTCCATACTGGGTCAAACCCCTTAAGACAGGTTTTCTTGCATAGAGGTTGTTATAGGTGTGATAACAAGTTCAATTCATGTCGGCACAACAATACACACACACACACACACACACACACACACACACACACACACACACACACGCACGCACAAACACACACGCACAGAGAAAGATATAGACAAACAGAGTTTCTCTTACCTTTCAGTCCTTCTTTTCATATCAAAATGAAACATGTATGTTTACTTTTACTAGAACCTTGAAATAATGGATAATCTGCAGATAACACACAGCTGGTACAGCCAATCATTCATACATAAGTATTTGGGGTAATTAGCTTGACAGCACCTGAATTGTTGACATAACAGCTTTTTTCTTGATGATAATCTATGATTTTCTATAGAGATATATAGGAGAAAAACAGGTTGCTGCAACCAGTGAACTATGACCTCCAGCAGTATACACAGAAAATCAATAGCATAGCTGAAACTGTGAAAACCTCAACTTTAAGTAAGGTTAGACACCCTAGCTATTAGTTTTGCATTTCCTTGTCGTCCTCTTGGTGCTTTGGTAAGGTTCCCATGTGGGGGGGGGGGGGGGGGGGGGGGGGGGGGGGGGGCACAGCAATTGCAATGCAAGTCTGAGTCAGTCCAATGTTCAGAAAAACAACAGAGCCCTTGTGAGGGGGGGGGGCTTAAAACTTGAAAAAAATAAATGCTGGAATAACAATCAAGTCTACACCATCAAGTCCACAAAAAAATTGGGCATAGGTTCCCCTGTATTTTGTACTTTTGCATTCACCCCCAACCAAATAACAGCAGCCTAGGGACTGGGGCTCTCTTTTTAATTTCTCTGAGTCTGGTCGGGGAGGGGTTGGGCACAGCTATTACTTATTAGCTTTGTGACTACTATATAGACTACATGGGATTTTCAATGGAATCAACTACGGAATGGAAGATGGGGGCGGGGGCGCACACACCAGCCCCACAGCCTTGGGACTGGGGATAATTGTTTGTTTGTTTTGTTTGATTCTTTACGTTCAATCAACAATCTTTCAGTTATACAGGGACGGGTCTTCCTTGGTTGAACAAGTAAGCTAGGATAAATGTGTCTTGCTCAAGGACCACAACGCAGTGACGATGTTGAGGCTCGAACCCGCGGCCCCTCTGTCTCAAGTCAAGCACTCTACCACAGAGCTCCCTAAGGACTGGGGATATGTGCCCCGGCCCCTACCACCCCAAATTTCCGAGTGGGACGGGAGGGGCACAAACGTGTTTTATCCTCTGTGACCAGACTACAGGAGATTTACAAGCCCGGATCACACTCACAGCCCCGTCTGTGCACCCACGGCCACCCTTTCTTTCAGCAGAATTGTGGGTAATCCGTCATCATCTGGGTAATCAAGGTCGCATGTTAAGCAGTACCGTATAACGCATATCATATCATGCGTTTTATCATTAATTTTTTAATTAGGGCACTCACTGCGTCTTGGGGGGGGGGGGGGCACGTGCCCGCCCACCCAGCCCCCCTCCCTCCTTGGTCCGGCACTGGAAAGGAATTTATAACGAAGGTCATGATACGTTCTGTTTGAATAAAGGCCCCTAGGTTTTATACATTTTTTCCATGCTCAACTCAGCTGAGCGCGAAATTTATCCTGCTCATAAATAATAAAATGCCGACAATATTATTGTCCGCATTATAACACTATGAGCATTATAAATGCAATATCTAAGAGACACAAAGTAAGAGACTTCTTTATGTGTTGGTATTTTAAATTCTATGAACAGTTGATTATTTCGTGCTCAGTTTAGTTGAGCATGAAAGAAAAACTCGGTGTCAGGTGCAGAATACGACAACACCAGTAGTTTTGGAGCTCAGCGAACAACTTTTTAATAGTAAAGACGTAATAATGAATTCTACAGATAATTTTATCATCTAAAATATTTAACCTTCAATTTTTACCCCTTAACTATTTCAATAAACTGTTGTTGTAATTTTACTTATAAATAGAACCCCACAGCATAGCAGAATGAATTAAAATCAATGATCAACAACTCTTGTCCGCAATACAGTTTTTGTTATATATCTACGACTGCATGTAGTATTAGAAGTGCTAACCGGTCGCTTCATAATTTCAAATTGAAGCTCACAAAGAGCAGTTGATTTCCATGAAAGAAAACCCATGTGCGGATCCAGAGGGGGGTAGGGGATCCGGACCCCCTATCTGGAAAATCACAAATTCTATGGGTTTCTATAAAAATTAGCATTTAGACCACCCGCCCCCATCCTCCCCCCCCCCCCCCTAGAAAAAGTTGGACCCGAAATAAACCATTGATGAACCACTGTAAGATACGTTGAGGACTTGGAAAAAGTCGGGTATGGACCCCCGCCCCCCCCCCCCCCCCCCTTCACCCCCTATCAAAAATTCCTGGAGCCGCACATGAAACGGCCACGAGGTCGCTTAACAGATAGATGTTTGATAACCGTTTTTTTTGAAGAAAAACAATACTTGTTTATATGCATATAGGATCCTTAGCCAGTAGCCATATAGGGCTCATTAGCCAAAGACAAATAGGATCCCTAGCCAGATTATTTTTCATTCCATGCTATTTAAAGAGGGAAATAACGTATAATTCGGACTGTGAAATGCATGTAAGTCATCTTCCGCATAAATTATTTACAATATACCAAAAGCAAATGCGAACCCAGCCCAAACTGTTCGAAAAAGCTTGTTTTCTGTGTTGTGTAATCGTCTGTGTACGTCGCCGCAATGAAGATTGTATCGCGTTATAAAAAATCTGCATCATCAACGAACGTGTGGCTGTTTGATTTTTGTCTCATAGCTTCTCTGTTGTTCCGTTGCATCGTCATTTTCTTCATGCAATTAAAGGAACGTATTATTTTACCCACCTTTTGATGTCACTGTCTATCGCTAAGGTTGTTTTTGGCGGATAGGCTCCTTTTCTGGACCGGATAGGGCTCGGGAAAAGCAGTTTTTCACGGATAGGCTCCTTTGCCGTCTATATACCGTGATCTTAGTGCATCATTTAATATGGCTTGGAATATCAGTCTTTATGCCCATTCTACCATTAGACAAGTAATATGGTGAATGTACAATACTGCATGTTTTTCAATTTGAAATAACTTCAAAGCGTAACACACTGGCTCAGTTCTATTGTTAAGTCATCCGGGTATTTTAGGCTTGATTTAACCTCACGCTGAAGAGCTCCGCTGAGATACTCGGTGAAAATAATGCCAGACGCTTATTAAAAAGCGTTCAAAATCCTGAAATTTTGATCAATAATATCTCCGTAACTATGCCCGATTATTTTATAAACATTTTCTGTATAAAAAAGAAAATCATAATTCTAATCAATGCTGAAATTTTCAACGCAAAATTTTGAGTAGTTTTAAAGATATGCAAGTTATAAATGCACCAAAATACGTTGGGATAACGGAGAAATACCTGTGTATTCACCGAGTGCGTAAAGCGCCTCGATGATCCAGAGCGGGATATGACGTAGCACTGTTTAAGAGAGTTGGTAGAGCATTAAGACTTCCGTCTTGATGTTATAGAAGCTTCACTAGGGTAATGCTTCAGGGTCAAAACATCAATGACATATAATACTTATAGAACATAATCACATTTCTACAATACCAAACTAAAATGTTATGAGGTAGGGCTCAGTTATTTTTGACCGACCCTCGTATAGAGGATCTTACATGAGTGCTCATTTTTAACAAGTTGGGAAAAAGAGAAAATGCGAGGCTTGCTGAGAATTTTATCTCTTTTTCCCAACGAGTTTAGATCTAATAAATTCAATAATACAAGAGCACCAATGTAATATTCTATTTATCATATGACATTAAGATTACTTTGAAATCTCATTTCTGTCGTAAAAAGGTTACAATTTTGTCATTATGTACGCAACATTGTTATGGATGTCATAACGTTTTCCCAAAATCTGTAACTGTAAACCACTAGAGGTTTATCGATTTAAATGCATGGCGTTAGTTCACTTCCAGACGCGTATATGTAGTCATATGATAAATTTTGCTTGGACAAATTTATAGCTCACATATTATAAATGTTCCAGAATTTTGAACAATAGTTGCCTGCCATAAAGGCTTAGACAAACCATGCAGATCCAGATCAGACTGCTTGCGAAGAAGCAATCTGATCAGGGTCTTCCCTATTTGCTATTCAGACAAGCATTTTGTGACTTCCAGCCCCGATTACCTACATTTTATTTGTGAACAGAAAAAGAAGTGTTCAAAATTTTAGAACTTTTACCGTATATATGGAAATTTAAAAAAAAAAGAATTTCAAAATTTATTGAAAACTAAGAAGACTCTGTTTAAGATCACAGATAATAGTAGGAAAAAAGTGGGTAAAAGAAATTAAAGTTCACTGGAAACATGCACACAACGTGTTTAGCTCTTTGCCTACTACTTTCATCTGCTTACAACCTTTGCAAACAGTTTGGACCCAGATGAGTCCTGAGGAAACCAAGGGAGCGCAGTGGCTCAGTGGTAGAGTGCTTGACCTGAGACCGAGGGGCCGCGGGTTTGAGCCTCACCGGTGTCACTGTGTTGTGCCCTTTAGCAAGACACATTAATCCTAACTTAGTACTGGTTCAACCAAAGAAGACCCGTCCCTTGAAGACCTGTCCCGGAAAGATTGTTGATTGGATGTAAAGAATCAAATCAAACAAACTGACGAAACCATTTGTCACTCTGAAGGTATTCCTAGAAGAATTTTTTGAAGAAAAAAAAGCATGCAAAATTACCCAGCATGCATAATGTTAGAATTTACAATAATACATTTCCAATTTTTCAGATGAGCAGTTTTGAGACTAATAGTACCAGGGATGCCAGCAAAGAATGTCCTTATGATCCATTAGATAATGTTACATCTATATACAGTGGTAAGCATTGGGTCAGCCAGATAATGGCAGAATTGTTTTATTAGTTCATACAGGATTTTTTTTCAGATTTAGGGTCGAGGGACGGAAAAAAAGCAAAAATAATAGCTCTGAAAATGACCAGTTCACTGGTCATTTTCAGAGCTTTTTTTTAATATCTCCAGAAAAACCCCCAGTAAAACTAGTAAGGTAAACACCAACATTCTGTATGTATTAAATCTTTAAATATTTCATCATTTTCCTAAAAATCTGGACAGGACAATCACTTTTAACAGTGTCACTCAAAAATACTTCGACAGAACCTCAAAAACATATGAGCGCCGATCTGACAAAAGGGTCCTTCGGGCATTTAAGCAGTTTCTGTATCATCAAAATTTCAAAAACGTCTAAATTTTTAAGATTTTGCATGTTCTTACAATAGAGTCAAATTGCTTCTAACATGTAATACAACCAAAGGCGCAAACAGTTCTGATAAAATTAAGTGATACATATAATGTATGTTGCCATGGCAACGGCTGTGCATATGGACTACACACTTCCTTTAAAACAGGGTATCTAATTTCAAATGCTTTTGTAAACACAGGATGTGCGTATGTGGGCTATTTGTGCAATCTATGCAATTGCATACACATCAAATTTACAGAAACATGGAGCATTCTTGAAATATTGCTCCTAGCGTCTTTGTATTAGTGTCATATATTAACACATGGCGTTGACGTCAGAACATCATTAACAACGTAAAGTGACGTCATGTTTAAACGCATCATCTATACGAGTTTAAACGCTCATATCTTTGTTATTTGTAAAGATAATCTCTTCAAATTTTCTGTTATTGTTCACAACAGCTAGGTCTTTCTTTCTCTGTAAATATCTCACTTTTGACTTTTATTGCCAGAAGGTCCCTTCTGTCAGATCTTGGCTCATATGATTTAGTCAGCGGATAAAATAAAAAAACATTTTTTCTACTATCTGGAAAATTACAGTAGGAGGCTTTGTAGATCAACTATTTAAAAAATTCTGCCCTAATCACATAATTTTTTTATCTGTCAGTTTGAACAGTTGTTTTGGATGCTCAGAAGAATGGTCTCATAGTGAGGGTTCTTTTGAGTACCCACAAAGTAAGTGAGGGTGCAAAGATCAGGAATCGATACAATCAAGTACCACACCTGACCCAGGATACCAATGGGAAAGTGACAAACTCAAAAATTAGACACCACAAACAAGAGCCAAGAGATCAACCCTTTCCCACCAGGTGACCAGAAGGCACAAATAAACTAGACGCGCACAAAGGTATAACAAACACAAGACAGAAAAACATAAATGTACTGCCTTGGAACGGTCAGTAGAATTATTTTACTGGAGGGCTTAAACCGGTTTCACGGCAATAACCTCACCCTTAATTCAGATGTGGATCAAGACACATAGATATTTGGTTTGCATAAAAGACCCTTATGTTTTAATTGATTGATAATAAAGGAAGTTATTTCAATTACACATTTTTCTAGAGGACAGGGTGAGAGTGTTTTACATCTGATTGTCGGTTATCAGAAACTATAGGTTATCAGAAACTAGCAAGGAAGTCTACAGATATGGACCATGTTGCCTAACATCTGGTTATTTTTTTGTTTGAAAATCACAACCATTCAAACTACTGTTTCTAAGGCTTTTAAGATCTACCTCCATCGTCTCGAGTTTTCCAACGTGTCAAAACCCAATTTTCTGATATGCTACCCCTAGTCCTGAAATTACTTGACTTGAACAATGTTTTTCTTGCTTACCAGATCAGGGTTTGGCATTTTACAATTATAAATATTTTTTCAGGGAACAGACCGCTAAACATCTCAATTTTGAATTGTTAACCAAAAAAGTCACTCTGTTGTCACAGCCAGTATGAAATTTCTTATAATGTTTTTAAAAACAACTCATTGTAATGAGTTTTGTACATGGAAAAGCCCTACCATCCCTAGTTTTTACACCGAAAATCCCTACTGTTTCACCACTATTTCCAAAATTTTATGCCTACTTTTTTCCCTAGGCACTTGAAAGCACTGCATAGATGTATTGACAGGATTATGGTATTTTTTCCCTTACAGCAACTGGTAATACTGGGAACCAGCCAACCTATTATTTTGGTGTGTTTGCTGATTTTCTCCGCCAGTCTTCTGTCATTTTTAGACCTGAAATCAAAGACGGTACTACAGTGTACCCGGGGCTAACACCCCTCAGTGCAAGCGTCAAATGGCTAAATGGTAAGTCAGGCCCCCAGATAAGAGTGTGTAACTGTAAATTATTTTCTTATTTCTCAACCAAAACATATGTTGTGGGTACTCAAAAGAACCGTCTCGATGAGACGTTTCTTTTGAGCACCCAAAACACATGTTTAAGCTGATGGGTTAGGAAATAATCACAATTTTACGCTAAAAAATTTGCATAACTGGCCCTATGTTAAGTCCTTGATTCGTCTTTTTGTAGGTTCTTTTGTTTTTCCAATGTGAATGTATACCAATGAGGCCAAAATAAAAAAGTACCTGTTTTTAGGGTAACCCGACCCTACCTAAATATACTGCTGAAACCTAGATTTTTTTTTTCAGAATTTCTGGAAAATGTATAACTTTATGCATTTTATAAAATTATATTTTTTCCAGACAAAAAAATAAACAAAAAGTATGTGTGCCTACCCTTCCTAAAATTTTCAGACCCTTTGCCTGTCACGCTTTTTTTTTTTTATTTGGCCTGACTCCAGTGTACATTGCCTATCCATCCCGCAACATTATCAAACAACTCCTCTGAAACACTGAGCCTATTGTAATCAGAATTCACATGGAGACTCCTTAGAATGAATGAAGGAAAGTTTGTTCAAATGGTCCTGGTCACTTGACCAAGATAAGGCTTGTGATCTTGAAACTTGGTATGAAACATTGGAGATATGGGACCTACCAAGTTTGTTCAAATGTTGATCCTAGGTTGACCATGACCTACTTAAAATGTCAAGGTCAAATATGCTAATGCATTTAAATGGGAAAAAATTTGAAAGTTGAATTTTTGAAAACTGTTGAAGCCAAAGTCATTATAATCACTAGTTTTGTTTGACTTAATGATACGTTGGCTATAAGTCCCATAGGATGACCTGTAACCCTTCAGCTAGGTCATGGGTATTGGATTCCCACCAATATATTAAAAAATATATAATTCAATATAATAATTCCATAGGGGGAAATAACAATAAAGTCAATGAATTGTATTCACTCTTTCTCAAATTTTCGGCCTTGGGCCTTCTTCAGGATATTAAAAACAATTTTCACAGCTTAGTAGCATCCATGATGACCATTATGGTATATGTTTACTGTCCATTGTCAGTGGTGACGTCGCATCACTTCCTGCCAAGTTGCACTCAGATTGGCATAACGTTAAATTACGTGACATCATTTCCTGCCAAAATAGCATATAAGGCCATCAGTTCAACATTGTTAAAGTACTTAAGAGCATATGAACAACTGGCACATGAATAAAAAAATTAAAAAAAAATACTTGTGAGAAAAAAGGGGTGGAAGAGGGGTGCTCAAAAGAACAGTCTCATTGAGACGTAACCACAGCCTAAAGTTACAATGATGAGCACCATAATGATGATAATCCGGGTCCAAAATGTATAACGGCAAACCATAAAAGCAAACAAAAAGCAACCAGCTTTACAGCAAAAAACCTTCCAAAGGGCACCATAATGTTGGCAACCCACTACACTCAGGGCCTTTTCCAGCAATTTTGGGAAAAGGTCCCTGGCTAAAATTGGGAAAAAAAGATCGACTTAGCATCAAAATTGGGAGAAATTAACAACATAGAACATTACAAGGGTAGCAAAATACATCCTCAAAATCAAGTTATTTTAGATTGTATTATGCCAAGCATACCACCTAAGCACAAGTGTTTAAGTATTATTCTGATATTGGTCAGTGTTTCTCATAAGTAATAGTGGTCTCTAAAAATAAAGTAAAAAAAAAAAAAAAAAAAAAAAAAAAAAAAAAATTTATTTTTTTTTTTTTTTTTTTTTTTACTTAAATGCGAAAATCAGACATGGTATTGGGAAAAAAGGTGGCTATTTTTGATTGGGAATGAGGCCGAAATTCGCCCCTAGAGATGGGCAGAAAAGGCCCTGACACTGCAATTTACCATGCTTATTGATTGTCCGAATTTGAAATCAATTGTAAGTGTACCAAACAAATTGGATCCCGATCAAGACAGAAGTTACGTCGGTCCCGATCTGGGTCCAAAATGTTACAAAATGTTATACCATAATGGGCATCATGGATGCTACTTAGCTGTGAAAATTGTTTTTAATATCCTGAAGAAGGCCCAAGTCCGAAAATTTGAGAAAGAGTGATTACAATTCATTGACTTTATTAAAAAATATTTTTTTCAAAAACCATTGGGCCAATTGACTACTAAGTGTGTGAAAATGAAGGTTTATACAAACGTTTTGGGCACTAACATAACTCAAAAATTGTTGACTGGGACATAAAAGTTCCAACCAAATAACAAAAAAAAAACAAGATAGCTGGACAAGATAGCTGGAAATGCCCTATCTTCGATGGACTTGATTTATCAAGCGACCAACACAATTTAAAAGCACTTGAATTTAGAGGGCTTTCTTGAAAATTGGCACTGCCTTGAAAAATACTGGGAATTTTATCAATTACCTAAGGCCATGATTTTTTTTTATCCCCGACCGACAAGGCTGGGGGATATAGCGATCAGCCTAGTGTCCTTCCATATCTGTCCGTCTGTCCGTAAACAAAAGCTTGTCAATAACTCATATACCCTTTGAGATATTTTGATGATACTTTGTATACATATAAATTAGGTCAAGACGGTTTGTCTTGCACAAGAATGGTTGCTACTCCTTGCTCCCCTTTTGAGTTAATTCCCTTGAATGAACTTTATTAGGGAAAGCTCAAGTGCTCAATAACTCTTATACCCTTTGAGATATTTTGATGATATTCAGTGATTTTATTTGGCCATTTTTACTGCCTTATATGGGAGTCATTCCCAATCCAAAAATGGCCTTTATTTTCCCAATTTCATGTATTTTAGTACTTATTTTCCCAATTTTTATGATATATTTTCCCTAATGTGAAGGAAAAGGTAGTTTCCCCAAATCCCAAATTAAATCACTGATATTTGGTATACATATATATCACTATATAATCAGGTCAAGACCCCATGTGGCGCGTGCAAGAATGGTTGCTCCCCCTTGCTGCCCTTTTGAGTGATTTCCCTTGAACAAACTTTACCATAATATCTTCCTCAATTACATAAATGATGTATATTGTACCATACCTTCAGGAGAATTTGCCTTTTGTCCGTGAAAATTAACCATTTTTGATGGTGTCTGGTCTCTAACACCAGTAATTTTGATCACAACTTTATGAAACTTGGTCATAATGTTTAAGACTAAAATGTCTTTCTCAAGTTGGATAATGGTTTACATCCCCATATGCCATAAGAAGTTATTGTCCTTTGTTGATGAAAAGTGATAATTTCTATGATGAAATTGGTCTCTAAAACGAAAAGTTTTTATCTGAATTTTATCAAACTTATTTGTAATGTTAAGTACCATAAGGTCTTTCCAGAGTTCTAATGTAGTCTTATCACAATGTTCCTTTAGGAGTTTTTGCCCTATGAAGGATCTTTACCAAACTTAGACACTGTGCTTAACACCAAATTGTCGTGCTCAAGTTCCAAAAGAAAACATACTATCTTGTAGCTTCAAGAGTAATTGCCCTTGGTTCATCAAAATATGTTATTTTGCAACAGATTTTGCATCCGTGTCCCCTGGACACATTTCTAATCTAATACTAATTTATTCATTATCTCAGTCTAGCATTATCTAAGTAAAATTTTAAGATGTAAATGGTTATTTTGAAACTTGTAGTCCTTGAAAACCTAAATGGTTATTTTGAATAAACTTGTAGTCCTTGAAAACCATAGGAGAGTCTTTTAGAAGCTCTTGAAAAGTCCTTGAAATTTTTAAACAAACATACCTGTATGAACCCTGTTATCAAATTTTTGGAATGTTCATGGAATCATGAAAACTTTAGGGCTCTTGCAAAGTTAACTTTGCAAGAGACCCGAAGTATTCATGGTTCCATGAACATTCCAAAAAATGAATTTATTGCTTTTAATTGCATTTTATTATAAATATCTAAAATATAAAAAATATTTTTAATTTAGCAATTTTTAAAATATAATCGTATTAAAGGTTAGAGTCGGAGTGTAAAATGTAAAAGCGGAACAGCCAGCTTGAACACAGACAGCCAATGGAGCAAGCAAGAGGCTTGTTTTGCAAGTGCAACTCTGGTGTGGCTTGCTGTCAGTCACAACACCAGGGTCACTTCTGGCGAATCAGTTCCATGTTCGAAGCGTATTGCATGGGCAAGTGAGCTTGGCAGCTGTCAATCAAACATGTGCAATTCATGAGGCTATGAACGGTTGCAAAAAAAGATTGCTTAAAAATGTAAATATAAAGGTATACATGTAAATATGTTGTGCGGGTCAAGGGTCGACATTTCCATATGCTCTGTTTCAGCTGCACAGTTTGCTGGCTCCTTTAACGTAGACAGCGATCAGTATGGGAATCAAGTGTTCTTTTTCTTCCGCGAAATAGCTGAAGAATATATAGCCAGCAAGACGAAGATTTACTCAAGGGTGGCAAAAGTCTGTAAAGTAAGTAAACATTGCCACTTGGCATTTACTTTAAGTGATAAATAAAGGAAAGCGCAATGCATTGTAATTGCTGATATAATTTAAAGAACAGTATCTAGGAAAAGCATGTTTGAACCAAGAATTACTTACAAAGTGTATAATTGATCAACTATCACTATTTCAAATTTAACAAATTTACATTTGAATCTGCTTAAAGAGAGCCACCAGGATTTTTCACTAGTGATGTCATGAACTCACCTTTGGTTTATGGTCGGGTAACTAATGCTTAAAGAGTGTCTAAATAAGTGTATTGAAAATTTTGCTTTAATTAGTGAGAAAAATTAGCTCAAATGTGTAGTCAAGATAGTTTTGAACTAATTGGATATAATTTTTGTTTGTTTGATTTGATTCTTTATGTCCCATCAACAATATTTCAGTTAAACAGGGATGGGTCTTCCTGGGTTTAACCAGTACTAAGCTAGGATAAATGTGTCTTGCTCAAGGACCACAACGCAAAGACGCCGGTTAGGCTCGAACCTGCAGCCTCTGGGTCTCAAGTCAAGCACTCTACCACTGAGCCACTGCGCTCCCTGGATATAATCTTGAGAGGGTATTTGGATGAGCTGGAGTTCAAAGTAAAGGGTCGAGATATCAGTGGAATCAGCTCTTTTATCTGTCATAGAGTAAAATCATTTATTTTAAATGTATATTTTTTCGTCAAAACTACCATCTTTTATTTTGAAGTAATTAATGCATTCAAGTTTTCAATTCAATTGCTTGTTGAATTTGACAAACAGTCCAGTATGACCAGGAAATGCCACAATCACACACTACAGACCATCCCATGTATAAATGCCAGTGGCCCATCCCATGCATGTATGTGGAATCTGACTAGACAGAGATATTTTTCAGCCTAGCTGAGGGGTTAAAAGCTTTTGATTATCATGGGTAGGGTAGATGTTCTAAAAATTGGAACACTAGTTGCCTACCAAAAAGGCCTTGATAAACAGAGCAGACCCAGATCAAACTGCAACTTCAGAAGCAGTCTGATCAAGGTCTTCCCTGTTTGCTATTAAGCATAGTGTAGCTCCCATTACGCAGTTAGGCATGTGGGTAATAAAAATAGTAACATTCAAGGGAGGTCACCTTTTGTGGTAAAAGTAGTTTTCCATACCATAAGGAACTGCTCTTAAAGGAAAGAATTCGCTCCCTCAGGGAGAAAATTCTTTCCTTTATGAGAAGCTCCCATTTCAAAAAGAGACAAAATTGATGAGAACCACTGCTTGATCCAGTAGTCTCTCTTTGATGTGTGTAACTTTTTCAGAATTCTGGCTAAGGCATTGTTGTGACTACCATTTTGTGAATTCCATCCCTGATAACCAACATTTTATTTGAGAACAGAAAAAAGGAAAGTGTTTGAAATTTTAGAACATTTACTGTAATATGGTATATAGAGGATCATACAGGAGTTCTAATGATTTATTGAATGTATTAAGCAAGTTGTGGAAAAGAGATAAAATGCGAGGCTTGCCGAGTATTTTATCTCTTTTTCGCAAAGAGCTTAATAAATTCAATAATACATGAGCACGAATTTAAGATTCTATTTAACATATGGCATGAAGATTACTTTGAAATCTCATTTTTGCCATAAACACGTTATAAATTTCTCATTAATTACCCAACATTGTTATGGACGTCATAACGCTTCCTGAAATTTTGTTAACCACTAATGGTTTATAGATTTTATTGCATGGCGTTATATCACTCCCAGACGTGACGTCATATGATAAAATTAATTTCCTTTCAGGATGATCAGGGTTATACCACGCCAAAAAAGAGCTGGCTGTCATACCAGAAAGCTAGACTGAACTGCTCATTACCAGGCTATGAGCCTTATTATTTTGATGATATCTGTAAGTTCAACTAAAATTTTCACTTCACAGTAAAACCTGTGTTTGATTCGATTCTTTACGTCCATGTCAACATTTTTTCAGTTATGTCAGAACGGGTCTTCCTGGGTTGAACCAGTACTTAGCAAGGATAAATGTGTCTTGCTCAAGGACACAACACAGTGACGCCGGTGAGGCTCTAACTGGCGGCCTCTCGGTCTCGAGTCAAGCACTCTACCACTGAGCCACTGTGCTTCCTAGTAAAACCTGTGTAAAATGGCGACTCTTAAAAAGACCAAAGATTGTTTTTATGCCCCCAAAGGAACTTTGGGAGGCATATAGTAATTGCACTGTCCGTCCGTCAGTCCGTCCGTCCCGCTTCATGTCCGGTGCATATCTCCTATATTCTTTGAGGTAGGAATTCCAAATTTGGTGTGTGGATGCATCTTGGGATGACGGAGTGTCGCATACCTCTTTCGGGTCACTGTGACCTTGACCTCTGACCGAGTTTTTAAGAATAATCGTGTCCGGAGCATATCTCTTATATTATTTGAGGTAGGAATCTCAAATTTGGTGCGTGGATGCATCTTGGGATTAAGAAGTGTCGCGTACCATAATTGGGTCACTGTGACCTTGAACTTGACCTCTGACCTAGTTTCTAGAAACTGCATTGAGTCTGGTGCATATCTCCTATATTCTGTGAGATAGGAATTCTAAATTTGGTTTGTAAATGCATCTTGGGATGCCAGAGTGTCACATATCATTTTAGGGTCACTGTGACCTTGACCTTGAGATCTGACCTAGTTATTAGAATAATCTTGTCCAGAGCATATCTCTAATAATAAATGAGCTAGGAATCTCAAATTTAGTGTGATGATGCATCTTGAGGTGACGAAGTGTCGCATACCATAATTGGGTCACTGTGACCTTGAACTTGACCTATGACCTAGTTTTAAGAATAATCTTGTCCGGAGCATATCACTTATATTATTTGAGGTAGGAATCTCAAATTTGGTGTGTGAATGCATCTTGGGATGGGGAAGTGTCGCGTACCATAATTGGGTCACTGTGACCTTGAACTTGACCTGACCTTATTTCTAGAAAATGCATTGAGTCTGGTGCATATCTCCTATATTCTTTTAGATAGGAATTCTAAATTTGGTTTCTAAATGCATCTTGAGATGACGGAGTGTCACACATGCCATTTCGGGTCACTGTGACCTTGACCTCTGACCTAGTTTTAAGAATTTTTGTGTTCGGAGCATATCTCTTATATTCTTTGAGGTAGGAATTCCAAATTTGGTGTGTATATGCATCTTGGGATGGTGGAGTCTCACATATTATTTTCGGGCCACTGTGACCTTGACCTCTGACCTAGTTTTAATAATAATTGTGTCGGGAGCATACTTCTTATATCTTTTGAGAAGGGAATCCCAAATTTGGTGTGTGAATGCATCTTGGGATGGATGAGTGTCTTGTACCATTTACGGGTCACTGTGACCTTGACCTCTGACCTAGTTTTAATAATAATTATGTCCAGAACATATCTCTTATATTATTTGAGATGGGAATCCCAAATTTGCTGTATGGATACATCTTTAGATGCTGATGTGTCGCATACCATTTTTAGGTCACTGTGATCTTGACCTATGACCTAGTTTCTAGAATAATCGTGTCTGGAGCATTTCTCCTATATTATTTGATGTAGGAATCCCAAATTTGGTGTGTTGATTCCTCTTGGGATGGCAGAGTGTTGCATACCATTTTCGGTCACTTTGACCTTGACATTGACTTCTGGCCTCATTTCTAGGTTTATCGTGTCTGGAGCATATCTCCTATATTACAGCTAACTTTCCTCAAATGTGTCTTATGCTTGACCAATTCCTTTGGGGGCATTCGTCACGTGACTGTGACATTTCTTGTTCAAGACTAATTATCGCTTAATGCAGGTCAAAAGTATTGCAGAATGTTCCAAAGTGAGCATTCTGCAATACTTTTGACCTTCATTAAGCTACCTTTGTCATTAAGATACTTGTTTTGTCTATTTTGGAGTGGCTGTTTTACACAGGTTTTACTTAAATAGATAGGGATCAAACATGATTTTCTATACATTAATATCTGCTGTATCCAGAGGGCAGTGTTTAAACTGGAGTCTGAAATATGAGGGTTTTAATGAGCCCGGAGGGGTTCAGCAGATGTAAGTGCATCAGAAAACTGTGTTTCATCGTTATTATGGTGCTTGAAAAAAGTGAATCCTAGTCAGCTGTTTTTATCTAAAACCAGCTGATCTAGATCCACATTGTTTGCAAAAGAGGGCATAGAAAAATGAAATATTTATGCATACAATGTGCCTATTTTAGCTCACATCAACACAAAGTGCTAAAAGTGAGCTACAGTAAAGTCTATCTTAAAGAGACTAAGTCTGCAACTATGAACAATTTTCGAAATTTTTTGTTTTCTTTTTAAATCATTTGTAAAAGTAGAATTAAGTTATGTTTTCACAATAAATCTGTTCACTATAGCTGAAAACTGCACGGAAAAGTGAATTATCTTATAAAACAGGTGTGTTTTTCTCTTGTTGGTAATTATTTGCGTCCCTCCAATAATTATAGATAGTTAATTTCAACATAAATGCTGCTGTTTTGATACTGATAATTTGTGAAGATTTACGAAATTGGTAAAATGTATACCTGAATTTTTTTTTTTACTGTGTTCTTGAAAAATAGAAACATTAGTTCTAAAATTAAAACTGCACGGAAAAGTGAATTATCTTATAAAAACAGGTGTGTTGGTAATTATTTGCGTCCCTCCAATAATAATAGACAGTGAATTTTAACATAAATGCTGTTGTTTTGATACTGATAATTTGTTAAGATTTACGAATTTGGTAAAATGTATACCTGAATTTTAGTTTCTTTACTGTGCTCTTGAAGTTCTAAAATTAAAAGATCAAAAGTTACAGACTATGCAGCTTTAAGCGGCCACTCAAAAGAATACCAAAAAATAGGTTTCTAAGACCGAGAATCGCTTAATGCAGGTCAAAAGTATTGCAGAATGCGCCAGTGGTACTTTTGACCTGCATTTGAGAGACTAAGTCTGCAACTATGAACATTTTTCGATTTTTTTAAATTTTCTTTTTAAATCATTTGTAAAAGTGATTTAAGTTATGTTTTCACAATACATCTGTTCACTATAGCTGAAAACTGCACGGAAAAGTGAATTATCTTATAAAACAGGTGTTTTTTTCTCTTGTTGGTAATTATTTGCGTCCCTCCAATAATTATTGATAGTTAATTTCAACATAAATGCTGCTGTTTTGATACTGATAATTTGTGAAGATTTACGAAATTGGTAAAATGTATACCTGAATTTTTTTTTTTACTGTGTTCTTGAAAAATAGAAACATTAGTTCTAAAATTAAAAGATCAAAAGTTACAGACTATAAGATACCAAATGGCTTTCAGGCCTTTGTTTTTGAGGTTTCACTGTATTTGGATCAGTCAGTGTCTCTCGTCTGTCGTCTTCGTGTGTCACCAACAATTTGGTTTAAATGACAACTCCTCTTATACCACATGGCCAATTTTTACAAACTTCACGAGAATGTTTCTTAGGTGACCCTCTACAAAAAAAAGCCAAACTTCAAAAAGTATGACCACCAGGGGGCATGGCTTATCACAATAACAAAAACTTTAAAAAATCTTCTCTGAAACCGATGGTCAGAATTTAAAATAGATTGATAGAAATAATCAATGGATGTCCTTTTACAAAAATAGATAAAAAGAATTAATTGACCAGTTTCCGGCATGTACCTATACACCTTCTCTGAAACCTTTTGTCAGAATTCAAAATCATTTGTCAGAAAAAGACACAATAGAGGTGACTCACTACAAAAAGCTAAATATATTTGATCTGTAGAAAGACATGGTTTCCAGGGGGCTTGGCTTATCACATTTCTCTCAATTTTCATAAATCACACACTATTTAGCATTTTATATGCAGTGAAATCTCATGTGAGGGATTAAGGGTCATCTTGATCTTTTTGTCTTGGTTACTATAGTTTATTGTAAATATTCATCTAAAATTCTAATGCACTTGTCTATGTAACACAGTGTCTGATTGGATAATTTAAAAAATTGCCATAGTATATCCTGTAGGAAATAGTTAATGCCATTTTGTCATATTGCATTGAAATGACATGCTGCTTTTTGTGGCTTGCAACACTCGACAATGACATAGCCAGAACTCTGAAAAAATTAGCACATTCTAGGGTGACTACTGGATCAAGCAGTGATTCTCTTCAATTGAGTCCCTTTTAAAAATGGGAACTTCTCTTAATGAAAAGAATTTGCTCCCTCTGGGAGCAAATACTTTCCTTTATGAGCAGTTCTTTGTGGTATGGAAAATCACTTTTACCACAAAAGATGACTTCCCTTGAATGTTATTATATTTATTACGCAACAGCGTAACTGGGTAATGGGAGCTACGCCAATGCTCCAGTTTGAGACAAAACTGCATAAATTCATTAGAATAAGGATAACCATATTCAAATTGTATATGTTGTCAGATACACTGTCAGAAATCACATTATTAAGTCCTTGCTCCCCACATCACAATAAAACAAAATTTCCAACTGTAGTGTATATCTTACAATATAACTCCCAAAATGAAATTTTGATTTAAGATAGTAATCCCCTACTTTAGTACATTTTTCATAATTTATATTTATTCTCTTGTAGATGATGTCTATGAAGTGAACGGTTATTATTACGCTTTGTTTTACAAACAAGGGTAGGTCTTAGCCCTCAATGACGGATCCAGAATTTCTGAAAAGGGGGTTCATGTGTTTAAATGTGCGGGGGTTAGCTTTGCTGAATTTATCTAATTTTTATTAAATATCCCATGAAAATGAAACAATTTGGTCTCACTGAGACCAAATTATTTCATTTTCATAGAATATTGATAAAAACAGGTGGGTGTGAGGGGAAGGAACCCCCTCTGGATCCGTTACTGGCCCTTTATGCACTAATGGAATCTTCTTTCTGGCTTGATACAATAATCATTTTATTGACCATTTCTCTGAAATTGTGGAACATTTAATGTTTTAATGTATTCTTCTCTCTACCTAAGGCCAGAAAAATAGGCCAGAAAAATATTTTATTAGTTGACTTACAAACCCTCCTACTGTAATTTTCCGGAAAGTAGAAAAAAAAAATTTCTAAAAATTTTTTTTTTTATTTTGTCCGTGGACTCTAAATAAAATTTGTTTCCATTGAAATTTATCTATTTTTGAGGTTCTGTTTGTGTATTTTTGAAAGTGACATTGTTAAAAGTGATCATCCTATCCAGCTTTTTAGGAAATTATGAAATAATTAAAGATTTAATACAGACTGTTGACTTACCTCAGGGTTTTACACCAAGTTGATTGTTTGGGGGTCCTTGGGACTCAACTTTGAATATGATGGGGGTCCCATCATTCAAATTGGGGGTCCCATCTTTTTATATAAGTTTCCAGAAGACAGAAAAAAACAGTCTCTGATCAGACTTTTCTCTAATTGAGATAAAAAAACACGATAAAACAGCACTGATCAGACTGCTACTTGCTTTCCATTCTGAGAAACTTGGTTGGTAAATTTGAAATACACATGATCTTGCTGTCATTGTATTCAATCTATCTGTCTACAAGGCTCCACTTATCTGAAGTCTCTGATATCTTTGATCTATTGCCGACCTGAGCCTTTCCCAGTGAAAATGTTACGTAATTCAGCATATACAAAAGAAAGAAACTGTCAAGATAATTGCCCTTCACGCTTGAGCGGTCGGCTGAGTTGTCAGTGTTTATTCACACTATGAAAAAATCAATACACAAAGTCAGTGATGGACAAATGCTTTTTAGCAGAGCGGACATGAGAGAAAGCATGATATTTTACGACTTTTTTTCACGGCCGATGTTTGCACTGATGTTTTCATTTCTCGTTTACCTACGAGGTCAGTGCAAGAGCACCTGTCCTATTTATTTATAGATAGCCTGTTACAATGGGGAAACCGGAATCGTTACGAAATAACTTTGGAATTTGGGATTTTAATGAAAGGCACAACAAACACATCTGCGTCCCAGCGGACGCAGGTAGGGAAAATTGACGGGTCCTACCTAATGATTTATGCGTATAAGACGCAGGATATTGCGTCCTGTAAAACCCTGTTACCTTACTGATTTTGCTGTTTGATCTAGAGATATATAAAAAAAAAAAAAAAAAAAAAAAAAAGCTCTGAAAATGACCAGTCAACTGGTCATTTTCAGAGCTTTTTTTTTTTTGTCCCTGCGACCCTAAATCTGAAAAAAATTTCCCGTAAATCAACTAATGAAAACATTCTGGCCTAATGGTTGTTGTTATTTGCAGGGCCGACCTCAGCTCTTCTGCTATTTGCGTGTACAGTAGAGCAGAGATCCTGCGAGTGTTCAGCGGTTATTTCAAAGATGATGATGATGAAACGTGGAAAGTTTTGCCTCCGGATAGAGATCCAAGTCCTCGTCTTGATAATGTGAGTATTATTAACTCTGAATGCTAGCAGTGACTTTTGTCATCTACTGATAACCTTTACAAACAGTATTGTCCTATATAAGGTGCGACAGAATGTCGTTCCTGATTCCTGATCTAGATCCAAACTGTTTGTCACTTTGATAGTGCTCCTCTAATTTATTGCCATCAATTATAATTGACTAAGTTTGCAACCTGGTAGCACCGGGGATAGCCAAAAAAGAAAAATCTTGTTTCGGGTAACCCTACTGACTCGAATATTTTGGGTCGACTCAAACTTTTTGGAAGCCTTTTGGAAGATTAATGTCTATTTTCTGACCTTTTTTAAGGATTTTTAGACTTTTTCCATAGAAAAAAAGATTTCATAAAAAAAGAGTTTGCCTACCTACAGACTCTTAACATTTTTGAGACATAATCGGAAACAAGACATATTTTTCATTTGGCCTAACTGGTGTAGCATGAGATTGCCCTTTCTGTGAAAATTACCTGTATGTATTGTCTCATGGTGTCACAACATTAAAATGACACGCCCCGCTTGTGGAGATGGCGATGAGATGGATGTGTCATTAAATAAATTCATCACTTTCCTTTTAGACGGCTTTCAAATAGCTTCTGTACTTTCAGTCAGTGACAACCCACTATAGTAAATTGCCGAAAGATATCAACCTTTTTTAAAAAGCTTATACTTGAATGACTTTATGGGTGACATTAAAATTGCAACATCTGTCATGTTATTAAATTGGTTATGATAAAAAGAATATAAATTTTTGGAATGAACCACAGGCTTTTAGTTAAGAGTGGGTACCAAAAAATTAATTTTCTTATTTCTCAACCAAACCATATGTTGTTGATACTCAAAAGAACCCTCTCATTGAGACAGTTCTTTTGAGCACCCAAAACATATGTTGGAACTGATGGATTAGGAAATATTTACAATTTTACGCTCAAAAATTTTGTTTATCTAAACCTATGTTTTGGTTGAAATAAGAAAAAAAAATTGTTTTGGTACGCACACTTAGCTAAAGGCCTGTTTAGTAGTCCATAGGAATGCACCTTGTAAAAAGTGGATTGTGATATAAAGGGACAATATTACAAAGGAATTACTTCAGTGTCATTTTCCTATAATTCTCTGGTAAAATTTTATGGTAATGAAAATTGGGGAGCAACAACATGAACATGTTATATCTAGATCAATGTTGTAACAAGTTATGTTATAAAGGGACAATTTTACAAAGGAATTATAGGAAAATGTCCATTTCTTGGTCATTTTCCTATAATTCTGTGATATAATTCTGTGATAAAATTCTATGGTAATAATGATTTAAGAGCATAACCATTTTATATCCAAATTCATGTTTGTAACAATTTGTATTATAAAGCAGGGGCGGCCAAGGATTTCTGGAAAGGGGGTTCATATGTTTAATGGTATGGGGGAATGGTATGGGGGTTCACTTGCTGACTTTATCTCATTTTTCTTAAATATGCCTTGAAAATGAAATAATTTGGTCTCATTGAGATCAAATTATTTCATTTTCATAGGATATTTAAAAAAAAGGGGGTTGGAAGGGGGGTTAGAGCGAACCCCCTGAACCCCCTCTGGATCTGCCACTGTAAAGGGACTGAATTATACTTTTTTCTGTTTCCAGTGCAAATTACACGAAACAAATCCTTCACTATTTGCTGGTGTGGATAAATCGGTATATCAACTAATAGACAAAAATGTTAATCCCGTTAATGGTGAACCTATATTCTATCAACATGGTGTTCAATTCTTAAAACTGGTCGTGGACCATGACGGTGGAAATGGCAGTAACATCTACATTGCAACAGGTAAGTATTTGTACGGATCATAGTTTTCGATAAACAAAAATTTCAGCGTAAAATTGTATATATTTTCTTACCCATTAGTTTTAACATATGTTTTGGGTGCTCAAGAGAACTGTCTCATTGAGACGGTTCTTTTGAGTACCCACAACATATGTTTTGGTTGAGAAATAAGAAAATTAAATTTTTGGTACGCACTCTTAACTAAAGGCCTGACGGATGATCAGTCCTATGGATATGAGTGCCTAAGGTCAGATTTTTTTTTTATTTGTTGATTTACAAACCCTCCTGCTGTAATTTTCCGGAAAGTAGAAAAGAAAAGAAAAATTCTAAAAAAAAAAAAAAAATTGTATTTTATGCGCCGACTCTAAATAATATTTGTTTCGTTTAAAAAAATAATATATTTTTTAGGTTCTGTCAGAGTGACACTATTAAAGGTGATTGTCCTGTACAGATTTTTAGAAAAATAGTGAAATATTTAAAGATTTAATGCAGACTGTTGGTTTACCTTGCTGGTTTTACTGTTTGTTCAGGAGATATTTAAAAAAAACAATAAAAAAAAAGCTCTGAAAATGACCAGTCAAATATTTTGTGGATACTCAACAAAAAAATGGTGTCATTTTCAGAGATTTTTTTTCATCTCTCGACTCTAAATCTGAAAAAAAATTCCCGTAAATAAATAAAATAATCTGGCCTAATTTACCCTCTGAACACTAATAGATTCTTCCTTCTGGTTTGATGCAAAAAAACTCTGGATAGTCTATTGTACATATCTAGGGGTGTCAGGTTAAAGATTTCCACAAATAATGTATTCTTTTGTCTGAATATCTTTTTAACCTTTACAAACATTGCTGACCGTGATGAAATTTCACCTGGGTCTTCACCGTTTGCAAAAGTACTCGTTCAGAGGTGTCTTGAATACGAAGGATTAAAAATAGTTTTCATATTTATCAATCAAAATATTTTGTGGGTACTCAACAAAAAAAATGGTGTCAATGATACAGTTCTTTTGAACACACAGAACAAATGAGCCGCGACATGTGATTTCCAACAATGTGGTATTTTGACAAGTGTAGACTCAGACGAGCCTTTGCAGCTACATTTTAAGCTTAGAATCTCCAAATGATGTTCGGTCAGTAGCTTAACAATCATAGAATATTCAAGCGACTAGCAAAGGCTCTGATCAGACTGAGCGCGTATGTGCAGGCTGATCTGAGCCTTTGCTGGTCGCACATACCACATTGTTGGAAATCTCATGTCGCGGCTCAAATGAGGAGACACTAAAGGATAAGAACACACCAAAACGGCTGCAATTAAAAACGCTCTAAAAAATCAACAAACGCATATCAAAAATCGCTTGTTACAGTTTTTTCTATTGCCATTTGTAGCCAGTCAGGTTACAAATGGCAATCAAAAACACTATTTTGATCGTTGATAGTATTAACATTTTCGATTGTGGAGAAAATATTTTGAATTTTACGCTAAAGAAATGTTCATGTCTCCAGATAAGAGGTGATGTTTTCTAATATCTCTGCCAAAACATGTTGTGTGTACTAAAAAAAGTAACAATGTCTCACTGAGAGGGTTAGAATCAACTTAGTGCCCTTGAGCATAAATAATATAAACATGTTATGGGTACTCAAAAGAACCGCCACATTCATTAGAGGTAAGTACTAAGATCTTGACCGGGCCACGTAGCGCAGTCGGTAACGTGTCTGGCAACAGATGCGAGTCTGACTGCAGATCCAGGGGTCGCGAGTTCGATCCCGGCCCGGTCCCATACTTTCGTGGAGATTGATCATGAAATAATTTCTACGGTCATTCTCCTCCCTTCCACTGAATCATTCAAGAAGGGTTGTTGTCAGTTACAAGCAAAAGTATGTGCACAAAGTACTGGTTAACTGCTTGTTCAAGCTTGCCCAGGAAAAAGTGTGGTTAGATGAACTGACCATCCCGCCATGACCATAGCTGTTGACTTGGGACGTAAAGCAACAAAACAAAAACTAAGATCTTGATTGTTGGCCAATTAAAAGGTAAATGTGATTAAACTGATGTATCTCATTAACTTATTGTATACTGGAAACCCCTAAATGGGTACTTTGGCAAACTGTAACACAGGTTTAGATAAACAAAATATTTCAGCGTAAAATTGTAAATATTTTCTTACCCATCAGTTTTAAGGTATGTTTTGGGTGCTCAAAAGAACCGTCTCAATGAGACGGTTCTTTTGAGCACCCAAAACTGATGTTTGAACTAATAAGAAAGAACTGATAAGAAAATATTAACAATTTACTCCCCAATTTTTTGTTTATCTGGAGGCCTGAAGCATCTCTTTATGTACTCTAGTGACCTATATTGCAAACAATATGGAACCAGATCAGATTACTTACTCCAATTACATGGAAGTAATAATATAACTGATCAGACTGCTCTTAAGGAAGCAGTCTGACCTGGGTCAATAGAGTTATGCAATGTAGGCTACATAAGTAGACAAGATGAGCATACAACAAAAGTCAGGAGTCACCGTGGTGAAGTGGAATAACTGCTCGCCTTGTAAACCAGGGGTCGTAGGTTTGATCTCCGGGTTCACCAGTCTATCGATTGATACTTTAAGCTGTGGCCCTTCTCCATATGACCTTAGCTAAGCAGTTGGTGGGATGTTAAACACAAACACATCAACAACAGAAGTCAGGGCTAAGCATTTAGTTCAAGAGTGCGTGACAGAAAAATATTTTTCTCATTCTCTTTCGAAACATATGTTGTGGGTGCTCAAAAGAACAGTCTCAAATAGAAGGTTCTTTATAACACGCAAAACATTTGTTAAAAATTAGGGTAAGAAAGTATTTACAATAGACTCCTTTCACATTGATAGTGGGCATGCGCCCACTGTCTCGTTGCGTGTTGTCTGCAAGATTGCATTCGAAGGGGCAATCTTATATATGGCTGCCTATACTTTACACAATGCAATATGGAAATAGATTAAAGAAAAAAGAAATTCACAAATAAAGATTAGGCTAATAGTAAAAATAAATTATAAATATAATATTAAAGTGATTAATTCAAATATTCTCAAAATCAAATGGAATATATGAGATAAATTAAGGTCATCTTGTGAGAAAACTTTTCTTAAGTGTTTCTGACTGAGTCAGATTCAAACCAGTCTGTTTAGCTGCAGAGACTAGGTAAAAATGAAATTTTGCATAAAGCAAGTTTAGATATACTTTGCAATAAGCAAACTAAACAGTAAAGGTACTGATCAGACTGCCCAGATATGAATACAGGCCTGTGCTTTTGTTGTTTGCATGTGTCAAGTTCAGGTTTCCTCGCGCTATGTCAAACTTGCTTATCTCGAATACACGGCATATGTCGAAGTGCTCATCCATTCCCGAGACTTACCCTTTATTGCTTTGTATTTCAAACCTGTTTATGTCGAACTTGGTTATCACGAAATCTCGGCTATATCGAAGTGGTTTTCATTCCCGAAAATTGGTTTTCCGCTTCTTTACCACTACTTGTGTCGAAGTAAATTTTGTGTTGGTCAAAAAATTAAACAATATGAATGTCAAACAGAGTAATTAACCTTCAGACATCAAACAATAGCCTTTAATTCAGTCCAGTATAATCAATTGTTGAGGGTAATTGCCAATTAGTTATAGTGAGGAGGTGGTCATTGTTCATTGATCAGCTGTTTGTGTATAAATAATTGCATCGATTGACCTTGACAATGCATAACAACCCAGGCGTGCTTGATTTGAACATCTGAAAATTAGCGGTGCCATTCAAACATTGGTGTCCTTTAATGAGATATTTTCGACAGTCTTTACTTATACAACTTGGTTTGGTTTTTATGTTTGTTTATTCTCTTGAAAAAAAATAATAATCGGAAATTTCAATAATAAAAGCCGGTTTTCACCATTTCCCTATTCATTACCAGTAATATAAAAAAAAATCACCGTTTCTGCAATATTGTTTTAAACTTTATCCCTCGCTAAGGCTGTGGCGTTATAGCGTAAAATGGAAATAAAACAAACTAAAATGAATTTCTTTTGTTTTCATTTCAATCCGGTTTTCAGTAGGGACAGTTTGACTACACATGTACTACAAAAGTTTGTCTTGGAGAAATTGAACATGTACATCATATTGGGGTGACGTCACATTTTGCTTATGTCGAACTTCGGATAAATTGAAGTATTTTCGCCATTCCCTTGGACTTTGAGATAGCGAGGGTGACCTGTATATATATACCCATGCATGCTTGTTTTTAAAAAAATAGATCTGAGCCTTCATCTACATCCATAATTTGTGTGTGCAAGCAGCGATGATTCTCGCAAACCTGCACATGAGTGGATGTTGTGTAGAAATGATGGAGTTTAATGGGTCTATGAATGAAGGTATTTGCTTATAGTTCTGTTTAATGAGATTCCAACATTTATCTCATATGCTTAAATCATTATGCACAACTATCTAGCAGAATACTAGCAAGTCTATTTGGTAGCATGCAGTAGCATGCATGCTTTTCTGGTGGGGCTTGAAGCCTTAGATCTATTTTTTGTCTGAGCCTCTGTCTAGGCGGCCTTAACTTTGTGTGCGCTCAGACACAACAATGAATCCTAGGTATGTGCGAGCAGCGAATGCCCTGGTGAGACTGTGTATTTTCCCAGGCTTGTCTGAGTTGTCAATGTTCTCATAACAGACTAGTTTGTTGTATCATTTGGCATGTATTTCAAATAGTTTTGGTGGCTAAGTGCCTGAAGAAGACGCCGATTTTAGCTTGATATCAATATTTATTTTACCCTAATTAAAGTGAAAAAATTACAGAAGACTTATAAAATGTATATGAAAATATTAATTTATCTTATTTCTAGAATAAAAAAACCCATTCTAGTGTTTAAAGGCCGAAACAATCGGCTTAAAAAGCATCATTATGTGTTTTGACAATTTTAACTAATAAGCAATCTGCCCCTTCATTTTCAAAAACAACTTTTATCGATTTTTCAATTGAATAGCGATTGCTAAGGGAGATAACAAGATGTTAAACGGGTCTATTTTACGCTGAGATATTTTTCTTATCTAAATCTATGGTAGAATTTCTATGTTATAGGCTGACTCACTTTATATCTATTTCTATGATTTTATGCAAAAAAAGAGTCTTGTGTAAAATATGACTTGTATGTAAAAAATAAATTCTTACGTAAAAAATGACTTATGTAAAAATGACTTATGTGTAAAAATGAATTCTATGTAAAAAAAAAAATGACTTCTGTGTAAAAATGACACAGCGTTGTAAAAGATAACTTTAACATAAAAAATCACTTCTTTTACTGTGGTTTTTCAGATAAAGGAGAAATTTACAAATTGTTTGTATGGAGTAACTGTGCAGAAAATAGAGTTATACAGCACATAGTTTCTGTATTATCTCCCTTGGAGAAGAAGGAACCAATATGGAGCATGCGACTACATGTAAGTATTGAGGTATTAACCCTTTACTCCATAGGCTATTTTTTAGATCATGACATAATTTTCTATTTTTAGACAACATTTAAAAAATTCAAGAAAAATTTAAGTTAAATTTTGAATACTTTTGAAAATATGATGTAAAAATGGAGCATTTGCTCTTTTGGAGCAAATGCTCCATTTTCCATAATATTTTCCAATACATGATATTTCAAAGGCCTTATTATGCAGTAAAAGGTTAATATTGATAGGGTCTCACTAATCTTGGAAATTTTATTTTCATCTACTAGTTCTGTTTACTGATAAACTTCGCAAAAAGTTTTAATCTAGATAAGGCCAAACAAAATGTTGCTTCAACCCTCTCCAAGTTTTTAAATATCCTATGAAAATGAAATAACTCATGGAATATTTAAGAAAAATGAGATAAAATCAGCAAAGCGAACCTCCACACCATTATACATTTGAACCTCCTTTCTAGATATCCTGGATCCGCGACTTATCTGACCACCTTCCCAGAAATCCTGGATCTGTCCCTGCTGTTTAGTTCAACATTCAGGTGACTTCAAATTCTGATAACCAACCCAATGATATTTGATGACAAGGCCGTAACTCTTAATTCTTTACTCCATAGGCTATTTTTATCCCCCGACCCGAAAAGGATCGGGGGATATAGCGATCAGCCTGGCGTCTGTCCGTCCGTCTGTCCGTCCGTAGACAAAAGCTTGTGCGCTCAATAACTTTTATACCCTTTGAGATATTTTGATAATATTTGGTAGGCATGTATATCGGGTCAAGACGGTGTGTCGCGTGCAAGAATGGTTGCTCTCCCTTGCTGGCCTTTTGAGTTATCTCTCTTGAATGAACTTTATAAGGGGAAGCTTGTGCGCTCAATAACTTTTATACCCTTTGAGATATTTTGATAATATTTGGTAGGCATGTATATCGGGTCAAGACGGTGTGTCGTGTGCAAGAATGGTTGCTCTCCCTTGCTGGCCTTTTGAGTTATCTCTCTTGAATGAACTTTATAAGGGGAAGCTTGTGCGCTCAATAACTTTCATACCCTTTGAGATATTTTGATAATATTTGGTAGGCATGTATATCGGGTCAAGACGGTGTGTCGCGTGCAAGAATGGTTACTCTCCTTTAATGGACTTTTGAGCTATCTCCCTTGAGTGAAATTTAAATTTTATAGGGGGAAGCATGTGCACTTTATAACTTTAATACCCTTTGAGATATTTTGATAATATTTGGCATGCATGTATATCAGGTGAAGACGGTGTGTTGCGTGCAAGAATGGTTGCTCTCCTTTAATGTTTTTTGAGTTATCTCCCTTGAATGAACTTTATAGGGGGAAGCTTGTGCGCTCAATAACTTTAATATCCTTTGAGATATTTTGATAATATATGGTATATATATATAATAGGTCAAGGGGGTGTCTTGCATTCAAGAATTGTTGTTCTCCCTTGCTGGACTTATAAGTTATCTCCCTTGAATGAACTTTATAGGAGGAAGCTTGTGCACTCAATAACTTTAATACCCTTTGAGATAGTTTTATGATCTTTGGTAGACATATATATAAGGTGAAAACGGTGTGTCACATGCAAGAATGGTTGTTCTCCCTTACAGCCCTTTGAGTTATCTCCCTTGAATGAACTTTTGTGCTCAATGACTCATATCATTTGAGATATTTTGATGATATTTAGTATACATATATATCAGGTCAAGACAGCTCCCGCTTGTTATCCTTTAGAGTTACTTCTCTTGAATGAACTTTATAGGGAAAGCTTGTGCACTCAATATCTCTTATACACTTAGAGATATTTTAATGATATTTGGTATACATAAATATCAGGTGAAGACAGTGTATCTTGTGCAATAATGGTTGCTCCCCTAATTGTCCTTTTGAATTTTCTCCCTTGGTGTATCACCTTCAGGCATGATTGCTTTTAAATTACAATTTAAATAAAATTGGTTATGTCTGGTCAGGAAGGTGTGTTACATGCAAGTATGGTTGTCCCAGTCATATAGCTTTGAGATATTCTGGTTTGATAAAATTTGATATAGATACAGAGTGACTCAAGATGTATTACATATACCGATGACAACTTAACTATTCTACTTAGCTATTATGTATGTAGTTACTTAGAAATTATTCCTTGCTTTCAGTTTTAGGTATTCTCTTTATCATTTCATTATTCTCGTTAATTTTTACTGGCACCTTCAAAGCATCCACAATACAACATTATTATATGTTGGTCATACACACTTGTTCACACCTTCTGCTCTGAACACCAAACATTCCAGGTGTTTCAAAATGAAACATTTCATATGAATCAGCAAATAATATGCTGGCCAAGTTGTGGATGGTTTGAAAATGACCTGCGTCTCCGCCGTGGTGCTAGAAACATGATTCACTCATCATAAACCTATATTTGTTTTTCCATTTCACCATAACGTTATATTCATTTCCCATTTGCTACTCTTGTATTATGTTTCATATAAAATAGTGTATACATGATTTAGTTATACTGTAATTGTTTTCAGTAGATAGGCATCATGAAATATACATTATATCTTGTTTTATGTGGACAATATGAATTTTAAAACCATTTCTTTTCAGCGGTTCATGGAGATATAAATATGTTTTTGAAACATTTATTCAATTACAGTATCTTTATCAGTGTGAGTGCATCATGGCTAAATGGTCATTTAGTGTGCATGGTGTTACTCGTAGAATTAGATGTTTTGTTTTGGCCGCAGAGGCTGGTGTTGGCCGCAGAGGCTGGTGTTCTGCTTTTGGCCGCAGACACTTTTTGACACTCAGTATTATCACATCACATATATATTCTAGGTTGGCTGCTTGTAACTGCATATCAATTACTTTTTGGTCGGGGGATTTGCCATCTCCTCTGATGGCTATTTTTAGATCATGATGTCTATTTTTAGATAGCATCGAAAAATTTCAAGAAAAAGTTCAGATACATTTTGAGTATTTTTGAAAATATTATGGAAAATGGAGCATTGCTCTTTTGGAGCAAATGCTCCACTTTCCATAATATTTTTAAATTATGTGATATTTCAAACGCGTCCAAAGGAGTTATGGAGTAAATGTTTAACTCTCTCTCTCTCTTTTTTTTTTTTTTTTTTTTTTTTTTTTTTTTTTTTTGTTATTAACTGCTAGTCTTTTAAAAGTCCTTTTTGAAGTCCTTTAACCCATATAAGCCTAGCATCCTTTTTGTGGGGCATAGGGAAACAGCCCAGACCCAGATCAGCCGCCGCAGAATGCAGCGTCTGATCAGGGTCTACACTGTTTGCTCACAGACTGTTCTGTTAGAATTTGAATAAAATAATAAATACCACCCAATACTCCTAAGATTTGAAATGGACTTGTCCTACTGATAGAGATAGAGAAGTTCATTTAGCTTAAATGGGTTAAAATTCCTTGAGATTTTGTTCTATTTTAGTCCAACAGCCTATATCTTGGAACAGACTACACAGTAGCACAAGTAGATCTATACAGCACATGCTCAGAGTATAGCAAGATTGATTCCTGTATTCATAGTCTACACTGTAACTGGTGTAAGGATGATGGCTTATGTAAAAGCAAAATTCAAAGGTAAATTATCACGAAATCAGAAAATTATGTTACTAACTGGTGTTGTTTTGGACCTAAGGCCAAATAAAAAAAAATACCTGTGTTTATGGTAACCCAACCCTACCTAAAGAACATCTAGCGATAAGGCGTATATTTTCCCTAGTTGACATGATTACAAACATCAAATTTTCAAATTGCCCAAATGTTTTTGGAATTGGTGTAGTTTAGCAGTAAAATATGCATAGTAGACAGCAAAATACGTTTCAAAGCGATTCACCATTTACAATGCCGTGAAAACGTGCACTTTCTACTCCCACCCCTCTTTTTAAGTCTTTATACTGGGTGCCGTTTAGGCCAAATTTTGAGTAAATACATTGCTAGTTTTAAAAAAGTAAAAGTGCTAAAATGTTAAGGGTAGGAGTGCTCTTCATTTCCTAAAACTTACCGTATTCCTTCTGCTCATGCGTACGAAATACACCCGAAATTGTGGCATTTGTCATTGGAAATATAAAACTGGTGTCTTTCAGTTTATTTTTAGATGCTTTGCCCCCCTAGACCCAAGATGCCCTTTGGACAGCGACATGTCGCTATAAACATTTACAACATATGTAAAGGGCATCTTGGGTCTAGGGGGGCAAAGCATCTAAAAACAAACTGAAAGACACCAGTTTCATTTTTCCAATGACAAACGCCACACTTTTAGGTGTATTTCGTATGCATGCGCAGAAGGAATACGGTAAGGTTTAGGAAATGAAGGGCACTCCTACCCTTAACATTTTAGCACTTTTACTTTTTTAAAACTAACAATGCATTTACTCAAAGTTTGGCCTAAACGGCACCCAGTATAAAGACGTAAAATGAGGGATGGGAGTAGAAAGTGCACGTTTTCACGGTATTGTAAATGGTGAATCGCTTTGAAGCGTATTTTGTTGCCTTCTATGCATATTTCACTGCCAAACTACACCAATTTCAAAAACATTAGGGCAATTTGAAAATTTGATGTTATTAGTCATATCAACTAGGGAAAATATACGCCTTATCGCTAGATGTTCTTTACTGGAGAAACTTAGATTTTTTTCAAGTTTTATGGAAAAAATATAACTTTATGCATTTTGAAAGGTGAAATGCCTTTCAAAATGCATAAAATTATATTTCCTTTCAAAATGCATCAAATTATTTATTTTTTTTCCAGAAAAAAAAAAATGTGTGCCTACCCTATCTAAAATTTTCAGACCCGCTACCCAAACACATTTTTTATTTGGCCTAAACTGGCTACCATCTCACTGATTTTCAATTTACTGTAAATTCAGAAACTTTCACAAGGGTTTTATTTTCGCAAAACTTCCGATGCTAAGTATCATGAAAATGAAACGCTCATAAAATGGCCAAATCACTCTTTAGTTTACTGATATATAGGTAAATCATGCCCTAGTCGCAAATTTTTAGCTACATAAATATGTGTTTTAACCTTATTCGAGAAAATATCCCGAAAATTTCCAAATTTACAGTATCTAAAGACCATTGATCATATATTTACATTTTCAAAGCAAGCCTTTAATGAATCTTTAGATTTTAGCAACCGTTCATTGTCTCATGAATTACATAAATTTGATTGACAGCTGCCAAGCTCACTTGTCTGTGCAATACGCTTCAAATTCAATACATCAAATTCATTCGCCAGAAGTGACACTGGTGTTGTGATTGACAGTGAGCCACACCTGAGCAGCATGTGCAAAACAAGCATCTTGTTTGCCCCATTGGCTGTCCGTGTTCACGCTGGTTGGTCTGCTTTTCGTTTTACACTCCAACAAAACCGTTAATACAATTACATATTGAATACAAAACAGTTTTTTTCCCTAAATTCTGAATAATATCTATATTTTAGATATTTATTATAAAATGTAAATAAAAGTACTTTAGCAAACAGTGTAGACGACCCAGATGAAATGCTGCACAAGGCCGCATCATGGTCTGCACTGTTTGTTGAGATAAAAACAATCTTATGAGACATAAAACAAATCATAATTTAGAAATTACAACCTGTGACCCCTTAAAACATAATAGACTACCCCATACTTATTCATGGTTCGCACAGGCTTGAAAAGTACTTGAATTTAGAGGGCTTTCTTGAAAATTAAAAATGCCTTGAAAAGTACTGGCAATTCACGCATCTTTGAATTCTTCTATTTTTGTAGGAATTAACACTGTTGATAGAGATCTAAATCAGAATAAAACTGTTGTGCCCTTATTTGGTGCAGCAAATGCTGCACCAATAAAGGCACATCAATTTTATACTAATTTTCTAGTACTAATTTCTCCATTATCTCAGTCTAGCATTTCTGAAGTAGAATTTTAACACTCAAATCAGGATTTTTCAGAAACTTTTAGTCCTTGAAAACTGTAGGATAATCTTAAGAAGTCCTTGAATTTTACTCAAGCTTGCCTGTATGAATCCTGTTATTGTGTCAGTCTGTTTGGGAAAACCATTGTTGATATCTGATATCTGTATTTCACCAGTAAAATTGACTACAGGACCATATACCAGGATGTCACTGATTGTAGAAACTATGACTAAGCTGAAATTATACAAGCACATATAGGTTGACATTGTTGATATCTGATATCTGTATTTCAGCTGTAGCAGTAAAATTGACTACAAGACCATATACCAGGATGTCACTGATTGTAAAAACTATGACTAAGCTGAAATTATACAAGCACATATAGGTTGACATTGTTGATATCTGATATCTGTATTTCAGCTGTAGCAGTAAAATTGACTACAAGACCATATACCAGGATGTCACCGATTGTAGAAACTATGACTTAGCTGAAATAATACAAAAACATATTGGTGGACTTTATTTAAATGGTATGTATAGCACAGGGTTCCACAAGCTCTGGAAATCATGAAAAACCTGAAAAATCACCCCAAAAAGTTCCATGCATCAAGGCGATCCGGCCGTTTTTTTGCCCGAAATGGTTTTTCCATGATAATTCAGACTTTTTCAAATTCCATGATTTTTCCATGCAAAGGGCCATTGTCGGCTTTTGGAAAGTGGTACGGCCATTGAAAGCCATCTACGTTCACCGAGTGCCGAAGGCACAAGTGGGTGGGAGAGCATGGAGGAGGGTAAGTGGGAAGAACCATCTATACTAAATGAGTTGGTCCACACACTCCACAGACATACTCTAAAAATGTATCCCTTGTTTCCAGTACATTTTATTAACATGCATTTTCAAGCAGAATGCATAGCAGTGTGGATCCTGATCAGCTGGCTTCCCGAATCTCCTTATCTTTGTCTATTTTTTTTTTTTTTTGAAACAGGATATATCACATTCAGCATGTTAAGAATTAAGTGTCGTTTCTTTCGATTACGTTGGCAATCTATCTTAATATTACCAAAACTCCTAGCAAATTTCCAAATGTTGGAATAGGATTTGGGCTGCTCCTCGGGGGAGGAAGCTTGGAAGTCATATTGGTACAGATGAATAGCCCAGAATTTCAAAATCCACCCTATTCATTTATTAAGATGTTGAAAAATAGGACCTATTCATATATAGACATCACTAAATGTGGTCTTATTCATATATACTGCCCTTTGAATTTCCATACCTATTTATAAGGCAAATCGACTCAAAATTTGTTGAAAGAGAGAGAACTCTCATTTTAAACCAACAAAAATGATTGAAAAAGTATTTAAATATAGGAACAGTAAAATGACCATATGTTACAAAAGCTTGAGACACAAAAAGAGGGTCATTCTTATATTGACAAAGTAAAAAGGAGGCTATTCATATATCTGGCAGAGCTGAAAAAAACTTTCAATTGTTACCCTTCTTTAACCCTATACTCCATGATAACACCTTTTGATGCCTTTGAAATATCATCAATTTGAAAATATGGAAAATGGAGCATTTGCTCCAAAAGATAAAATGTTCCATTTTCCATAATAGTTTAAAAAGTATTCAATACTTAGCTTCTATTTTTCTTGAATATTTTCAATGTTGTCTAAAAATAGAAAATGATGTCATGATCTAAAAATAACCTATGGAGTAAAGTGTGTTTGGTCTGGATCCTTCATATTGGCATTTGGCTGTATGAGAAAGGGGATTTTAACAAAGTTAGCATGTATATCAAAAATGTGCATTTTGAAGAGTTGATAAGGTTTTGTTGACCTTGACCCAATTCTCAAGGTCACTAATGCATAATAATTGCCAAATTTTAAGCAAAAACTTGGTTGTTTCCCAAGGGCGTAGCCAAATCACTGAAAAAGCCACACACAAAAGGGAGACTACTGGATCAAGCAGCGATTCTGATCAATTGCGTCCCTTATCAAACCGGGGACTTCTCTTAGGTGGGAGCAAATTCTTTCCTTTCAGAGTAGTCCATTATTGTATCCACTTTAGGTATTTCCGTTGTGCTTCTCTCACACCTGAGGTAATATCCATGCTATTATGAAAATTTGCAATTTGTAGCATTTTTGCTGAAAATGATGCGATTGGTCAGGTAAAATTTGTTTTACAAATGGTACAAATGCTTAAGAATGCTTGCCAATGCTGTTGGGAATCTTACCAATATGTTGCGAATGTAACAAGAACACAAAACATGGGTAACTAATTTGCATAATACACATTGCAGTTGTTTCTCTCTTTGTCTTATATCTGCCAGGCCCTGTCCAATTAGCTTATTTACCTTCAAATTTGTACTAATTGTCCACAATCGTCCTGCATTCTACGGAAACTTCAATATAAATGCAGGCGAATCTTTACAAACGTCTTGCGATCACTACAAATGCCTTGTGATCAATAAGAATTGCTTACGAATATGTTGCGAATATGCTTTTCTTGTGAATTCTAGGAGCATGTTTCTAATCTTCACAATACCCAGAGAATGCTTATGAACACCCAAAGAAGCTTACAAACACCTACGAATTTCTTGTGATCATTGGGAAATGGTGCCAAATTGCATTTGTAAGCGCATTTGCAAGCATATTGGCATAGGAACGGGAGCAGCATTAAATGTGTACAATTTTAAATACGCATGTACATAATTGTGTAATATACGAAATCGCATAATGGGAGCTACGCCAATGATCCCTATGAAGCGTCATAAAGGGACTGCACTAAAGTGGTATTCTCACGCTAGTTTGGAAGGGGAAAGGACTTCTTTCTCAGTACATTTTCTAATGGATTACAACCAGGCAACCACTAAGTTAGCATTGCATTCCAATGAAACATCTAAAGATAAACTGTCAATAATATAAAACGGGCCGTCTATTATTGTTATCTATGTGCATGCCAAACTACACAATAACTTGTTCATTTCTACATGCTCATTACACTGAAACATTAAAAAGTAGTTGAGAAATTTGTGAAAAAAAGTTTATGGTGAAAAACGCTCATTTATTGAATTGACATATGTTGTAGGTGCACATTGGAATTGCCTCAATGAGGCAATTCCAATGTGTACCAACAACATGTGTTACTGAAATTAAGGAAACATATTTTGAAATATATACTAAACAAGTATCATGTCCATTGGCTTTGCCTCTTTTAAACACCTCAAACTGCCAATCAGTATTAAAATACCTGTCTTTATATAGTAAATTGTTTATATTTACATGACAGCTATATCACCAAATTTGATTTCATGAACTATGCTTTTGCTAAGCTGCTACTTGCGCGGTTGTAAATGTTTTTTTTTTCTTTCTTGCAGTATCACAGACAAAATTGAAAGCAGTAAAAGGCCTCTACATCACGTTGGACATAAATTACCGCCTTCACCGTAGCGGACCAGTGAAATGGAAATATATAAATGGCGTCAGTGAAGAAGTAATGCTAGAAGATATTGAAAGATATATACTTTCCAATGATGGTTCAATGATTATTAAAAATGTTTCTCAAACGGATAATAGAACGTTTGCCGCATTTGACACTGTATACGGAATAAATAAAAAAGTGGCGGAATATAATCTGGAAGTGATATATTCCGACGGTAAGAAAATTTTTCAGGGATCAAATTTTAGATTTTTAAGCACTTGATAAAAAATAGCAAGAGACTATTTTTCTCATATGCTACAGGCCCTTATTGCCTTGCTCATTCACTGAAAATGAAGTTATAACTATTTTATCAGTAACATCACAAATTAGAAAATTGAACACATTTAATTAGCATTGAGATTAAAGTACACCATATAGACAACTATTAATCATTTTCATCTTTCTGAACCAATTTCTAGGTTTTTTTGCAAACAGTGTGGATCCTTTTCAGCCAGCTTCTGAAGAAGCTGGCTGATCAGGATCTACACTGTTTGCCATACAACTCTGTGTTGCATAGTTTGTTTGATATGAAAATGACTTGTTTTCACTTGCTAAAAGTAGCAAGTGATGGCAATTTCTACTAAAACTACTAGCAGTGAGCAAGTTAGCAAGTGCTAAATTTGATCCCTGTTGTTGTCAAAACATCAACTCTCTCCATGTTACATGGGGGAAAGTTTTCATGATTATTCCTAAATTTAGGATTTTGAGGCTGGCTTTCTCTAGAAAACTCTCTAGAAAGTCAGCCTCAAAATGCCGAATTTGGCCGAAAATAATAGCATTATTTTTGTTTTCTGGTTATCTAAAGACTTCATCTCTCTCCTTGCTACATGGGGGAAAGTTTTCAGAATTATTCCTAAATTCACGATTTTGTGGCCGCCTCGGAATGCTGAATTTGGCTATAAATAATAAGTTTTCAGGATTATTCCTAAATTCAGGATTATGAGGCTGACTTTCTCTAGAATGACTTTCTCCAGAAAGTCAGCCTCAAAATGCTGAATTAGGCCGAAAATAATAGCATTATTATTTTTGTTTTCTCGAATCTGGTTATCTAAAGACAAATGACAATTTAAACTTGAAATTTTTAATACTTTATAGGCATACTGCAAGCTTAAAGGGATGAATTTCTAAAATTCAGGATTTTGGAAATTTAGAACTTTCTCCCATGTTGCTAATGATGACTTTTATTGTCTGCTGATAACTTAGCAAACAATTTGGAACAAGATCTGGCCCCGAGGTTATAAAACTTTTCATGCTCAATTCAACTGAGCATGAAATTTCAACTGCTCATAAAATTTAAATTACCGATAAATGAAGAAGTTTCTTGCTTTAGGTCTCTCAGATGATGTATTTATCATGCAAATAAATATTAAAATGCCAACGATTGTTGACATTTTAACATTTATGAGCAGGATACATTTAGTGTCAGCTGGGATGAGCATGAAAACAGTTTTATAACCTCTAGGCTAGGTCTTGATCTGAATAGGAACAGTTGACACTCTGATAGTGTTAATGAAGGATTCTTTTTATTAAGTTAATTTTGAAAAAGGAGAGCAGACAGCAGATGACAAGAAAAGCATTAAGAATTACCTAGCATGCAAAGAGTAAAGGAGACCTTGGAAATATTTTAAAATAGACACTTGACCAGCCCATTGGGAAAGTCCGGCACAATTTGAGAATCAAATCAAACCTCCGGTGTACGTAAGGCACATTACGCGTATTACTATGTAGGAAAAAGCTCCAATTTTTTAGCTGGAACTGGCGTCAGGAAAATTAGTTCTGTAGCATGTGGTTTCAACCCTATTAATATTGATTTTTCTGATTGCCCGAACATTTAATCAGCAGAAAAATTAAATTTATATATATTTGGGGATTCACATTAGAATTGTCTCTTTTGAAGATAGATATAGGGAAAGCATGACATATTGTCTTTGGCATTGGCAGTCTCATAGATGTATTTATTACATATTATGACTAATTAGATATAGGGAAAGCATAACATATTGTCTTTGGCATTGGCAGTCTCATAGATGTATTACAAATTATGGAAAATAGATTTAGGGAAAGCTTGACATATTGTCTTTGGCATTGGCAGTCTCATAGATGTATTACATATTATGACTAATTAGATATAGGGAAAGCATGACATATTGTCTTTGGCATTGGCAGTCTCGTAGATGTATTACATATTATGACTAATTAGATATAGGGAAAGCATGACATATTGTCTTTGGCATTGGCAGTCTCATAGATGTATTACATATTATGACTAATTAGATATAGGGAAAGCATGACATATTGTCTTTGGCATTGGCAGTCTCGTAGATGTATTACATATTATGACTAATTAGATATAGGGAAAGCATGACATATTGTCTTTGGCATTGGCAGTCTCGTAGATGTATTACATATTATGACTAATTAGATATAGGGAAAGCATGACATATTGTCTTTGGCATTGGCAGTCTCGTAGATGTATTACATATTATGACTAATTAGATATAGGGAAAGCATGACATATTGTCTTTGGCATTGGCAGTCTCATAGATGTATTACATATTATTATACCTCACGATAATTTCCCATACAAAACTTCCATAGACGAACGACTGGTATTTTATAATATCACCCGTTGCTACAGCAACGGCGAATACTGCCAGGTGATTGGCATAGCAGCGGGTGATATTATAAAATATCAGGGTGGTCACATGATGTGCAACGCCGATGCGCGTACGGTTCGTTCACGTCAGGATACGTTCAACAGCAATGGCGGACATGACGCATGATTTGGCAACTTTAAACTCCAAATAACTTTGCTGTTTATGGTCAGAAACATAAAGTGTTGGTACTCGTTTTCTTAGTTAGGACGAGAGGAACAAGTTGATACCAAATTTAAGCCGATTAGGCGAAATTTTCTAGTTTGCATCAAAACAGCCTCATGTGCAGTATCTCCTTCACAAAATGACGCTGCTTGGTATTTAGTTTGACGTCATCAGCTTCAATGACGTAATTTGTTAAACGGAACGTCAGTGATCAGGTCGAGCATTCAGATCGTTATTATTTTAATAAATAATTTAATTTCATTTAAGCATTTAGATAAGAGGCTGTTCATTACTCCCCTCACCATGATAGGTATATTGAGTAAGAGAAGTACTTCAGAAAATAATAGGGGATCTAATGTTCTGTTCGGTATAATAAAATAAATATTACATTTCCTGCTAGGGTGATAGTCGAAAATATCATCCCTCGAAATATGATTATCAACCTCGGCTGCGCCTCGGTTGATAATCACATTCCTCGGGATGATATTTTCGACTATCACCCGCGCAGGGAATGTAATATTTATATATTATGACTAATTAGATATAGGGAAAGCATGACATATTGTCTTTGGCATTGGCAGTCTCGTAGATGTATTACATATTATGACTAATTAGATATAGGGAAAGCATAACATATTGTCTTTGGCATTGGCAGTCTCATAGATGTATTACAAATTATGGAAAAATAGATAAAGGGAAAGCATGGAATACTGTCTTTGGCATTGGCAGTCTCATAGATGTATTACATATTATGGAAAAATAGACAAAGGGAAAGCATGGAATATTGGCATTGGCAGTCTCGTAGATGTATTACAAATTATGGAAAAATATAGGGAAAGCTTGGCATTGGCAGTCTTGTAGATGTATTACAAATTATGGAAAAATATAGGGAAAGCTTGGCATTGGCAGTCTTGTAGATGTATTACAAATTATGGAAAAATATAGGGAAAGCTTGGCATTGGCAGTCTTGTAGATGTATTACATATTATGGAAAAATAGACAAAGGGAAAGCATGGAATATTGTCTTTGGCATTGGCAGTCTCGTAGATGTATTACAAATTATGGAAAAATAGTTAAAGGGAAAGCATGGAATATTGTCTTTGGCATTGGCCGTCTTGTAGATGTATTACAAATTATAGAAAAATAGATATAGGGAAAGCATGTCATTGTCACGTTAAATGGATGTAATCATGCTTTGTCACATCACTGTGTATTCAAGAACTTCTGGAAGCCCTTCTTTTAAACATAAAAATACGGTATTTAATGGTGAGCAAGAAAAAGAATCTATTATTTGTGTGAGGGTGGGATAGAAAAAACCGTCCCTGGAGATCACCATTTGTCAAAATCTGTCCCTTGAGATAACCGTTCGCCATCACTCCGCAATGCTCGTGATGCCAATCAGTGATCCTTGAGACAAATTTTTCTATCCCTGCCTCACACTCATGACGGGTTCTTATAATCACTCATGATGCCAAATGTGATCCTCAGGACAGATTTTTATCCAACCTTCACAGTTATTATTCCACATCACACATCTATGAAAGGTATTTACAGTAAACCCGTCTAAGCGTCCACTCAAAAAGAAGTCCAAAAATCTGCTAAGGAACATCACGACTGAAAAGTTGGGTTTGTGTCAATATGCGGTGTGCTTTACCCAAAACATTACGTTAAAAAAAGTAGCAAGCACTGAAAGGCTATAAATAATCCTTTAAAGGAGACATCAAGTAACCTTTGGTAGCTAAACAATAGCAATGATTGGTATTACAGTATTTAGCGATACAATTTTAAGATTTTTACACTTAAACATATTTTGAAACATGTCCCACATGAACATGTCAAAAAAGCGGTTTCAGTAACGCGTGATGACGCAGATTGATAACAAGTTTGAATCAACTAATGGGGCGAATCACGTGATTTGATGACGCTATCTGTAAACAAGTATGTCGCATGCACCCACAATGCTCAAATCAGATAGGTCAGTATACGATAGTCATGCCACCTATTGTTAGTTTGGCTTTCGTGACCGATAATCCCTAAATGCAGGTCAAAAGTATTGCAAAATGCTCCAAGAGAGCATTCTGCAATACTTTCAACCTTGATTAAGCTGCCACTTGTCTTTTATACCTTTGTTTTGTCTATTTTTGAGTGGCCATTCTAGACAGGTTTTACCTCCATTGATTCTCTTCTTCTTTTTACAGATGATATGGTGAACGCTTGGAAACAGGCATTTGTAGATTGGTCCGAGTCCTACAGATCTTGGAGATTTTGTTCAAGGCCATATTTGGTAGGTTCACACAGGTTTAGATAAACAAAAAAATTCAGCGTAAAAGTGTAAATATTTTCTTACCCATCAATTTTAACATATGTTTTGGATGCTCAAAAGAACCGTCTCATTGAGACGGTTCTTTTGAGTACCCACAACATATGTTTTGGTTGAGAAATAAGAAAATTAAATTTTCGTTATGCACTCTTAACTAAAGTCCTAGGCTCAGTATTCCTTTATGAGATTTAATTATTAGTTGTATGACTATTGGGGCATGCAAGGGCGTGGAAATGGGAATATTTAATTGTTAGGTGTATGACTATTGGGGTATGCAAGGGCGTGGAAATAGGAACATTTAATTGTTAGATATATGACTATTGGGGTATGCAAGGGCGTGGAAATAGGAATATATAATTATTAGTTGTATGACTATTTGGGTATGCAAGGGCGTGGAAATAGGAATATTTAATTGTTAGATATATGACTATTGGGGTATGCAAGGGCGTGGAAATAGGAATATTTAATTATTAGGTGTATGACTTTTGGGGTATTCAAGGGCGTGGAAATAGGAATATTTAATTATTATGTGTATGATTATTGGGGTATGCAAGGGCGTGGGAATAGAAGTATTTAATTGTTAGGTGTATGACTATTGGGGTATGCAAGGGCGTGGGAATAGAAATATTTAATTGTTAGATGTATGACTATTGGGGTATGCAAATGCTTGGAAATAGGAATATTTAATTGTTAGATGTATGACTAAATTGGGGTATTGCAAGGGCGTGGAAATAGGAAATATTTAACACTTGCCCAAGAACAAGTAAATAGCCATAGAGGTAGGTTGATCATTCAACTGAACTTTAGTCCGGGTAAGTCTGGTTCTCATCACGTCTTAAACATTTAATTGGCAGCCAATCACTGCCATCGAAACAAAATACTGGTTTCTTATTTTTAAGAGTTTGGCAAATGCGGAGAACCAGTATCGACCAAAGTAAAAGGTATGGTTGACCAGCAGGAACTGGACATGCGCAGACAAGGGCCAAAGTGATCACGTGACACTAAACCAGAGTGAGTTTGATCAACTTTAGTCTAACCCCAGTACCTACAGTTGAATGATCGAACTACCTCATAGTGTACTTTAAATTATTTTACAAGTCCCTTATAACAGATATTACACAAATAGCATAGCCAGCCTTTACTGTGCTGAATCTTAGCTTAGTCCTTAGTGTGCTGAAACTATTTGATATACATATATGAACTGAAGAAAACAGTATTTAAACAAGATATAATATACTTTTTTGAAAAATGTGTAGATCCAGATCAGATGGTTTCCCCTCTGAAACTATTTTTGGAACTCAAAACAAATTTGTATACAGTGCACATACCGGATACTGTTTTATTTGCTCTTGTGATTGAACGGTGGTCTTTTGGCCTCATTTAACTTTTGTCATCACCTTTGCAAACAATTTGGACCCAGATCAGGCCCGACAATATGTCGGGCCTGATCTGGATCCAAACTGTTTGACACTGTTATAGTACAGCTGAAAGAATTTTTTGAAAAAGTTGATTTTGAAAAAATCAGCAGACGACAAAAAATCATGAAAAATTACCCAGTATGCAAAGAGTAAATGCTATTTTTTCTATCTTTGCAGGAACAGTGTGACGGAGATCTATGATATTAATCATGCAGTTAATAGTTTTATCCTGGTGGTAGTGTCTAAAGGGAGTGTTCAAAAATATTTGTGCGTAATACCAAAGCTCGGAAAAAAATATTTGTGTTCATTTCATCCAAACATTTGCACATGCATGCCATCTGCAAAAAAATCCACTTATATTTGTTCAGAAGATCTATGTGGCAGGACTGCAGAAATTTGCCATTTATCTGCAGCAGACTACATGCTGCAGAATTACAGAATATTGCCATTTATATGTAGCAGATGACATTTAAGAAAAAAAATGGTTCTGTTAAATCTTAAAATGCCAATCATAACTACAGCGGACAGCAAATTTTTTGATAACTTGATTGTCAGGCAAAATAAGGATTTACATTTTTGTGACTAGCAGACATTTCACATAATATGGTTCCATACAGCAGCCGCAAAAATCAAAAATGTCTTATGCTGCAAATTTTGATCTGCAAATGTTTGCAGCAGACAATAAAAGTTGCCTCTAATGGGGAACAAGGGTGAAAGTTTTCAAGATTATTCCTGAATTCAGGATTTTGAGGCTGACTTTCCACAGAAAGTCAGCCTCAAAATCCTGAATTAGGGAGATTATAATAGCTTTTTCTGATTTTTATTTAGTATGTCTGAAGACAATTAACCATTTAATCTTGAAATTGTGAATATTTAGTGGGCATACTGTAAGTTTAGAGTTTCGAAAGTTCAGGATTTTGGAAATTTTGAACTTTCACCCATGAGGGGAAGAGTTATTGTCAATGGGACAACAAGATCTGTGATGCAGTAACACAATGCTTAAACAAGGTGGTTTGGCAACAGAATTTTGTAAACAGGATTTTTAACAATATATCTGATGCATGGACACAAAAAGCTGACATACGTAAGCAAGGTAGCTAAGTGACAGGGAATAATGTTTATGTTAGCAAACTTTGTAGGTCATAGTGACAGGATGTGTGATGCAGTTACACAAAAAAGCTGAAGTTTACTAGGTCACTATGTAGCAGAATTAATGTGAGCAAGATTTTCTAACCGATGTATTCTGATTCGAACTAACAGGAGACAAAAAAGTGTAAGGATTAAATGAATGCCAGTTTATTACTTTTAACCCTTAAAGCACCAAGGAAAAAATGCATCTGAAAATGTTGTCTGCTGAAGTCGTCTGCTGCAAATAATTGCCTTACATGAGTGACGAATTAAGTAAAGAATCAAACAGCGTGGACCCAGGACAGACTGCTCCTATAGGAGCAGTCTGATCTGCTTCCACACTGTTTGCCATAGAGGCTTCTTAAACATTTCAGCAGACAAGAAAAGCAGACGACTTTTGTTGCGATTGGTGCATTAAGGGTAAAGTGGACTTTTGACATCAGTGGGTGCTTTGATTTAGAATTTGAGTTAAGGAGAGTCAATTGTATTTAAGAGAATTTTATATCTGTATGACTTGTAGCCCTACATCATTAACACCATCACACCATCATCATAATCTTCATCATGGGAGTGCAGCAGCTCAGTGGTAGAGTGCTCGATCTGAGATTGATGGGTTGTAGGTTCGAGCCTCACCGATGTCACTGCATTATGTCCTTGTGCAAGACTTATTAATCCTCACTTGGTACGGGTTCGAATCAGGAAGACCCATCTCGATATAACTGAAAACTTGTTGACTGTGACGTATAGAATCAAAGCAAACAAACAAAAATCATTTTCATAATTATCATCATCATTATCATCATCATCATCATCATTTATTCTCTGTTATATATACTGAACGAAACTTCTAAACCGCCAGTTAACACAACATATTTTTTCAATATAGCTCATTTATTATTAAACTGTTTGACATGATATTTAACACAGTATATTTGGGCACATGTATCCGTCGATTGAACGTAACAAAGTTTGATTAAATAAGGATGTTCATTTATGCGTAACGATAGAGTTCTAATACCTGTTTTGCACGTGGCACACGATGCTAAATGCTTTTTCGTCTTTTGTATACTCGCATTTTTATCGACAACTATCGGACAACTTTATTTTATCACAAAAATAACAACGTTTGGGTTGTATGAGTATAAAGTAGAGGGGTCGGGCTGTGGGTTCAATCAAAATAGGGAACTCGCTGAGACTGATTCATAATTTATCACAAGGTTTGGCATGTTTTGATAGAGCCGACAGTTTACACCACAGCCTGTCGGTCATTTTTCATTTTTGCACTCGTATGACGAGAAAAATCGACAAAAACTGAGTATTGCGTATGTCATAAAATGTCCTGTATAGTCCACCATACTTTGGTGTGGTGATGCACAAATGCTGCATTGGACCGCCGGAAGTGTCGAGATTGATGTGCAGTACACGCTTAATGGGTGACGGATGTTTCAATAATTTTGTCGATAAAAAAACATTTCATCACCATAAACACATTCTGTGTTCTTTTAGGCCATATGGGCCTCTGTAGAAGCACTGAATTGCATGAAAATTGCTTCTTTATATTACTAAATGAACACGATAGTGTTCAATAATGTCCATTTACAGCACCAGAAAGTTCCAATAATATTATGGACAAAACATGTCTTCTCCATAAAGCATTCTTGTGTTGTTTTATGTCAGATGGGCTTCCATAGGAACATTTTTGGATTACCTGAAAATTCCTACTTAATAAAAGCGAAACCCAAAAAATGTTCAATAATGTCTTTTTATAACACCATAAAGTTGGTGCTTTTCACTTTAGGTCCCTGGAATACTTGATTTTAAGCGATGAGTTCAAATTTTAGTGTTTGTGTGAAAATGGAATGCGATGGTGCCTTTATACAGTCTATCAAATGAGCATGTTAATTTCAATTTATGAAAATGAAATTTTGACAGGTTCAGTTTAACTGATTTTTCCATATTGAGTGTAAATTGTAGCCATTTATGTATCATGTATGTTAAGATATTTGAGAAAATATTGAGTGGCGGTTTAGAAGTTTCGTTCAGTATAGTCTGGTGCATTCAGCACAACATACAAGGAAAAAGTGTCTGTTTTATTTCTTAAACTTACTATAAATCATTTATTTTCTATCAGCCAACACCTTGTACTTTAGCCAACAGTGTAGACCCTGATGAGATGCTCCAGCTTCTCATCAGGGTCTGCACTGTTGGTTTGTTAGTAGGCAATTAAATGTGAAAATTGAAACCAGTATTCCCATGGTAAGCAGGGGACAAAAATATTTCAATATTGCACTTTGCAGGACCAATGATTTACAATTTTCACTTGTCCTGCAAACACATTTACTCGTCCTTTAAAAGTGTATGCAATAAAGAACATATAAGGGAGTAATATAAACTTATAAAGTTCCTTATATCACTGCTAAAATCAAATTTACTAAAATCAAATTTACCCAATCAGTTTCATACCTGCATCCCATACATTGACAAAAAGGTTTCACAGTCAATACTCATCCAGTTCAGAAAATGCTAGTTTCACTTCAGATTTTAGCACTCATCCAGTAGGACATCTAGAAAGGACAAGTAATTCTCCCCAAAGCACTCTTCCTACAGGACGAGTGCTTTGGGAGGAATTACTCGTCCTTTCTAGATTTCACTCGTAATTAAGAGCGGACGATTGGAATTTTTGTCCTCTGTTAAGTATTGGGTATTGAAGCAGAAACAGAAATATCTGGGTCTTCACTGTTTGCCAGGAGTAACCATTTGCGAATTTCTGATATGCAAATGGTTGAAAGGGTATTTTTTCGTGTTTTTGTCATTTTATGCTGTTTTATATCCGCTTTTAACTTAACACTCAAGGATTCTTTAATACAGGAGTTTTAAGCCCCCTGTATCGAAGATTTGAAGCATATTGTTTATTGACTGTATGCTTAAATGTGTTTGTGTAGCAAAATTTAATGGTGACCCTAGGGTTTGATCTCTACCACCTGGAGCTTTGATATTTCACATGTGTGTACTTTGTATGTAGTGTTGTGCCTAGAGCGCTGCATTGCAGATTCCCGCAATTTTACTACTGATGTCCCTTAAAACACAACCAGCATGGGCCTTTGGGGATGGCATTAGTCTTTCACAAACACATTTTTACTTTAATAACCATTATCCTGCCGAACCAGGATTTACCCTTTTTTTAAAAAAATACTGCAGATCCAGATCATCTGGCTTCTGACAAAGCCATCTGATCAAGATCCACACTGTTTTCCACTCTGATTGAAACTACATTACATACTTACAGCTGGAATTCTGCAGAATAACAGCATAAAAATTGGGTAGGAGTGTAGTACCTAAAAACATTCAGCATAACAAGGGTTAAAAGAAAACACAATTAATTTTATTGGTGCTTCCATGGAGGGTTTTAAAGATGTGCCATAGTAAACTACGCAAAAAAGTCCTTACCTCTCAACCAAAACATGTGTCAGTGAGATGGTTCCGTTGAGTATTTAGATCAGAATGGTTGCGACTGTTTCTGAAGTGACTTCAACTGTGTTATACCCCTATTCCACACAGGCCACGAATCGCGCGAATCGCCACGAATTGATTTTTTATTGATTCGGGGGGATTCGTGAGGTTTCATTAAAACAATTTCTCCAATCGTCATGTTCTACGAGTCAGCCCCGATTCAGATACGATGTCGTAATGATTATTCGGTGTAATCGGCTCAATTCGGCTAGAATCGCGCAAGAATTCATTACGATTAGCAAATAACATTAGAACATGCTGCACGAAAGTTTAGGAATCAATTACGAATCAGTTAAGAATATGCCGAATGCAGCACGAATTGGGCACGAATAAACAGAAATCCGCGACGATTCGCCACGAATCGCGAGATTTTCTCTCATGATAGTTATAAAAAAAAGGCCCATACATGCTTCAGGGGCATCAGTTCCAAAATGAATGTTCCTCGTAAAGCAGCTGCAGAATTGATCCTGCAACTTGAGAGTTAAAAACAGTTACTTATATAGCTAGAAGAAAACAACTACATTAAAGTCCAGAGGCCCTGGCAATGACTCATAGACTTGGGAAAATATGGCAGTTCGCCATTGGCAAAATCACCAGCCAGGAGCTACTGACTAATCCTGATTGTGCTATAGAATCTGCAAAATCTGTTTCCACTTCTAGGACTAGCTCACATACGCGTGACGGGGTAGTTACTCTAAGGGAAAACCCCTCTACTATATATTCCTTGGTTTTATTGCTTGTCTTAATCTCCGACTCCCCACGAATGAGCTAAGAGTAGCTACGAACGCCAAAAAGCGCCTCCGAATCGATTACGATTCAGTTACGATGTCCAAGAATCAGTTACGATGTCCAAGAATGCCCTAGGAATTTGGTAGAAATTTTTAACTTTCACCCATGTACTTATTGGTACATATTTTGTAATGTCAATCATTTAACATGCATGCATTGATATCAAGTGTGTGTGTGTGTGGGAGGGGGGGGGGGGGGGGGGGGGGTTGCTGCATTCTCGCAGATGCAATAGAAATCTGAAATCTTGTGCAGGCCCAGAGGTATTCACAGTTTTTATTTGAGAAGGTATATTGATGGGTATATGGTTGAAATTAACTTAACAGTGCCAAGTGAGCAGAGCCACAAAATGTGATTCCCGACTTTATATCATACATTACATAGGTTTAGATAAACAAAATTGTTGCGCGTAAAATTTTAAATATTTTCTTGCCCATTAGTTTAATCATATGTTTTGGGTGCTCAAAAGAACCATCTCATTGAGACGGTTCTTTTGAGTACCCACAACATATGTTTTGGTGGAGAAATAAGAAAAATACTTTTTCGGTATGCACTCTTAAAGCTGCATAGTCTGTAACTTTGAACATTTTTCGAAAAATTTTATTTCTTTTTTAATTATTTGTAAAAGCAGAATTAAGTTAATTTTATACAATAAATCTGTTCACTATAGCTGAAAACTGCATGGAAAAGTGAATTATCTGATAAAAACAGGTGTTTTTTTCTATTGTTGGCAATTATTTGCGTCCCTCCAATAATTATAGACAGGTAAGTTTTAACATAAATGCTGTTGTTTTGATACTGATAATTTGTGAAGATTCACGAAATTGGTAAAATGTATACCTGAATTTTAGTTTTTTTTACTATGTTCTTGAAAAATAGAAACATTATTTCATAAATTGAAAGATCAAAAGTTACAGACTATGCAGCTTTAACTAAAGGCCTGTACATTTTGAATATGGTTACCCACAATATAATGTACTAATTAATATCCTAAAAACAACAATGAAAAATTTAGTATATTGCACGTTCATATGAGTGGAAGTTTCCGTATAAGCCTCAAAATACTGAATTAGTCATGCTGTAATAGCTTCTTATATTTAGAATTTGAAATTGTTGATATTTTGTAGGCATTCTGCAAGTTTAAAGATTTGAATTTCTAAAATTCTGGATTTTGGAAATTTTGTTCTTTCACCCATGCCTTCAGCCAATGGCTGTCAACTGCACTAAACAACCTGCCAACCAATTAAAACTGGCATTACTTGTACTTAATTATTTCAGGTTTCCGACGATATATCACATGATTTATTGATGGAAATTTTTGACATTCATTCATCTTTCTAACAAGTGCATTAGATAGAGGATCTTACATGTGTGCTCATGTTTCAATGAATTTATTAAACAAGTTGGGGTAAAGTGATAAAATGCAAGGCTTGCCAAGCATTTCATCACTTTTTCGCAACAAGTTTAATAAATTCAATAATACAGAAGCACAAATGTTTGATTATATTCATCATTTGTCTTCATTTTTTTTTAATTGCATTTTTGGTGTGAAAACGTCTAAATTTTGCCATAAATAAGCAACTTTGTTATGGGCAACATTCATAACGTTACATGTTCCTGAGAATCTGTAAACCACTAGTGGTTTATCAAATTTAATGCATGGTGTTATTTCACACCCAGATGCGGCCTCATATGATGATTTTAGTTTTCAGCAGGGTGAAAGTACCTAAAAAGTTATGTTGTAGTTCAGAAATAAAGAGGAAGTTTTCAATTTAGTCAACTCAATTGCATCTCTGCATATGGCTATGGGGAGAGGTGTGCAAAATAAAAGGTAAATAGTGCTACAGGAAAGGTAAATAGTGCTACAGTAAATGTTCTAAAATTTTGAACACTTTTCTCTTTCAATTCTCAAATAAAATGTTGGTGATCAGGGCTGGAATTAAAAAAATGTTTGCCAGAATAGCGAACCGGGAAGACCCTGATCAGACTGCTTCTTCAGAAGCAGTCTGATCTGGGTCTGCCCTGTTTGTCTAGACTTTATTGTAGCCAACTAGTGTTCAAAATTTTAGAACATTTACCGTAACTGTTTCCTCATGCATATCTGGATGACTCAGTATTTTATCAATTACAGTAGAGATAATTGGTAACGAAAATGGAACTTTGTTATTGTAAAGTTCCATGTAATAATAATAAAAACATTTGGGAGCCACAACATGACTGTGTTATCCTAATCTGCGTTATAACAAGGTGTGTTACAATGTATAAGGGGACTGCACTGTGCATTTTAATAAAATACAGGTCAAGCAATCAACACAGTTTTATCCAGGCCTTTAGTTAAGAGTACATACCAAAAAAAAAATATTTTTTTTTTATTTCTCAACCAAAACATATGTTGTGGGTACTCAAAAGAACCGTCTCAAGGAGACGGTTCTTTTGAGCACCCAAAACATATGCTAAAAATTATGGGTTTGAAAATATTAACAATTTACACTGAAAATTTTTGTTTATCTAAACTTGTGTAATCAGAATTATTTTGAATTTAAAATTTCAGGCTGGTGCATCTTTGTCATACATATACTTAAATATTTCTAGTTTTCATTATCTTGGCTATATAGCTGTCTTTTCTTTAAGCATTGTGCAGGGACGTGTTTTGTGCTGAAAAAGTTTTATTAATCGTTGTAGTTTCTGTCAAAGCTATTTATATGTTTGTTCCATCTATGTGTATTTTGTTCGTAAAGATTAAAAAATCACCATATTCTGGATTTGTTGTTTATAAAGGGTAAACCCCATTACTTATATACTCTTTGGATATATTTTAATATATTTGGTAGACATATATATCAGGTCAAGACGCATTCGGGAAAGTCCGCCACAATTCGAGAATCAAATTATGGCTCTGGTGTATGTAAGGAGCATTATGCGTAGTACTATGTACCAAAAAAGCTCCAATTTGTTTGACGGATATGGCGCAGCGAGAATTAGTTCTGTAGCATGTGGGTTCAGCCCTGTTAAAATTGATTATTCTTGTTATCTGAAAAGTTTAATCTGCAGGATAAATGAAGTTTATTTTTTCAGTAGCATCTTCTCATAGCATTTTCTTTCTCACGACGTTTATTGTGGAATGTTGTAACTGTTTGTTTCGCTATAATCAAATTTTTTATTGTGCTGGCATGGTTTCTGTGGCATCAAGGTCATGTTATCAAAGTCCATGAAAAGTAGACCCTCTATGTATCGCAGAGGTTGATACCGCTGAATTGGCCGATGTGCGTGCAGATTGGTCAAGACGGTGTGTTGCCTATAAGAATGGCTACTCTCCTTTGCATCCTTTAGGAGTTATCTCCATTGAATGAATTTTAAAGGTAAACCCCATTGCTTTTATACTCTTTGGAGATATTTTAATAATATTTGGTAGACATATGTATCGAGTCAAGACAGTGTGTTGTGTACAAGAATGGCTACTTTTATTTGCATTATTTTGGAGTTATCTCCCTTGAATGCATTTTTAAAGGGGAAACCTTGTTCACAGTCACTTCACTCCATAACTTTTATACATTTGAGATATTTTAATGATATTTGGTAGACATATATGTACGAGGGTCATTTGGAAAGTTCTTAGCATGGCATCATAACTCCACAATGCGTGGATAAAATGCTATCAAATTATACATTTTTGGAAACTAGAATTCAACGGCTATTTGATAGCTTAATTTTTGTCGAAAAAGAACTTAGCGTGCACGTGCAGCACATGCTCAAAATGAGTAGGGGTTTATATACTGGCGAAAATTTTAAGTAAAATACTTGGAAAAAAGCGAAGGAAAATTGGGGACCTTATTTGCGATCATGATTTGACAAATTAACGTTTGGTGCCAACTAATTTTTTATTAAAATATATTATGCGATCACTGCTTGCACGACTACCACCTTTACATTCGGAAAATGTTGACTAATAGAGAAATGATAAACTTTCAAAAATGGGACTTTTTTTTATTTTTCTTTATACTTTAACTATAAATTGCGTCACTACAGGAGCACGAAAAGTGCCTATTGAGTATGTTTTTTGCTTTATTTGTAGCGAACCATGCATAAAAATCATTTCGTCGCGCAAAAGGTGCGGCTTGTGATGTTCTGTGTTCAAGAAAATTATTCCTTATAACACTACCCCTACTTTTCAAGAAGTGGGTGGGGTAACTTAACCCCCCACATTTTGTCGATGGCATAAGAAATTCTCACGGTATCGCGTCTACTATCACAAAATTGATTGATTTCTACTCTAAGGGTATTATTACTGTTTTGTTTGCCACCGTTTTCAATTGAAATGAACCAAAACGCCAACTCATCGCTAAACTTACTCTGCCCCATGGGAAGATTATAAGAGTCATCGTACTTTTGTTCTGGTTTACAAAATTTCTTTTGGTTTCAATACAAAGAGCATAAAGTGTGCTTGACAAAAATACCAACGCATGACATTTTTTTAACTTCTGTCCGTAAAATATTTTCAAAATATGTGCATTGTGACATGCGATTTTTAGTCGAAAAAACTAGCGCATTGCTTTGCTTTGTAGACGGCTTTGGTATTGCTGTTCCGATATTTAGTTATTAGAAACATCCAACTCGGTCATCAATTGTATGATAACTGTACCAGATTGTGGCCTACCAAATGGTGCAAAATTATCTAATTTCATGAACTATTTTTAATGTTCTGCACACTTTTCAAAAGGTAAAATGTTATATTTTCCACTGAAATTTTGCGTTTTCAAGTATACAAACAGTACATGTATTCACAATAATATGTTTCGTTTCTGCATGATAATATCTTCATGAAATTTGTGCCATAACATAGAGGAAAGATGGCTCTTTAAAATGATACCAAACATGATAGGTTTTGTAAATCGGTTACTGAGATAAAAGACCATGCTAAGAACTTTCCAAATGCCCCTCGTATATATAGGATCAAGACAGCATGTTGCTTACAAGAATGTTTGCTCTCCTTTGTTTCTTGTTTGAGTTTTTTCCCTTGAATGAACTTTATTGGGAAAACCTTGTGCACTCCATAGCTTCCACTCCTTTGGGATATTTTGATAATATTTGGTAGGTATATATATCAGGTCCAGACAGTGTGTCACATGCAAGAATAATAGGAGCCGCTGTGGTGTAGTGGATAAGCTACTTGCCTTGTAAACCAGGGGTTGCAGGTTCTATTCCCGGCTTCTCCAGTCTGTCGGATGAGAGTTAAAGCCGTGGCCCCATCTCCATATGACCTTAGCTGTTGGTGGGACGTAAAACATTCTTGCTTCCTGTCTCCTATACCAACCACTTGGTTATAATTGACAGCATTCATACTAACCACTTGGTTATATTTGACAGCATCCATACTAACATCTGGGTTATATTTGACAGCATCCATACCTACCTAATAGGGAGCGCAGTGGCTCAGTTGTAGAGTGCTTGACTCGAGTGCTTGACTCGAGACCAAAGGGCCAAGGGTTCGAGCCTCACTGGCATCAATACCTTGTGGTCCTTGAGCAAGACACATTTATCCTAGCTTAGTACTGGTTCAACCCAGGAAGACCCTTCCCTTTATAACTGAAAGATTGTTGATGGGACATAAAAAATCAAATCAAACAAACAAAAACAAATACCTACCTAGATCATATTTGACAGCACCCATACCGACATCTGGGTAATATTTGACAGCATTCATACTAACATCTGAGTTATATTTGACAGCATCCATACCAAAATCTGAGTTATATTTGACAGCATTCATACCAACATCTGGGTTATATTTGACATTATCCATACCAACATCTGGGTTATATTTGAAGGCATACATACCGGCCTCTGGGTTATATTTGACAGCATTCATACCAACATCTGAGTTATATTTGACAGCATACATACCAACATCTGAGTTATATTTGACAGCATTCATACTAACCACTGGGTTATATTTGACAGCATTCATACCAACATCTGGGTTATATTTGACAGCATCCATACCAACTTCTGAGTTATATTTGACAACATTCATACCAACATCTGATTAATATTTGACAGCATCCATACCAACATCTGAGTTATATTTGACAGCATTCATACCAACATCTGAGTTATATTTGACTGCATCCATACCAACATCTGGGTTATATTTGACAGCATTCATACCAACATCTGAGTTATATTGACAGCATTCATACCAACATCAGAGTTATATTTGACTGCATCCATACCAACATCTGAGTTATATTTGACAGCATTCATACCAACATCTGAGTTATATTTGACTGCATCCATACCAACCAGGGTCATATTTGACAGCATCCATACCAACATCTGAGTTATATTTGACATCATCCATACCAAAATCTGGGTTATATTGACAGCATCCATAGCAACCTCTTGGTCATATTTGACAGCATCCAAACCAAACTGGATCATATTTGACAGCATTCACACCAACCAGGGTTATATTTGACAGCATCCAGACTAACCTCTGGGTTATATTTGACAGCATCCATACCAACCTATGAGTTATATTTGACAGCATCCATACCAACCTCTGGGTTATATTTAACAGCATTCATACCAAACTGGGTCATATTTTACAGCATCCATACCAACCTGGGTCATATTTGACAGCATCCAGACTAACCTCTTGGTCATATTTGACAGCATCCATACCAATCTCTTGGTCATATTTGACAGCATCCATACCAACCTCTGGGTCATATTTGACAGCATTCATAGCAACCTCTTGGTTATATTTGACAGCATTTTATACCAACCTCTGGATTATATTTGACAGCATTCATACCAACCTCTTGGTAAAATTTGACAGCATCCATACCAACCTCTGGGTCATATTTGACAGCATCCATACCAACCTCTGGGTCATATTTGACAGCATTCATACCAACCTCTTGGTTATATTGGACAGCATTCATACCAACCTCTGGGTTATATTTGAAAGCATCCATACCAACCTCCGAGTTATATTTGACAGCATCCACACCAACCTCTGGGTTATATTTGACAGCATCCATACCATCATCTGGGTAATATTTGACAGCATCCATACCAACCTCTGGGTTATATTTGACAGCATCCATACCAACCTCTGAGCTATATTTGACAGCATCTATAACTTCTGAGTTACATTTGACAGCATCCATACCAACTACTGGGTTATATTCGACATCATCCATACCAATCTCTGAGTCATATTTGACAGCATCCATACCAACTTCTGGGTCATATTTGACAGCATCCATGCCATCATCTGGGTCATATTCGACAGCATCCACACCAACCGCTGGGTAATATATGACAACATCCATACCAGCCTCTGGGTCATATTTGACAACATCCATACCAACCTCTTGGTAATATTTGACAACATCCATACCAAACTGGGTTATATTCGACAACATCCATGCCAACCTCTGGGTCATATTTGACAGCATCCATACCAACCTCTGGTTTATATTTGACAGCATCCATACCAACCTCTGGTTTATATTTGACAGCATCCATACCAACCTGGGTTATATTTGACACTTTCTATACCAACCTCTGGGTTATATTGACAGCATCCATACCAACCTGGTTTATATTTGACACTTTCTATACCAACCTCTGGGTTATATTGACAGCATCCATACCAACCTCTGGGTTATATTTGACACTTTCTATACCAACCTCTGGGTTATATTGACAGCATCCATACCAACCTCTGGGTTATATTTGACAGCATCCATACCAACCTCTGGTTTATATTTGACAGCATCCATTACAACCTCTGGGTTATATTTGACAACATCCATACCAACCCCTGGTTTATATTTGACAGCATCCATACCAACCTCTGGGATATATTGACAACATCCATGCCAACCTCTGGGTTATATTGACAGCATTCATACCAAACTCTGAGTTATATTTAACAACATCCATACAAACCTCTGGGTCATATTTGACAACTTCCATACCAACCTCTTGGTTATATTTGACAACATCCAAACCAAACTGGGTTATATTCGACAACATCCATGCCAACCTCTGGGTAATATTTGACAACACCCATACCAACCTCTGGGTCATATTTGACAACATCCATACCAACCTCTTGGAAATATTTGACAACATCCATACCAAACTGGGTTATATTCGACAACATCCATACCAACCTCTGGGATATACTGACAACATCCATACTAACCTCTGGTTTATATTTGACCCCATCCATACCAACCTCTGCGTTATATTTAGCAGCATCCATACTAACCTTTGGGTTATATTTGGCAGCATCCGCACCAACCTCTGGTTTATATTTGACAGCATCCATACCAACCTCTGGGTCATATTTGACAACATCCATACCAACCTCTGGGTTATATTTGACCGCATCCATACCAACCTCTTGGTTATATTTGACCGCATCCATACCATCCTCTTGGTTATATTTGACCGCATCCATACAAACCTCTGAGATATATTGACAGCATCCATACCAACCTCTGGGTTATATTGACAGCATCCATACCAACCTCTGGGATATATTGACAGCATCCATACCATCCTGGGTTATATTGACAGCATCCATACCAACCTCTGGGATATATTGACAGCATCCATACCAACCTCTGGGATATATTGACAGCATCCATTCCAACCTCTGGGATATATTGACAGCATCCATACCAACCTCTTGGATATATTGACAGCATCCATACCAACCTGGGTTATATTGACAGCATCCATACCAACCTCTGGGATATATTGACAGCATCCATACCAACCTCTGAGATATATTGACAGCATCCATACCAACCTCTGGGATATATTGACAGCATCCATACCAACCTCTTGGTTATATTTGACCGCATCCATACCAACCTCTGGGATATATTGACAGCATCCATACCAACCTCTGGGTTATATTTGACACCTTCTTTACCAACATTTCGGTCATATTTGACAGCACCCATACCAACCTCTGGGTTATATTTGCAGCATCCATACCAAATTTGGTCATATTTTACAGCATCCATACCAACCCTCTTGGTTATATTTGACAACATTCATACCAACCTCTGGGTAATATTTGACAGCATCTATACAAACCTGGGTCAAATTTGATAGGATCCATACCAACCTCTGGGTTATTTTTGACAGCATCAATACCAACCTCTGGGATATATTGCCAGCATCCATACCAACCTCTGGGTTATATTTGACAGCATTCATACCAACCTCTGGGTTATATTTGACAGCATCCATACCAACCTCTGGGTAATATTTGACAGCATCCGTACAACATGGGTCATATTTGACAGCATCAATACCAACCTCTGGGTTATTTTTGACAGCATCCATACCAACCTCTGGGTAATATTTGACAGCATCCGTACCAACCTGGGTCATATTTGACAGCATCCATACCAACCTCTTGGTTATATTTGACAGCATCCATACCAACCTCTGGGATATATTGACAGCATCCATACCAACCTGGGTTATATTTGACAGCATCCATACCAACCTCTTGGTTATATTTGACAGCATCCATACCAACCTCTGGGATATATTGACAGCATCCATACCAAATTCTTGGTTATATTGTACAGCATCCATACCAACCTCTGGGTTATATTTGACAGCATCCATACCAACCTCTGCGTTATATTTGACAGCATCAATACCAACCACTGGGTTATATTTGACAGCATCCATACCAACCTCTGGGTTATATTTGACAGCATCCATACCAACCTCTGCGTTATATTTGACAGCATCAATACCAACCACTGGGTTATATTTGACAGCATCCATACCAACCTGGGTTATATTTGACAGCATCCATACCAACCTCTGGGTTATATTTGACAGCATCCATACCAACCTCTAGGATATATTGACAGCATCCATACCAACCTCTGGGTTATATTTGACAGCATCCATACCAACCTGGGTTATATTTGACAGCATCCATACCAACCTCTGGGATATATTGACAGCATCCATACCAACCTGGGTTTTATTGACAGCCACCATACCAACTCTCTGGGTTATATTTGACAGCTTCTATACCAACCTCTGGGTCATATTTGACAGCACCCATATCAACCTCTGGGTTATATTTAACAGCATCCATACCAACCTGGGTTATATTTGACAGCATCCATATCAACCTCAGGGTTATATTTGACAGCATCAATACCAACCTGGGTTATATTTGACAGCATCCATACCAACTCTCTGGGTTATATTTGTAAGCTTCTATACCAACCTCTGGGTCATATTTGACAGCACCCATACCAACCTCTTCGTTTTTTTTCACAGCTTCCATACCAACTTTGGTCATTTTTGACAGCATCCATACCAACCCTCTTGGTTATATTTGACGGCATCCATACCAACCTGGATCATATTTGACAGCATCCATACCAACCACTGGATTATATTTTAAAGCATTCATACTAACCACTGGGTTATATCCGACAGCATCCATACTAACCTCTGGGTTATATTTGACAGCATCCATACCAACCTCTGAGTTATATTTGACAACATCCATACCAAGCTCTGGGTTATTTTGACAGCATCCTTACCAACCTCTTGGTAATATTTGACAGCATCCATAACAACCTCTGGGTTATATTACAGCATCCATACCAACCTCTAAGTTATACCCGACAGCATCCATACCAACCTCTTGGTTATATTTGGCAGCATTCATACCAACCTCTGGATTATATAAGACAGCATCCATACTAATCTCTGGGTTATATCCAACAGCACCTATACAAACCTCTTGAGTTATATTAGACACCATCCATTTCAACACCTGGGACCACCTGGGTTATATTTGACAGCATCCATACCAACCTCTGGGATATATTGACAGCATCCATACCAACCTCTGGGATATATTTACAGCATCCATACCAACCTCTGGGATATATTGACAGCATCCATACCAACCTGGGTTATATTGACAGCATCCATACCAACCTCTGGGATATATTGACAGCATCCATACCAACCTCTGGGATATATTGACAGCATCCATACCAACCTCTGAGATATATTGACAGCATCCATACCAACCTCTGGGATATAGTGACAGCATCCATACCAACCTCTGGGATATATTGACAGCATCCATTCCAACATCTGGGTTATATTTGACAGCATCCATACCAACCTCTGGGATATATTGACAGCATCCATACCAACCTCTGGGTTATATTTGACAGCATCCATACCAACCTTTTTTATATTTGACCGCATCCATACCAACCTCTGGGATATATTGACAGCATCCATACCAACCTCTGGGTTATATTTGACACCTTCTATACCAACCTCTGGGTCATATTTGACAGCACCCATACCAACCTCTGTGTTATATTTGCAGCATCCATACCAAATTTAGTCATATTTGACAGCATCCATACCAACCCTCTTGGTTATATTTGACAACATTCATACCAACCTCTGGGTAATATTTGACAGCATCCATACCAACCTGGGTCATATTTGACAGCATCCATACCAACCTCTGGGTTATTTTTGACAGCATCCATACCAACCTCTGGGATATATTGACAGCATCCATACCAACCTCTGGGCTATATTTGACAGCATTCATACCAACCGCTGAGTTATATTTGACAGCATCCATACCAACCTCTGGGTAATATTTGACAGCATCCGTACCAACCTGGGTCATATTTGACAGCATCCATACCAACCTCTTGGTTATTTTTGACAGCATCCATACCAACCTCTGGGTAATATTTGACAGCATCCATACCAACCTGGCTTTTATTGACAGCCACCATACCAACTCTCTGGGTTATATTTGACAGCTTCTATACCAACCTCTGGGTCATATTTGACATCACCCATACCAACCTCTGGGTTATATTTGACAGCATCCATACCAACCTGGGTTATATTTGACAGCATCCATACCAACCTCTGGGTTATATTTGACAGCATCCATACCAACCTGGGTTATATTTGACAGCATCCATACCAACTCTCTGGGTTATATTTTTAAGCTTCTATACCAACCTCTGGGTCATATTTGACAGCACCCATACCAACCTCTGGGTTATATTTGCAGCATCCATACCAACTTTGGTCATTTTTGACAGCATCCATACCAACCCTCTTGGTTATATTTGACGGCATCCATACCAACCTGGATCATATTATACAGCATCCATACCAACCACTGGATTATATTTTAAAGCATTCATACTAACCACTGGGTTATATCCGACAGCATCCATACTAACCTCTGGGTTATATTTGACAGCATCCATACCAACCTCTGAGTTATATTTGACAACATCCATACCAAGCTCTGGTTTATTTTTGACAGCATCCGTACCAACCTCTTGGTAATATTTGACAGCATCCATAACAACCTCTGGGTTATATTACAGCATCCATACCAATCTCTAAGTTATACCCGACAGCATCCATACCAACCTCTGGGTTATATTTGGCAGCATCCATACCAACCTCTGGATTATATTTGACAGCATCCATACTAATCTCTGGGTTATATCCAACAGCACCTATACAAACCTCTTGAGTTATATTTGACACCATCCATTCCAACACCTGGGACCACCTGGGTCATATTTGACAGCATCAAGTACTGTCTCAACCCAGGAAGACAGTATTCACACACAAACTATTGCACTTATTATGTCGAATTGGGTACAAAGAAATGATTACATGCTGAATTACACTTTAGCAGGACATCGAAGACCTCTTGACTGGCCCCGAGGTTATAAAACCAGTTTCATGCTCAACTCAGCTGAGCATAAAAATTCAACTTCTAATAAAAAACTAAAATGCTGAAAAGCACTGATATTTCTTGCTTTTAAACTCTCAGATGTTGTAGTTATCCTGCTTATAAATGTTAAAATGCCACAATAATAATAACTGTTGTGCCAACAATTTAACATTTATGAGCAGGATAAATTTCGTTCTCAGCTGAGTTGAGCATGAAAAAGTTTTATAACCTAGGGGCCTGATGTCCTTGAGATATATAAATTGGGCCTCGTCATGAGAAAACCGGTCTTTGGGGTTTCGGACTGAGTTATACTGACCAAACTGCTCAGCTACAGAGACTAGCTAGAGTTTTGAAATTTCGCTTGATACAAGTTTTGATATGATACTTTCCAAAAAGGGAATAGCAAAGGGTCTGATCAGACTGTCCAGATGTTATTCGCATGCAACAAAGCTAGGTTTTCTCACGATGAAGCCCATTAAATTTTCTGACTTTGAACACACCCAGAATGGCAGTCTGACAAGTATCAATGTTTTCAAAAAGAACAATGTTAAAAGATTTGGAAGAGACTTTTGATGGAATGATAATCACTTAATAATAATAGCCGCGACAAGACATATCCAACAATGTGGTATGTGCGACCAGCAAAGGCTCAGACCAGCCAGTTAGTACGCTCAGTCTGATCAGAGCCTTCGTTAGTCGCTTGACTATTCTGTGACTGTTAAGCCATTGACCGAACATGGTTTTGAGTTTCTAGGCTTAAAAGGAGGCTGCACAGGCTCGTCTGAGTCTACATTTGCCAAAATACCATTGTTGGAAATCACATGTCACGGCTCATATTAATATCTTTTTTGCAAATTGGCTCTCATCCTTGATTTTTGATAAATGAATATAAATTAGCCCTTATCCCGCCTGAAAAATGTCTGCTTTTTACGTCTGCTGCATGTAGTGGAGCGGGAAGTGACAATAATCATGCACATCCGGATACAAGCATGAAACTTGGTAGAAATGGTCATTAGCATGAGTTATTGGAATTTTTCTCGTTAGCCAATCAAAATTGTTCAATTTTCAAGATGGCGGCATTAAAATCCAAGATGGCCGCCACAATAAACGTAAAATCATTAAATGAAGATTTTACAGCGTACAAAGAAATAAAATAACATCTAAAATGGTATTATTGGCTGAAATACACCATAAAAGGGTAAAGGTAATAAATATTATTTTAGAATAAGGGTTAAATGGGGCCTAAATGGGGGAAAATTAAGCAAAATTGACTAAAAATGCGGTGTTGCCATTAAACAATGGTAGAAATGCAACTTGATGTCAATTTGCGTGCCTGAGCTACACTCCTATTATAAACTACGAATTAGTTTTACCTATTATAATTGTTGTGGGTAAGATCTAATGATCAGATAGTATAAATGGGGGTCATTAGGGTAAAATGCAAAAAGCTTGAAATTTATCTCTCCTTTTTGAACTACCATATCTTCCAAGTAAAACATGATTGTAATATTGGACAATGCAAACTGCTTGGTACGATGTATTTTGTATTAATGATAAGGCTAAATGATATAGTGTGGTTCCTGTTTCCCTACCTACCCTATCATAAACATTAAAATGGCCTTTGGAAAAAATACTAAAACAGGCATATTGAAAATTTTGAAGCGGTTTTCTGTGTTCATCGTTACTCAATAAAATAATTTCCTAAACTTACTACCATATAAAGGTTTTGGGCTTAAAATAGTGTAGTTACTTCATAATACATCAAAATGTGTTCACGCTGACTCCATATGCACTATTAAATAGTCAGTAGAATAATATAGGCTGTCATCATGTTTTAATGTTATGTCTTAATTTAATGGTAGAGCCTACCTACCTACCCTATTTTTGTGGCATGAAAAAGGAAATACACATGTATACATTTAGGCCTACCATTAATTGAGATAATATAAAATGATAATAATAACGATACAAGTAAAATACTGAACCACACTTCTGACGTAAAATCAAACTGAACCTTGAATATTGCATATATTTTGGTTCATCCATTGTAATGCAATTTTGTTAAAAATTAAAACATTTATGAAAATGAAAGTAGAACTTCATCAGTCAATCACTCCCCGTTAACCATAACCTGATTGGGTGAAGTCTGCCATAACCCCTGACCAGTACAATGATTACGGCAAGACCTCTTATATTAATTAAAGTTGCATTCCTGAACAATTTGCGTTGTAAATGTGGGTCAGTATATTATATGATGGCGATAAGAATAAAAAGATTGCTAAAGCATAATTAAGAGAAGCTCACCACTCCAAAACATAAACTGTGGATGGATTTGCTACTTCTTTGCTTGTGCACTATAGTCCGTGCTCAATGTGAGGAGGGTGACGAAACAGATTTACAGTTAGAAGTATGAAAGAAAAAAAACCTATATTTGTCCAATGAGGTGAATAAAGTACCATACAGTGACCAACTACGTAACTCTACTCTTATGGAGCATAGACTCTACTTGTTTCTAAATCAACAGTAATATCTCGCTGATATTGCAAACATGTACACCACAAAGTTTGGTAAATATGCCAGGAAAAGCTGATGTCACTTTGTGTGCAAGCCATGTTTTTGGGACACTAGAGGCAATAATACATGACTCTTCAGTCTCAGATGGTGCTATACCTGCGTCTGATCAATTTGGAGGCAGCAAAGCAGATATGTCAGGCTAAAATTGCAGTGCTCAATGTTTTGAGGCATGTTATGCAGTCCATCTTACTGCATGTATTACACAATCGTCTGGATTATAAGTTACAATGACATATTCAAGGTACTGAAATTTTCTTGCTCTGACAAAGACAGGTTTAAAAGGAAGAATACCTTGATTTCCAGTGCAGTGGGTTCTTTAAAAGTATGCTTGATGTTTGCTGGCTTTACATTCACATACTCCTCTTTTGGTGATGGAACATTCTTCATGGCGGGAGTCCCTACTATAAATAGCACTTCCCATAATCAGGTCCCCTTGTTGACTTGTCACGATAGCTCAAACTGTAGGGCATCCGCTTCCGGAACTGGAGGTCGTATGTTGAAAACCCAGATTAAGGTAGGTTGGTGGGTGGGTGGGTGTGTGGGTGGGTGGGTGGGTAGGTAGGTAGGTTTTTATATGTTGGGCTGCTGCCGTTTGCCAGAAAACTTCAATACAGGCCCTTCACCAGTACGGAATATGCATTTTGAGGGTCCTCAAAATATGTATCAAATGTGATCACCATTTATGGAAAAGGAGAATGTGCTCTTCAAAGGGTATCCTTTGGAAGCAAAGAATGCATCAAAGAACTGAAACTAGAGTGTGCAAGTTTGTTCATCCTTTCTTCAAAGGGAGTTAAACACTTCAGTATAATCTTGATAATATTGATCATAATCATAGCGCCAAGAAAGCAGGTAACCACCATTTGCAACTGGAGCTTCGTAGTTCAGCATTCAAAAACTCGAATCTTTCTCTCTATCGATACATCTTAACCACCAAGCGAGACACCAGTTTGGATTCAGTGAACCAAGTACTTGGAAGCACATTTTTGTGTTAATTTAAGTTAAGTGGTTGTTTCAAAATGTAAGTTGTGTTAGTAGTGAGTGAGATAAGAAAATCCATCGCATGTCTTATTGTGCTCAGGTCCAAGCAATGTAGCAATTGGTTCCTTTTTGAACCATTTTAGTGTGACATGGCTGTTTTTTTCAACCTGCGACCTCCAGCTCTGGAAATGGACACTCTACTACTTTAGCTATTTTGATCAGTCAACAAGGGGGAATTAATTGGAACTGCTACTTATAGCAGGGCCTTGTGGACACCTGCTGGGAAAGGGCTGACCACTTGGCTCTCGTTTGTGATGTTAAATTGTGTATTTGTCACTATTCCATGTGGTATCCTGGGTCAGGTGTGGTACTTGATTGTATCGATTCCTGATATTTGCCCCTTTTATTAAATTGTACCAAGCAATATGCTTTGTCCAGTATTCTTTTTATGATTTTACTTGAAAATATAGTAGTTCGACAAAGATCTAAATTTATTCAATTTATTCACATTTCCTTTAAAGATACCCGATTTATAAATCTTACCTACATTAATTATAATAGGTATTTGTTTTGGTGTCAGAGTTTTGGTGGTGATTCGCCTTATGTTTGTCTATTATACTTTAAGTTCTGTTTGGGTTGCTGAGTGGCCACCTTTTGAGAAATAGGTGCCCACTAGTTTGGCCATTTCTTCTAATAGTATTTTGGTCTATTTGTATTTTTAATTATAATCATTTTGGTTTAAGAGCGAGATGTGGCTTTTGATTGCTCACGTTCCTGTTTATTGCTTTTCTAGTACTTACAAAATGTATAGCTTATAATGTGATTGTAGTGCAAACAATCAGACGACATCTATTTGCATTTTACCATTGTTTGACGACAACACTGCATTTTAGTCAGTTTTACACCCCCCCACCCCCCATTTCCGTCCCTTTTAAAACTAATTCTTTAATAATCAGATAGGGCTGATTCAAGGTAACGAATATTATTTTCTGATATATTTTATCCAACCATACCATTTTAGATGTTTTAATTGCTTTGTATCATGTAAAATCTTCATTTCCTGATCTGACCTTTTTTTTGTGGTGGCCATCTTGGATTTTAGTACCGCCATCTTGAAAATCGGCCAATTTCGATTGGCTAATGATAAATATTCAAATTACTCATGCTCATGAAATTTTTACCAAGTCTCATGCTTATATCTACATGCACTTTATTTTTGTCACTTTCTGCTATGCTTAACATATGAATTTGGCAGCCATCTTGAAATTTACGTTAGCCATCTTGAAAATGGAAAAATTTGCGATGGCTAACGAGAAAATATTTACAAGAAAGGTTTGAAGAACATAATCTGAAAGTCTCATGCTTGTATCCGGAAGTGCATGATCGTCTCAAAAAATAGGCATTTCACGCTCCACTCATGTATTCAAGTGTACTTAAGACTAGATTTTTCATGGAATTGATCTAGGTTTATATTATTTTCAACGTAGGCTACCTCAGGGCATAAGCAGACCAGAGAGCAGACAACAAAAGTCGTGATTGGCGGGAAAAGCTAATTGGCTTACGTTCTTGAATATTTAAGGTTAACCATTACACTTTAACCCTCTTTGTACCGATGCAATCTTCCACACAGTTTAATACAATTGAGCATTGACATGGAATTTCCAAAAATGTGGTATGTGCGGCCGGAAAAGCCTCAGATCAGCCTGCGCATACGCGCAGTCTGATCTGAGCCTTTGCTAATCGTTTGTATATTCTATGAATATTAAGCTACTGACTGAACTTCATTTTGAGTTTCTAAGCTGAAAATGGGCTGCACAGACTTGTCAGAGTCTACACTTGTCAAAATGCCACATTGTTGGAAATCACATGTCGTGGCTCAATTAAGTTTGAATGGTTCATTATACGACGGACGTTCGATGTGCAATTCTGCCAATTCTTCTATATTGTATGATAATGTTTTGGAAGGTCATGTAGTTTGGAGCTTTTTGGGTTTCCGAAAAGAAGTGGTAATATTTGGCTATACACTGTTTGAATAAGTCGTCTACACCCTTATATACATTAATTTCGTATTGGGGGAGGGAGAGCTCTCAACTACTGCAGCAATAAATAAAGGTAAAATATCCCACCGCATGATCTGGTCGTAGTTTTATTCTGTTTTCAGAGGGGTATATACGAGACCTATTTCATGTTTATTTGAACAGATGTGAAGACTCAATGACGACATCCAAAGGTAGGTGTCTGATGCTTGTCGTCAGTATTCCATGATCAGGCATTGTGGCACAATCTTCCCCAATTGATGTAAAATTCTCATAATACAGGTTGAGTGTCCACAAAGGTACTTAAGAGAGTTCGGTCAACGGATTATATAGTGGTACGTCCCCATCAGCAACTCTGCTGAAAAGGCGACTAGTACTGGCAACGTTTATCCTCATATCCTCATATAGAGGACATTCTAGTATTACGGTAAATCTTATATTAGTTTGTACACCCGAATAGTTCGTACACCATAAATTATTCCACGATGGTCGGACCAAAATGTCTTGTATTAGTTCGTACAGTGGTCATTTTCTCGAATTGTAATTTTATTAGTTCGTACATAGCGTTTTTCCTTCATTTTGGTACCTGCAGTCCTGCTTTAAATCAGTATGTCTGTCTACGATACTTCCATTTTCCTTCCGTCGAGCCCGCCAGTGGAACAATAGCGTTTCGCCTGTCAGTGTGACCGTCAGTGTCTATTTCAAACAATCACATTCGGAACTTTCGCACTGATTTAATTTACATCTGCATTCATTTAACTTGTAATATCTAGTCTGTGGATTAAGATAGGAAAGAGATCCTTAGAAGAAGGTAGTTTTAGTGTTTACCGTCAACTAGAGGCATGCACAGATCCAGAAAGTTTTGTCAGAGGGGTCCGACTTTAAACCATTTTTTATTCGGGGAAAGAGCATCCAAATACCACTATAGACGGGCCATAATCGGTCTGCCAGCGAAACGCCATTTAAATGGCGTTTTGCAGGCGTGCCGATGTTAGCCCAACATTGAAAGCTGGCTTGGTACTTTTGTGTTTTTTCAGGGGTCCGGACTAATATTTAACCCTATACTAAACCCTGCCCCCCTCTGGATCCGCGCATGAGAGGCTTGAAAGTATAGAGAAATTCGCCTGTCACTTAAATGTCCCAGCGCTAGCTGCAGACGCTATATTCTGATTGGTGCAATAGAGGTATCCATAGGTATCTCAGAGGCTTGATTAGACTAGCTACTAGTCTGATATCATATTCTTTTTTATAAATGATAATTTCATTTTGAAATAATAATTTCTTTAATTTCCCTCTTTTCTCTATGATAGCAATATTTGTGATTAGGTGTGGATATCAAAGAGAGAAAGAGATGAGACTGGCTATATGAAATCAATTTATAATGAATGAAACGTAAACTAAAATTGACAAACACATCAAGGTCTAGGAGCTAGACTAAGGCTTGATGTGCAGCATCTTTTGCTAGACTGTCAACAATTTCTTTCCCAGCAATAGAAGCATGTCCAGGTGCCCAGTGCATTGAGACCTCAAAAGCTGTAGAGGAAAATTGGTACTTGCCTAGTCCAATGTTAGGATTACAACTCCAGATTGACTGTCAGAGAATATTTTAGAGACAAGAAAAAGTCGGAGGTTTTCTTGGAGCCAGCATGCTCTAGAACCACAAGAATGGCTATAAGTTCCGCCAAGAGAATAGACCCTCTCGCTGCTACCAGTCTGTGCTATCTGGAAAGAATACCACTGAACAAGCTCCTCAGGGTACTGGGTTCTCCACACATAATCTATCCGTGAGAGCAAAACATGACCTATCAGGTGCTTCTGAAAGAATTTCATGGGTCATTTTTTGTCCCATTTATTGTTGCACAGGTGTTCTTTTTTAGGACCCTAACTGACACCAGTTTGGTTGGTAAATAGTCCTGACAAGGTCACCTGGATTGTACGCAGGTTCAGGTTGAATCATATTGATACTTATGTTTGTGGTCTGTTGCATCTCTGCTGCCTGACTTAAAGCAAGGTTAATCAGCCAGATGAAACTTGACCCTGGTACTTGTTCTATACATAATTTAGTTGAAGTATGAGGGGATGATCTGTGCTCTTCGGATTTATTTTGGCCACTGCTTTTACTGTACCAGTGCAATTTCAGAAAAAAAAAACGTAAATCTATGGGCGGAATCCATAAAGCAGCCTCTAGAGCTTCTCGTCTTAAAGTAATAGTGAGACAAAGAGCCAAAGCCTTGTTTTAGATGTCTTCTAATTCCATGCAAGACATCCATATTACAAACAGGTCTAACAAGACCAATGTACAGCTGGATAAGTTTTTTTTACTTGACAGTTTAGCAATTCCATTAATTTCTATCAAACTCCTAAACATCTCCTGGCTTTATGAGAAATTACTTCAATTTGCATCTTGAAAATGGGGTTTCATCCACATGTACTCCAAACAATTAAGGATTTTGATTATATTGAAGAACGTGCTTATCTATAGAAACTTACAGTATTATTCTGTGAAAAAATGTGATTTCTGTTTTGTGAAGTCTTATTTGCATCCTCCATTTCCGTGGTTCAACTTGGGGTTTCTATACACCTGACTACCATGAGCCATTTTTGTTTTTTCATCATAATAATATTGTTATGTTAATTTGATTTGATTCCTTCTCTGTGATGATGCATTACATAAGTTAGGAAGCCTATATGCGAACTAAACAATTTATGTTTTAAAAACAGCAGCATATTGGGCAAAGAAAATGTATACCAACCTTACCAACTTTAGCAGAAGTATCTCATGATGTGCCAGGTCAACACTGATGTAGGTGGTATAAAATATAGCTATACCATGTTTGTCCACCTGTACGTAAAATAATCCACTCGCTAACGCTCGTGTATTTTCTACACGTACAGGCGGACAACCTATGGTATAACTATTACATATGTATCCCACCTCGCGCGGTGGCACTGGCTACTGTCCATTCTAGGCGGTGATTCTGTTGATGTTTATTCATTATTTATTGATGCTCCAATTGTTTTGTGTTTTTGTGTTATGCCCTTTTTGTGACGTGGTTCTTGATGTCCTTTGAACTAGTTTTGAATTCATCTTGCTTAGGAAGAGAGAGCTGGATGCTTTGTTTTAATTGTGACGTGGCTGTCTGTTTTCTGTGTCTCTTCCTCGATGTGCCATGTGTTGGTCTGTGGTCTGCGGTCTGCGGTCTGCGGTCTGTAACTGTGGCATTTCATGGCCATACTCACTTACTGTTTAATGTAATAGCGTTGTTCAAAAACGTGAAGCTTGTCTCGTATTCTATATACATGAAATCATAAAAATAATTGGTTATATGTTTTTGTATTCAATAAGCTGGTAACTTGCCATATCGTATTTCTATATAAGACTAGTGTCATCTACACATACCTCTTATTGAATTTGATAATTTATTTTACAAAATGAAATAATGAACACACATTGTGACATTTAGCTTGATTTAGTGTACGTTATTGTATGGTTGTGCGTCTATACGGGAAGATAATCCACGAGCTTTTAGCTCGTGGATTATCTCCCGTATAGACGCACAAACCATACATACACCAGCATGCATTTGCACTTTGTGCATTGTGAGATATTTGATGCAAAACATTGGAATATCAATTAAAGGTGCAATGATAAATTTTTGCAGTTTCCTTAAAATATTTCACTTCAGTTGAAATATAGTTGTGATAAATGTAACAGAAACACTATTTTCTTTGTTAAATGAGATATTGAAAACTTCGCGTGTATTGAAATTTTCAATACTTTTGTGAAAATGACACAATATAGACTGTAAACACGGATTGTTTGATGTTCTTTCATACTAGAGAATGACAATATTTTCAAAGACGGTTATAGAATAGTTTTATGTAAATATAATTTGACAAGTTTGGATATAAATAAGAAGTCACTTGACATACTTTGGATATTGATTCATAGGTGGGTAACTTTTGCGTTATTATCATTATTATTTTTGCACACCCTTAAGTAAAGGGGTCTTAACGCGATCACTTGTTGTCTGTCCATAAATGAATATCTGTCATCTGTATGTTTGACTTTTTGAATCAAGATCAAGAGTAAATAGCGTCCGGTGGTCCTATTGTTGTTGATTTATTATTAATTGTTGTTCCCATTGTCGGGTTATGTGTTTGTTCCATGTTATGTTGTACATTGCTTTTTGTCCTTTCTAGTTTTGCAATCATCTTGATGGGGAAGAGAGAGAGCTGGTTGCTTTACTTTGTTTGTTTTCCTGGTGTCATGTGATTGTAATTGCTCTATCGCTCTTCCTCACGGTGCCGTGGGTGGTCTGCAGTGTGTGATTGTGGTATTTTCTGATCATACTCACTTCCTTTTTTTGGGTATCTCTAAGTTGGCCAGCTCATCAGATTTTGATACCTTGCTCTGTGGCTCTTCCTCGCGGTGCTATTGGTCGGTCTGCAGTGTGTGATTGTGGTATTTCCTGATCACTTCCTTGTTTTGGTATCTTTAAGTTGGCCAGCTCATCAGCTTTTCATACCTACTTATAGCATATAATATCCTTCAAGAGTACAATCATACCCATACTTATCGGCGTTCACATAAGGTGCCAAGTATGGCGCCCGTACGTAGCGCAGCTGGTGAAACGCGCCGCCTTGGTGGTCATAATGACCTGGTTATCTGTCAGGTACTGTGTATTGCTAGACTTGTAGTCTATTTTTCTTTGTCATTTTCTAGTACTTTGTGAATATTCGTTTTATATTAAAGTTGTATTGTTATTACTTTTCTGCTTTTTTGTGATTTGTAAATTTATGTATGCATCATGGAGGTAAATATAATTTTCGATCATTTTACATCAGTACTTTGTTCATCTGTTACAGTGACATGCTATAGAATCCTAATCATAATGGAGGATTTGCATCGTGAGTTGCTTAGGAAACGGCAGAAATACTTACAAGAAAATGTTATCATGGAAGAAGGGCTCGCATTGGCGCTACAGGAAAAGGGAGTGTTTACCCAGTCCATGGTGTCTTCTATTATGGTAAGGGCAAAATAAAATGCTTCTGATATCTCTACCCATTTTGTTTTCTGAATTGTACCTACATGCCAACTTTAATTAATTGCAAACAACGATGATGCAGATAAGCTAGCTAATTAGGATACATGTATATACTTTATTCCATTCAGTTATTCACTAGAGAAAGATAGGCATATAGTTGATCTAGATTGGTATATTTTTATTTAAAAATAATTATGAGGACGATTATTGTCTCTTAACCTCATCAGGTACTTGGAGATTTGATTATTTGTTGAAATAATAATGAAAAGTTATGTGACGTACAATCGAAGCGTCAATCTCATTGGATGATGATGATGATGAGTCTGTATAAATATAGAATTTAAATTGGGGCGCGCAGTTTGTAAAGAAGTTTGACAAAGGAAACAACGAAAGTCAATGTTTAAAAGAAAATATTTGTCGTGTTGAATTGACTTTGTCTGTTTGCAAGTCAGAATATTGATGCCTGAACAAAGATCGGTTTTCAACTGTGGCTGGGAAGATCCTAAATAGCAATTCTGAGAAAAAGAGTAAGAAAAACACTGCAAACATAAGAAAAAAGTCTGGAATAAATGCTAAAGCCTCTGATAAGGTTCGTAATCCTCAGAAAGGGCCTCGTACTCACCTTCAGTACGAGCATGTAATAAGCAGTTTATATTTGACAACCTTGATTTTAAGTTGTTTATCGCCAGGGAACTTGATATCATTTCTTGGGAAGGTTTAGGATCTCTAGAAAAGAAGCTAGGGTACATAACGGTTATTTAAGAAACTTGTATAATACTGGGATGACGACCCACAACAAAATGAAAATGCAATTTTGTCAAAATATCTATTGAAAGGGTCTGTAAATAGAGAAAACTAGGTGAGTGTCTTTTGATATCAAGTTTACCAGGCAAGGCTTTGAGAACGCTTGTTGACATCTTGAGGCTTGCCAGCGATTCAACATGCGTTCTCAAAGCCGAGCCTGGCAAACTTGATATGAAAAGACGCAAACCTGGTATTCTATTTATCAGTTTGCCCATTGTTTCACTCTTCAAACTAGCGAGTATGACGTAATTTTTGATTTTGTGTTTATTCAGCGTCATTAGCGACGTCATTCAAAAAGTACAACGTCACCATGACTTGATAAAGACGATTGTCGTGAGATATACCATGTTTATCAGGCAACGTTTACAAGGCAACGTACAGCAATGCAGTTAAAGCTGCATAGTCTGTAACTTTTGATCTTTCAATTTTTGAAATAATGTTTCTACTTTTCAAGAAAGTAAAATTCATGTAAACATTAAAGTACCAATTTCGTAAATCTTAACAAATTATCAGTATCAAAACAGCAGCATTTATGTTAAAACTTGACTGTCTATAATTATTGGAGGGACGCAAATAATTACCAACAAGAGAAAAAAACACCTGTTTTTATAAGATAATTCACTTTTCCATGCAGTTTTCAGCTATAGTGAACAGTTTATTGCGAAAACTTAACTTAATTCTGCTTTTACAAATGATTTAAAAAGAAAATATTTTTTTCGAAAAATGTCATAGTTGCAGACTCTCTTTAATATGAGAGGTAACTGATAAATACTGAATTTCGTTCATCTAAAAGTGGAGGCAAATCAAACAGTAAACAAGTAGATGAAGACCGTTTTGCTACGCTTATTGAAGAAATAAATGTCCAAAGAAGTTAAATCATTTAGACACTTTCAATGGTAGTTTTCGTCTGCAATATCACATTTATGCTACTTGTTGGCTGAAAGACAAGGCAACATTGGAGCATCCTGAATGTTCTTCCAGCTGTCTGCATGCAAATCAACGACAAAAATGGGATATTTTGTGGTAATATACTAGCAGGATCAGCACCGGCTGAAAAGCAAAGATGGTAGATAAATTTCTTCCTGAATTTATTTCCAAGAATTTAAACTTGACAGATCATGTGGATAATCACATAACAAATGCTTCACTTCAAAAGAATAAAAAATTGCATTTATGCCAGCATTCAAAAAATTGTAGTATAATATGTAAAGCCACAAAATATCACAATAATGCATATACAGTTAGATTCTGAGAGAGTAAAACAGTCTGGTAAGCCAATTTTTTAGGCTGTATGATTAAAGTTAATAAAAGAATGAATATTGAATTTATGAGATCTTTACTTGTAGACTACAAAGATAAAGAGATTTGTGATCTAGAATTTGGCTTAAGTCTTGGCTGTCAAGAAAATGAAACACTTTTAAATGACATTCAGAAAAAGACCGGTGGAAATATAGAAACCACAGACCATGTTGTAAAGCTCTAGACTTGCTGGATTTGTCAGAATAGACGTTTATTAGAGACATTTGCAAATATGCAATGAGCACCAAAATCTCGTGTGCTAGCATATACATGTATTTTTTCTATCTGTTCATTACACCTATCATACGTAGATCCACAAAGTTTTGTCAGTGGGGTTCCAACTTTGACTACGTTTTTTTAGTTGATGGGGGAGGGAGGATCGGCCAAATACCACTATAACCCGGCCATCATCGGCCCGCCAGCAAAACGCCTTTTAAATGGTGTTTCGCTGACGTGCTGATGATAGCCAATCATTTAATGCTTGCTAGGTAGCTTTGTAATTTTTTGGACCGGTATTTCTAGGTAACCGGGTCTATATTTTTGTGATTTTTCAGGGGGGGGGGGGGGTCCAGACCCCCTGTCACCCTCTGGATCCACGCATGCCTATGATAGATTTGCATAATTTGCGACATGACTCAATTTGCTTCTAATTGCAATTTCTAGTCCGAGAAGGATATAGACAAACAGATGAGTCGACTCCTTGATATGATACCTAAGAGAGGCCCAGAAGCTTATGAGAAGTTCATGGAAATATTGAAGACAGACTACCCTTGGATAGTAGAGAACTTCCGAGACAGAGAGGAGGACATGAAGGCAAAAGGTAATAGGACAATATTACTAGTTCATGAACCGAATACAAAGCTTTACTCTAAAGCTTACAGTTGTTTGTTTATTAAATTTACGTCCCTGTTAACATCCCAGTACTAAGTTACTACTACTACTAATACTAATAATAATAATACTGTCCTGCCAGCCAAGTGTGACAGTGACCTCATGTTATGTAACAAAGTTATCAGAAACATAGAATCGATAGATCACTTGTGTATTAATCCTATACTCAGGATAGGATTAATACACAAGTGATCTATCGATTCGCGTTATCTCAAGTGGAGTGTGAAAGTGAATGTTATACATAGCAATTGTAAACAAAGTATTACGTCACTGTCACTCTTGGCTGGCACGACAGTAACTGTTTATTGCTCTAAAATGATGTGGTGTAGTTTGATTAATACATAGTTAGAAATTATTTTCTGTATAATCACTCCTTAACCCTGAAAGCGCCAATCACGACTGAAGTAGACGATACATTTTGCAACATCTTTCTTAATTTCAAAAAAATAAGGTATGATATTCCATGAGAATCGTCTGCCAGCAGAAATATCATACCTTATTTGTTATTTTCGAAAAGGCGGCAAAATTTGAAATTGTCGTCTGCTGCAAATTATAGGTGGCGCTTTAAGGGTTAAAATAGCATCTGGTGATGTCTTCTACTGCTTATAACAACAGATGGTGGTTAACTTGAAGGCATGTATTTGGACTCATTTTAGCCTAATTCATAGAGAGTGCCTGATTCGGGCTCACATTTTGTGCAATTTTGGCTTCCATCGTCTAAGAGCACAGGAGCTTGAAGTTCGATCCTTAAATCACCCCTATAGCCTCAAAACCAAAAGCTCACAATGTCATTACGTAATGACACCGTGAGCTTTTGGTTTTCAGGCTATATAGGTGATATAGGGCCTAAGGACCGAACTTCAAGCTCCTGTGCTAAGAGCTGATACCACTGCAGACAACTTTACCACATTATGTTTTTACACTTTTACCTCACCACCATAATGTGTGTAAAAAGTTGTTGTCTGTGAGGGAAGATAATCCACAAACTTTAGCGAGTAAAATACTTATTGCACTTTTGATTGATATTCCAATGTTTTACATCAAATATCTCACAATGCACAAAGTGTACGTGCATGCTGGTGCAATAAGGCAGTTATTGTATGGTTGTGCGTATGTACGGGAGATAATCCACTCGCTAAAGCTCGTGGATCATCCTCCCGTACATACGCACAAACCATACAATAACTTACACATGTATCGCCCGTACAGACGCAAAATCATACAATAACTTGCTTATTGCTCCAGCATGCATTTGCACTTTGTACATTGCAAGATATTTGACGTTAGATACTGGGATATCAATAAATTAAATAGAGCCGAGACAAGTGATTTCATACAATGTGGTATTTTGACAAGTGTAGACTCAGACGAGCCTTTGCAGCGTCCTTTTAAGCTTAGAAACTCAAAACGGTGTTCACTCAGTAGCTTTACAGTCATGGAATACTCAAACGACTAGCAAAGGCTTTGATAAGACTGCGCGTATGCGCAGGCTGGTCTGAGCATTTGCTGGTCCCACATACCACATTGTTGGAAATCTCATGCACTGGCTAATATAATAACTTGCTTATTGCTCCAGCATGCATTTGCACTTTGTAAATTGCGAGACATTTGACGTTAAATATTGGGATATCAATTAAAGGAGTACTAAGATGCTATAGATTTCTTTTCTTTCACTTTTCAGGGAGTCCAAATATCATACCAGAATTACGAAGAACTATTAAAGACTGCGTGAAGGACTTAGCTAAAACAACTCGCATCAACAATGCACAACAAAAGGCGATAGAGGAATTCCTGTGTCGTCACACAATGACAGATGCAAACTTCAATGTAAAACTGCCTAATAACCGGTTATATAGTATGCATAAACATCTAATGCATTTTATTTCAATAAGTTCATTAGATGAAAGTGATCAAATGGAGCTTAAAGATGTGTTTCCTGATAACGTTAATCTTGATAAAATTGAGAAAGAAATACATTTACTGACACATAGAGTTGGTGAGCTGCAGCATACAGTGGACAGTTGTTATGAGAAACTAGGTGAATCAAATAAGGACAAAGAATTACCAGATTTGATATATTCAATCAGGAAAATGTACTTAGAACGTGAAATACGTATAGAAGAAGCAAAGAACCAATACTTAAGTATGTCTAGAGCATTAAGACTTGCTAAGGATAGAGAGCGTAGAGCAAAGGAACTTAATTCTCAACAAGAAGCAGAGAAAGAAGAGTTGACTAGGAGTCTGGATACATTGAAAACAAAGATACATAAACTACAAGAAGAAAGACAGAGAATGGGCATGAGAATTGCCTTTGAGAATCCAGCTCCACCTGGGACACCGCCATCAACAAGAACACGATCATCAAGGTAATTGTAGCTCATTTAGTACATTTATGCCGAGTAAAACTTTTCATCCTTAGCGTTTTTATTATATTGGTATGGATTTTGTCATTGTAAGGGATTGCTGTTCGATTGTTTTTAAAAATGTTTTGTTTGTTGAATATTGCTATCGTAACAGCAAACAGTGTGGTATCTCATTTAGGTCTACACTGTTTGTGGCTGCCCTATTTTAGGGATGCCCGGCAAAAATGAGTCAATTGAATTGTATCTCTTATGCCTACTTACGTTTTCTGTGATAATGGTACCGTTTTCTTCTTTAAGGCGTTTAAGCTGGTATTCTTCTTAGTGGTTAAAGGTATAGTGCATAATGTATACACTAAGAAAAGTTTGGGAAATCTTGAACATGCTCGAGGTTTAAGGCTTAAACTACACGTAATAGTTTAGTTTTCAAAGTGTATCAAAACACACCACAAAATACACACATAGCTTGCTCCAATAAAGCTGATCACCGCCCTCTTGGAATTTGATTTTTATATTGTTTTTCATTGTCATTGCTTTTATTCTTCAGTGATTTGTTTTCTGGAAGCTTAACGGGGCAGTTTTGCACTTGAAGAAAATTGAGGGGCAATATGATAAAAAAGTATCACCATTCATAGGTCTGTTAGCATTGTCATTATTTTCTTACCCATCAATTCAAACTTGTCTTTGGATGCTCGAAAGAACTATTTCATTGAGACGATTCTTTGGAGTACCTACATCACATTGTTGTCAGTTGATAAATAAGAGCTAAGAGTGTGTAACAGAAAAATATTTTTGATTTCTCAAGCCAAACATATGTTGTGGGTATTCAAAAGAACCGCCTCAATAAGACGTTTCTTTTGAGCACCCACAATACGTGGTTAAAACGAGGGGTAAGGAAATACTTACAATTGTACGTTGATTTTTTTATCTAAACTATTGGAACCCACAACATTTTGATTGAGAAATGAGAAATAAAAATTACTTTAGAGTATGAAGGACTGTTTTTCTTTCAGGCAATGTTTATTCTTGAAATTTAATATTGGTATAGATTATGATAATAAGATTACTTAAAACTTTGGAAAAGGTTGTTAATTTTTTTAAATGTATTTTAAAATTCATTAGTTTCTTGTGAAGAGTATTCATTTATTTTATTAACCCTTTGAATTCTGATGGATTTTCCCATACAGATTTTTTTAATAAGTATGGGATTGCACAATGTGTACTTTAAGGGGTCACAGGTAGAATTTCCCAAATTATGATGTATTTCTGTCCTTGAGGATTTTTTCTCTCTATCTTAACAAACAGTAAAGAGGCTGATTAAATGCCGCATTATGCGGCATTTCATCAGCCTCTTTACTGTTAGTCGAAGTATCCCTACAGGGGGTTCCAGTATAGAAAACGTTAAACAGAAGGCATTTAGAAACTTATACAGTAAGCGAAGACCGCTATCAACGTAAATGCGTTTTACGGTATTTCAACTTGGTCGTCACTGTTTGTCCAATTAGGGGTTTTCAGTGTGAAAACGGTTAATACAGGCTTTGAGCAGAAACTTTGTTGGTGGGTTTAGTTCATTGGCAAATATGGCATTTATCACACTATTGCAATATTTTGTATATTGATTATGGTTAGGTTTTTTATGTTTTATTTTATAGACGAACAGAACGTACCCAGACTGTGGGTGAAATGACTAAAACAGAGCGGGGCTAGTTGTCAGTAGGGGTAATATGTTATTGTGAACTTTAACCTAACTGGTCAAAATAAGTTAAGCTCCGTGTCACTTTTTCCATAGCCATAATGTTAAATTCCCAAAGTTTAGTTGTTTATTAAAAATATCGAAGGTAGTTGAAAATTTTAACTCCACCAAGTTAGGTAACAACATTTGTAAATACACAAAGTTTCAAATGAAAATACCAATTTTCTTTGGGTATGTGCTAAAGTTTATAAAGGTATCCAAATTTTTGTCAATTTTACTATAGGAATGATAGGGAACGAAACGGGACATTTGCTGGAATTGGTGAAGCTCTATGGAAAATTTATCAATAAAAATTAAACCAGGCACATGTTGAGAAGAAACATTGCTGATACTTCGCTGAAAATTTAATGGAAAATCTTTATTCAGTAAAATGTTATGATAAATCAAACATGAATGTATTGTTACATTAAGTATATGGAAAAAATTCAGATGGGGCTTAATTTATTCTGACCAGTTTATCTACTTTTGCTGTCTTTGTTTTTTAATCTAACCCTTAGCCCGCCAGTCACGACTGTTATCACCTGCTCTATATACCCCCGGTACGAAGTATATAGGGGGTATATAGTTTTTGCCTTTTCTGTAATTATGTTTGTTTGTCTGTCTGTCTGTTTGTTTGTCTGTCTGTAAACTTTTTTTCCGTCAAAGATTTCTCAGCAACTACTTGGGTTAGGATTCTGAAATTTGGTACAAAGCTTGATAGTGATGAGTTAAATTGTGTAACAAAATAACAGCCACATATTGCTTATCAGTCCCTTTATTTGTTCATCTTTCTTTCTCTCCAATGGAAATTTCTGTCACAGATTTCTCAGCTCCTATTGGAGCCAGTGTTTTCAAATTTTGTGTACATCTTCAGGATGGCAAAGTGTACTGTGTAAATGGAAATTAAGATGCTAATCCTCATTTTGCCTTCTTTTTTCAAATTTTCATTTTTTCCTTCTTTCTCTCTTATATAATACATATGGACATTTTTTTCTGTCAAAGATTTCTTAGCAACCACTTGAGTTAGGATTCTGAAATTAGGTACAAAGCTTGATAGTGATGAGTTGTATTGCGTAACAAAAGAACAGCCACATATTGCTTATCAGTCCCTTTATTTGTTCATTTTTCTTTCTATCCAATGGAAATTTCTGTCACAGATTTCTCAGCTCCTAATGGAGCCAGTGTTTTAAAATTTTGTGTACACCTTCAGGAAGGCAAAGTGTACTGTGTAAATGGAAATTAAGATGCTAATCCTCAATTTGCCTTCTTTTTTCAATTTTTCATTTTTTTCCTTCTTTCACTCTTATATAATACATATAGACATTTTTTCCGTCAAAGATTTCTCAGCAACTGCCTGAGTTAGGATTCTGAAATTTGTTACAAAGCTTGATAGTGATTAGTTGTATTATGTAACAAAAGAACAGCCATATATTGCTTATCAGTCCCTTTATTTATTCATTTTTCTTTCTCTCCATGAAAATTCTGTCGCAAATCTCTCGGCTCCTATTGGAGCCAGTGTTTTCAAATATAGTGTGCACCTTCAGGTAGGCTAAGTGTATTGTGTAAATGAAAATAAAGATGCTAAAGCTCATTTTGCCTTCTTTTTCAATTTTTCCTTCTGTCACTCCCATATATACATATTGACGTTTTTATCAGTTTTCTCAGCAACTACTTGATTTAGGATTATGAAATTTTGTGTACACTTTCAGGTAGGCTAAGTGTATTGTGTAAATGAAAATAAATATGCTAAAGCTCATTTTGCCTTCTTTTTCAATTTTTCCTTCTGTCACTCCCATATATACATATTGACGTTTTTATCAGTTTTCTCAGCAACTACTTGATTTAGGATTATGAAATTTTGTGTACACTTTCAGGTAGGCAAAGTGTATTGTGAAAATGAAAATTAAGGTGCTAATCCTCATTATGCCTTCTTCAAATTTTCAATTTTTCCTTCTGTCACTCTTATATAACATATGGACATTTTTCATCAAAGTGTTCGCAGAAGCTTCTTGATTTAGGATTATGTAATCTTTGACAATTTTGTCTTTTCTCTGAAGGTGTTACAACCTCTGATGGCTACCGCCGGGGGTATGTGAGCTTTGCTCACTTCTTGCTATATTTTCACTTATGTTTTAGGGAGCCGATATTGCAAAAATATGGACCAAGACTAGACTGCTCTCCTTGGGAACAGTCTAATCAGGGTTGATATTGTTTGCTTCTATGAAACAATCTAGTTTGAAGTGCAAATGAATATTTGCAGCAAGCGTAAAAAGCGGACAACATTTTCAGGACAAAAATAGTGGCGGGGTAAGGTTAAATGACTAATGTGTCCTTATTTGGCCTACTTCTTCGTAACGTATGCTCTTCGTGTGCTAGTCTGGTACCCCTCGTCTCTTTGTGTACTAAAAGCAGAGACGGAGAGGCAGGGTACCAGACTATTCGTATGCCAGAACCAAATTACTCTGATAAAAAAAAAACATGTGCAAAAAAGGAACCAGATCAGACGTCTCCTCAGTGTTTATTTATCGATATGGAAAAAATAAGTATTAGTTTGAGATCAAAAAATAAATGAGTATGACCAGGAAATGTCACAATGGCACACTGCAGACCAACTCTGGTGCAAGGTGTGGAAGAGTCAACGCACACTAACCGCCATGTGGCACCAAGAAGACAACCAGCTTTCTATTTTATTGTTTACAAGGTTAGCTTTAAAGAGCTTAGAACCATCGCATGCGTTTTACAGTTATTAAAGAAGAACTTTTATAGTGTTTTCATATTGCATTTGCTGAAGCCACTCTTTTCAGTCTTTCATGTGTTTCAAGCTCTGAGTAGTTTTTGATTTAGTTAAGGATTTGTACATAGGTGCTCCATTGGAAGCAAATAAAACACAGGAAATATGCATGTTCCAGTACGACTCTGCTCATGAACACACTAAATAGTGGTAGAGTTACCCCCTCCCCTCCCCAGCAGTATGTATATGTCATACAACCGTATTTCTCAATCGAAGTCAATGCACATAATGCCTAGGGGGCAAATTGTAACTGACCCTTCTACATTTATTTATTTCGTCACACTTAGCCTAGAATATCCGAAGGCTCCACGTTTGATCTGGATTCTAGTTCAGTGGTAAGGTCTCTAATTGGTAATTTCGTTTTTAGAAGCAACCCGGTATCCAATTTTAGTTTTTAGAAGCAATCCGGTTTCTCATTATTCAATTTCATATAGGTCTTTCAAAAATTTCAATGAGACTGAATTTATTCATGATTTGTCTTCAACGCCTTGGGATGTTATCAAAATATTTGATGACACAAATGATATTGTTGAAAGCTGGACTTCTTTATTTTAAGACATTATTGATAAGCATTTACCTTTGAAACAGCATCGTGTGAAACGTAAACAACAGCCAAAATGGCTTAATGGAGAAATAATAGAGGCAATAAAAACAAGAGACAGGTACAAGTCTATAAATGATAATGAGCAGTATAAAATTTGGCGCAATAAGGTGTGTTTCCTGATAAAACAATCTAAAAAACATCAGTATTCCGAAATTTTAAATGAAAATGCTAACAATCCTGCCAGTGTTTGGAAATTATTTAAAGAAACTGGGGCAAGTTAATGTAAGGACAGTTGTGGAATATTTTCATTGAAAGTTGACAATAATAGCATTGAAAATCCAAAAGATATTGCAGATCAGTTCAATAAATATTTTGTTTCAGTAGCATCAAAAATTAAAGAACCGCCTTTGGCATCTAATTTTGATAAACTAAAAGAGTTCAATGATAAGAAAATCCCTGCAAATACTTATTTTTCAATACCATGTATCTCACAAGAAAAGGTAGAAAATATCTTAAAAACATTGATATTACCAAAGCAACTGGCTCTGATAACATTGGAGCCAGATTGCTTAAGCTAGCAGCTCCATTTAATTCTGACAGTTTAATGTGTATCTGTAATCAAAGCATACTTAATTCAACTTTTCCAGATAAGTGGAAAGAGGGCAAAGTAAGACCCTTATATAAAAATGGCCCTTAGGATGACACTAATAATTATAGACCCATTTCAGTTTTGCCTGTCATATCAAAAATGCTAGAAAAACATGTGCATGACTTCTTAATGACTTATTTGACCTCTCATAAATTGCTTCATTCAACACAATCAGGTTTCAGACCCAATCATTCCTGTGAAACAGCATTGCTTCAGATGATCAACAAATTCTTAGAAGCTATAAATAACAATTTGATAATTGGTATGGTCATGGTTGATTTTAGGAAAGCCTTTGATTTGGTAGATCATCCCTTTTGCTTAAAAAGCTAAGACACTATAAACTTTCAGATAAAAAAATTGATTGGTTTTCTTATTTGTTGGACAGGAAGCAGAAAGTCGTCATAAGTAATATTGAATCAAGAACTGAGAATGTTTTGTTTGGTGTGCCTCAAGGGTCAATATTGGGTCCATTGTTATTTTTAATGTTTATAAATGATCTACCACTAAATACCAATAATGTCTCTACCGATATTTATGTGGACGACACCACATTGTATATGATTGGTGAAACTCAAGATTATATTGAGCAAAACTTGCAGATAGCTTTACAAAATCTTTCTGAATGGTGTAAGCCCAATGGAATGTTATTAAACACAGAAAACACCAAGGCAATGTTAATTACCACCTCTGAAAAACGTCTACATCTTCATAATGACATTTTGCTTTTACTTTACAACAATGATGCTTTGAACTCAGTTGAAAATGAGAATGTTCTTGGTGTGCGCATTGATAACAATCTAACCTGGTCTATTCATATTAATTTTATTGCTAAGAAAATTTCTTCAAATCTATGGCTATTATCCAAATTGAAGGACTATTTATCCACCGAACACAGAGTACAATTTTACAAAACATATATTCAACCCCACATTGACTATTGTTCTACAATATGGGGAGGAACATCTCAATATAATCTAAACAGAATTTATAGGTTACAAAAAAGAGCTGTTAAAATCATTGTACATTACCAATATGATAACATTGTCAACAGTATGGATGAGCTTAAAATTTTAAACATATATGAACGCATTTTCCCCAGGAAGGCTAAATTTATGTTTAAAGTTTCTAAATCCGTCCTACCCTCATATGTAAATCAAATGTTCTCTTTTTTACATTTTAATGAAACGCTTCAGTCTCTAAGATCAACAGGTGCATTGGATTTTTATACTCCAAAGCCACAAAAAGAAATTTTCAAACAAAGCTTAATTTATTCAGGTCCAGTCATTTGGAACAACTTACCAGACTGTTTAAAGAATTTAGAAACTGTTGACTCTTTTCATAGACATTGTATTAAGTGGATGAAATCCAGTCTTTCTTTCAATCTTTGAAACTGATATAATAATATGTCCATATGAACATAATTTTGAGCATAAAATTGTGAATATGTTTTGTTTCCCAGTTTAGTTATTTAGTTTGGTGCTCATAAGAAGCGTCTCATTGAGACGCTTCTTTTGAGAGCCCATGTGTGTAGATAAAATTGGTATTACTAATCACTTGTATCTAGAGATATAATATATATGATACTTATGTAAAAAAGTATGCCTGTTTGTATGTATGTTTGAAAGTGTTCCATGATGTTTGTATTATCTTGTATACCTGTAAATCATCTTTGTATTTTATACTTGTATTTTTTGGGGTAGTTCATAGAGGGCCTCATTGAAGATTAGCTTTTTTTTGCTAAATGTGTTACCCTCTGAAAATAAATACTATTATTATTATTATTATTATTATTATTATTATTATTATTATTATTATCCAAAGTATATCAACATCGCTCACGCAATGGTGGTATGTTGGAAGTAGCTTGATCGGCAGCGAGTTTGAGAAAGGACAGTAAAAGACACTGCTGCTGGGGAGTTAGCAACTTGCTAATGGAACAGGCCCGAATCGAGCACGCGCCCATGGAAGATCACTAACGTATATTACCATCGCTGATGCCATCCTTAAAAATGTATTCTACCCATCAATTTCAGTTTGGTAGGTAGGTAGGTCTTTTTTTTTTAAAAGAAATTCAGCATAATTTTATGACCTCTTCTTATTATCACTTTTAGAGATCTACAAATGCTGTATATAAGGTAAGAATTCATATAAGAGGCTTGTATAGGGGGTACTAAATATCCCATATCCCTTGAAGTTAACAGGCAAATATCCCTTATAAATCGGCAAATATCCCCATAATTATTTTTCCTAAATTTTCAATATCCCTGGAAGTAACGAAAATATTGAACCAAGTATCCCATATCCCTGGAAGTAAAATGGATAGTATCCTATATCCCTGGTAGTAAAATGGCAAATATCCTGTGTCCCTAAAACCCTATACAAGCATCATATAATAACAGTCTCTGTAACCTCTCTTCAATCAAAATACAGCTATTAATGATTTTAAAGAAGGATTTGTTAACAGAATTAGAGAAAAAAATGAAAAGAAAAGATTCTCAGAAACGCAATATTTTTGGGGGTATGGCCTGTTTGGGGTGGATAGGTAGGAGCACGGCAAAACAACATTTTTAAGGTCGGCCTAATTTATTTGTAGCTGGATATTTTTGGCATGGGTACTTCATGTGCGGATCCAGAAAGTTTTGTCAGAGGGGTACCAACTTTGATAACTTTTTTTATATATTTTTTTTTATAATTTAGTTGATGAGAGGATCCAAATACCTATATAAGCAGGCCATCATCGGCCCGCCAGCCAAACGCCATTTAAATGGCGTTTCGCTGGCGTGCCGACGTTGGCCCAACATTCAATGCTGGTTTGGTAGCTTTGTGATTTTTCAACGGTTCGGGACCAGTATTGCTAATAACCCCTATATTTTTGCGACTTTTCAGGGGGGCCCTCTCTCCTCCACCCTCTGGGTCCGCGCATGTGCCCACAATAGCTGTTTTAATTTAAATAATCCTTGTGCATTTTACTGTTATGCAATGATATGGGAAGTTAGTCCAGGCGGCTCATACTTTAAACAATATTGTATTTCGAAAAAACAAAGCATGAGTAAATAATACATTAATATACAAGATCATGACAGGATCTGATAACAAACATCACTGCTTATAGCAATCATCTCCTGCATACAATGAGCAATCTGGAACGCTCAGACGCTACCAAAACCAAGACGATTATACAACTAAGTATGCCAGCTCATATCAGAAAGAATTTCTAGCGATAAGTCGTGCCATTTCCCTAAATGAGACGTTCGTTTTATTTTGTTGAAATAAGGACTGGAGACACTAGGCACATTCAACAAATACACATTGACCAGTCGTATATGCACCCTTGCAGCCTAGTCCGCATATTATAATCGTTTTTGTCCTTAATGCATATAATAATCCTACTTCGTTTTGAATGAGAATTTATTATGATCATCACCTGTGCTTGTTATTTCAGTAACTTGTATGAGAAATAGACCGTTACACTAAGGTGAACAAATGATCTATCACGATAGAGTATATATTTTTTATACAGTTGATGTACAATAAAAACGACCATTTGGCAAAGCAGTCTATTTTTGTCAGATGTTTGATGTATTCTTTGGCTTCTACAACCCCTTCCCCCCTAGACCCAAGACGCCCTTTACATATGTTGTATATGCTTATAGCAACATGTCAGTGTCCAAAGGGCATCTTGGGTGTAGGGGGGCATCTAAAAACAAACTGAAAGACACCAGTTTCACATTTCCAGTGACAAACATCACAACTCTAAGTATATTTCGTACGCATGCGCAGGAAGGATATTGTAAAGTTTTGGAAATGAATAGCACTTTAGTCTATCCTTTACAGTTTAGCACTTTGACTTTTTGAAAACTAGCAAAGCATTTACTCAAAGTCTGGTCTAAATGGCACTCAGTAGAAAGACATAAAATGAGGGGTGGGAGTAGTAAGCGCAAATTTTTACTGCTTTACTAATGATAAATTGCTTTGAAACGTATTTTGATGCTTACTTTGCATATTTTGCTGCCGAACCGCACCAATTTTAAGAACAATAGTACAGTTTGAAAATTTGTCTTTGTTATCATGTCAACTAGGGAAAATACACGCCTTATCGCTAGAGCTTCTTGTATTATGTTGTATGTTTGCTGAATAAATTGTATACGTAATAATATCATACAAATTACATTTGAAAAAAAGAACTCAGTATAAGAGAGAGAGAGAGAGAGAGAGAGAGAGAGAGAGAGAGAGAGAGAGAGAGAGAGGCTTTTGGTACAACACTCTTTACGTTTTCTTTTTCAAGTATTCTAAAAAAACACAACTTGAGAGATCTCAAGCTTTGTGATTCATGTGGATGATGGCCATACCATGGTCTGAATAATAATCCTTAAAACGCCAGCAAAAATATCATCTGAAAATTCCGTCTGCATTTGTCGTCTGCTGCAAATTTTTGCTAACATCATTTAACAAAGTTAAGTATAGAGACAAACAGTGTGGACCCAGATCAGACTGCTCCTATAGGAGCAGTCTGATCTGAGTCTACACTGTTTGTTGGAAATGCTTCTAAAAGATTGCAGCAGACGACCAAAGCAGACGAATTTTGTTGTGATTGGCGCTTTAATTATTTTTTCTGTTTCAGCCACAGTTAAAACAAGAGCACAGATATACACACCTACACCAGATTTCAACAGAAGAACATTGTCTACGATAAAAACAATAGTCATCTTTATTGTTTACAACAAACTTTCGTTTCATCTTGATAGAGTTTCCAAAATATTCGTTTTTGATTTTAAAGTGAAACCATTTTAGAATAGTGTAGCCATTTTGTAATCACAAGTATACAATGCAACTTTAACTGTCCAGAACACATCAGTGCACCATTGGGAATAGTACACCAGTGTTCGCATACGAGTTGGCATTGTCGCAAACAGGAAGCTTGCTAGCACGACGAACAAACCTGTCGTCTTTCGCTCGGTGCACACTTGGATTGAGCCGCCATTTTTATTAAAAATATATTATGCGATCACTGCTTGCATGACTCGGGGCTTAACATCCAAACAATATTGACTAAAAGAGAAATGATAAACTGTCAAAAATTTAACTTTTTACTATTTGTAACAATAAATTCTGTCACTACAACAGTGCGAGAATTGAACGGGACTAGCCAAATATCGCTAGCTACCCATGATGCAAAGGGCGAAATGCGAGAGATCTAGATGAGGTATCGTCAGGTCTCGCGAGAATGACGAGTTGGTGCTTACTCAGACAAAATAACTTATGCATACAATGAAATTGGACCCAAAATTATAAACTTATTTCTGCTGAACTGAGAATGAAATTATATTGGTTTAAGGAGTGGTTAGAGGGTATGATTTAGTCAGCCTGATTTTATCATGCATTGCAAATTACGCCGTGTAAACACTGCTATTACACCTATCTACAGAGTCATGCACGATTCCAAAAGTCAGAACGCCAAGTTGTGGGGAATAGGACATGTTCTATTTGGCATTATAAAGTCATGCCAAAGAGCCAATCAGCTTGTAGGTCACTGAGGTTAATGACTTTATATTTAGAACAGGAGCAATGTAAAATGATAAGCCTAAACATGCCAGTATGTTGTCCTGAAAATGATTCTGCTTATTAATCTGCTGCATATACTCAAGTGCACTTCAGACTAGATCTTATCATGGAAGCAAACACAATGAACCCTGCCCAGACGGCTCCCAGGGTAGCTGCCTGATCTGGGTTCATATTGTTTGCCATAAAGGCTACCTAAGAACATAGCAGACGAGGTGGCTATGATAAAAGTCGTGACTAGCGGGAATAAGTTTTAACACATTTTCTGAGCTATAGCAATGAAACGGTGTAGAGCATGGTGAGATAGCTCAAGGTGACAAGCCAATTTTCATCACTGTTGAAACAAATCATACATGACATGTAATGCGTATGAAACAGAAAAACCATGCATGACAAAATGAGCCAGCGCATGAGATTTCCAACAATGTGGCATTTTGACATGTGTAGACTCAGACGAGCCTGTACGGCCTCCTTTTAGGCGTTGAAACTCCAAATGATGTTCAGTCAGTAGCGTAACAGTCATAGAATATTCAAGCGACAAGCAAAGGCTCTGATCAGACTGCGCGTTTGCGCAGGCTGATCTGAGACTTTGCTGGTCGCACATACCACATTGATAGAAATCTCATGTCGCGGCTCAAATGATTTCTGTCAGGACGACTAAAGCATGCCGTTTAAACACTCCTTTATAGAAATTAAATGAAGATGTTTCTTGCTTTAAAACCTCAGGGGTGATAGGGGGTAACTTCCTATACATGGTATAGTATGTGCGACCCGAACAGCCCCCTTTTCAGCTATGCCAGATAAATGAATAGCCCCCATTTGTGATCAAAATATATATGAATACCCCATTTTTATTTGGTAAATTATATGAATGGCCCTCCTTCGTTTCTCAGGCTCTTGTAACTTTCCATATATATGTAGTCATTTTAATGTGCCTATTAAAATACTTTTTCAATCATTTTTGTTGGCTTTGTAGGTATGGAAATTCAAAGTAGAGTATATATATGAATATGTCCAACTTTAATGATGTTGATGTATGAATAGGTCCTATTTTTCGACATCTTAATATATGAATATGGTGGGTTTTGAAATTCTGGGCAACTCATCTGTACCAATATGACTTCCAAGTTACCCCCACCCCCATCCCTCGAGTTTACAACTCTCAGAATTCTAATGCTGATGGTATTAACATTTTTGAGCAGGATAAAGTTCATTTCTTAGTTGAGTTGAGTATGAAAAAAGTTTTATATCCTCGAGACCAGGCCTCGAGGTTATAAAACTTTTCTCATGCTCAACTCAACTGTGCATGGACTTTCAATTGCTCAGAAAAACTTAAAATACTAAAAATTTAAGAGCTCTTAGATATTGTAATTATCATGCTAGTAAAATGTTAAAATGTCAACAATTGTTGGCATTTTAACATTTATGAGTGGGATAAATTTCGTGCTCAGCTAAGTTAAGCATGGAAAAAGGTTTATAATTTCTGGGCCCGACCTTGCTATATACTTAATTAGTAGTTTATGGCTCAGTGTTTCTTCATGGGGACGGAAGACTCTGGTCAGACTGAGATGATGGGCTGATCGGCGTTTTTTTTCTGATCGCACATGCAGTTTTGTTACGAATGGTATAATGCAAGTATACTGTTTTTATGGTGCTACGTATATGCTGATAATGAAATGTCATGAGTTTTACTGCCAGATCTGTAAAAACTTTAAATATTAACAACTCTCTCCTTGTATTTCATAAGATTTGGAATTACATGAAATGCCTTTAACAACTCTCCCCTTGTATTTCATTAGGCATCATTAGAATTGGAATTGCATGAAATGCCTTTAACAACTCTCCCATTGCATTTCATAAGGCATTATTAGATTTGGATTTACATGAAATGCCTTTAACAACTCTCCCCTTGAATATTATAAGGCATTATTATATTTGGAATTACATGAAATGCCTTTACAACTCTCCCCTTGTATTTCTTAAGGCATTATTAGATTTGGAATTACATGAAATGCCTTTAACAACCCTTCCCTTGTATTTCATAAGGCATTATTAGATTTGGATTTACATGAAATGCCTTTAACAACTCTCCCCTTGAATATTATTAGGCATTATTATATTTGGAATTACATGAAATGCCTTTACAACTCTCCCCTTGTATTTCATAAGGCATTATTAGATTTGGAATAACATGAAATGCCTTTACAACTCTCCCCTTGTATTTCATAAGGCATTATAATATTTGGAATAGCATGAAATGCCTTTTACAACTCTCACCTTGTATTTCATAAGGCATTATTAGATTTGGAATTACATGAAATGCCTTTAACAACTCTCCCCTTGTATTTCATTAGGCATTTTTAGATTTGGAATTAAATGAAATGCCTAATGTTAAAAAATGTTTCGACACAGTATGTTGTTATTTGATTTGATTGCTTCTCTGGAACGATGCATTGCATAAGTTAGGAAACCTCCGTGCGAGTTAAACATTTTTGTGTGTTTTTAACAACAGTACAGTCAATGAAGAAGATTCGGCCAGTAAAGTGTATTTAAGCCGCCCCACCCCAGTGGCCTAGACTGCTTTCCGTTCTACCGTGGTGATTCTGTTGCTGTATATGCATTGTTTGTTGTTGTCTTGCGCGGATCCAGAAAGTTTTTGTCAGAGGGCTCTGGGGTCCAACTTTGACAAGTTTTTTTAGTTGATGAGGGAAGGGAGGATCCAAATATCACCATTCGCTAGCGTGCCGATGATGGCCCAGCATTGATGCTGGCTTGTTAGCTTTGTGATTTACCAGTATTGCTCTAAGAAATCCTATATTCCGCGCATGGTTGTTCCAACTTTGTCCGGTGTTATTGTGTAAGGCCTTTGCCAAAGTAATGCATTACTTAGTGTCCTTACCAGCTTTGCAATCATCTCGCTGAGGATGTGAGAGCTGATCTCAAACTCAAAATAAAGCGCAATGATTGGCTGCTTGCGGACACGTGTCCACAAGCAGCCAATCATTGCGCTTTGTTTTGAGAATGAACTCAAGTTTTATATAACCACAGTGCCTGGTTGCCTTACTTTGCTGTGGCTGTCTTTGTTCTTTGTCTCTTCCTCATGGTGTCATAGATTTGTCTGCAGGCTGAGAGTGTGTCTTTTTCTGATCATACCCATTTTCCTTGCAGGCTTGCATACTGTATAACCCATAATATCAGCGGCACCAACATTTGGCGATTTTATGAAATGATTAACATTTTGGCGTAAATAAATTTTGGCGGTTTCTCATTTAAATGCCCTTTAAAGTTATTTTCTGTCCTCATAGGGGCTACTTGAAAGGAAAGACTATGCTCCCCATATTCATTTAATAGTAGCTTATTTTAGATTGGGTTACCTACTCTTCCGTTCAAAAATGTTTTTGATGATACTGGTACCAACATACTAAGGGTGCGTGTCCATTTATTGCTTAATGTGTAAATGAATCCAAAACTGTATTTTTGCGATTTTTTTTATCGCAATAGCGCCAATAAAATACCCGCCAAATATAGGTATTTTAAAGTATTCCAATGATATTAGATCTGCTCTATATTGCTCCATATAAATACATAATAATTACAATTAAACTATATTTAAACCATATAAAGTTCTTTTATAGCATTGAAAAGGAACTCGTTATTATAATGAAATGTATTTTAAAGCAGTTAAATTTAATGGTTAAAATCAATGCATATAAAATAAAAAGATTGTAATTAAAAAGTAAATATGAAAATGCAACTTTTCACATGCCCTAGAAGACACTTTATCCAACCGAAATTGCTTCTATCTATTTGACTGCTAATGTTGTCTGCTAATAATCTTTGCTCCATCTTGTACCCAGAGCATGCCAAACGTCAGGCCTGATCTGGATCCAAATCTTTTGACACTCTGATTGATATTCCTGAAATATTTTAACTGTTAAATTTGAAAAAAATATCAACAGACGACAAGAAGGAATTGAAAACTACATGAAATCTAGCGTGTAAAGGTAGCAAATGTACGGAGTGTCACTTATAAACTTTGGTATACATTATCATTAGATTATAGATAACATTCGTGGAACTTTGTATGCTTACAAAATATCATTGATAAGCTGGCAAATTTTGTTTGAAAACATTGTTCAGATTTTTGTTATCTTGAACTTAAGGTGACATTCTTTAAACTGTTATACCTAGATGAATTTTAACTCTTTGCACGCTGGATAATTTTTGCAAGCTATATTTTCAAAACTTACTTTTTCAAAAACATCTTTCAGGAATACATTACAGTCAGCAGTCGACCCTAGCGGTCCAAGTTAACCAGCGAATCAAATACAGAGTTTTGTTAAATTCAACTGTTTGACATTACTCATGCGCGGATCCAGAGGGTGTGGGGACAGGGAGTCCGAACCACCCTTGAAAAATCACAAAAAATATAGGATTTCTTAGCAATACCGGTCTGGATCCCCTGAAAAACCACAAAGCTACCTGGGCCACCATCGGCACGCCAGCAAAGCGCCATTTAAATGGCGTTTCGCTGGCGGGCCGAAGATGGCCTGCTTATGGTGGTATTTGAGTCCTACCTCCTCTCATCAACTAAAAAAACTTGTAAAAGTGGGACCCCCTCAGACAAAACTTTTTGGATCCGCGCATGTTACTATAATGCTAATGGTTTCTCTTTTAGTGGCGACAGTTCAAGTCACTTTGGTGGTATTCATGAAGTATATTTTTGGAAAAGTCTGTGCTGTGTGGCGGCCCTAAAAAGTATCCCCGCACTTTCATTTAATGCTCTTACTATTCCAATCCGTACAATTATCGTTTCCTCATATTTGCCTTCTCACATATTTTATTTTTAAAAAAAAGTCGCAGATGCTGACAAGTCGATCAATAAATCAGGTATTGCACTGCTTTCAACTTTCAAATATTGGGACTCCCACTTCTGTATTTTTAACTTAATTGACAGTTTATCTCTTTAATCGGGTAACTAATTGCATCGCCATTTCAGAAATCTTAAATCTGATGACATGTGCCTGTAAAGGTTTACTATATATGGAACAATTACTTTTTCGAATATTGGACACCCACTTTTGGAGTTTCAAAACTGACAGTTGATTGTTTTTCGAGTCAAGTGATGACATTCTTAACTCTTTCCTTGTTAGCATGACTCTTGTCGTCTATTGATAAAATTTACAAACTTTTTAGACACAATGTCAATTATGATCTTGATAATTTTTTTGTAAAAAAAAGAAAAAAAGACAGCATACCACAACAAATGCATGCAAAAGCACAAGCAAAAACTCAAAGAGTTTTAGCAGGTTTGCATTGCGTTGCGTTAGGACAACTGATTATACATAAAAGACGAAATCTTGGTATGTGTATGTAAAACTTATTATTTTAAGACGTAACCTTATTTTTGTTCGAATAAGGCCAAATTTCAAGTACATAATAATTCTATCATTATTGTTATCTTGTATTGAATAAAAGCTATAATAAAAGACTGGGTGTTATTATTTCACCCTATTGTCTTAATTATTAGCATTGTTATTGTTCGACTTGTTACAATTATAGAGTAATGTTAGATTATAGGGGCCTCGACGCGAGAAAACCTTTTTTCAGGTGTTTGCGAACAAAAAAAGGCGTAGACCATCCTACGCATTCGCGCAGTCTGATCAGCGCCTTTATTATCCGCTTATCGGGAAGTGTTATATCTTAACTTGATACAAGCGAAATTTCATTTTTAGCCAGTCTCTGTAGCTGAACAGGCTGGTCTGAACCTCACTTTGTCGTAAACCCTGAATACAGGTTTTGCCAGTAAGCCAGATTCTGGAACTTAGGAGTTACTTCTCATGTTAACTGCATTGCTGCACATTGCCTGATAAACGTTGTCTATCTCACGGCATGTGCCTTTATCCAGTTAGGCACATCCGTCCGAACGAGATATAGTATGTGAATCCTAATATAATATCTAATTCGAAATAACATATCTGAATCGAGATATAGCATACTATATTTCAATGTAGATATACTATCTCCTTCGAGGTACATAACTCCATACATCCGGTTATCTATATTTCATTTGAAATATTATATCTAAAACACCATATACTTTTAGGAAATTTCAATTTGATGTATATGCCTGATCTAAATATTATTAGACTTATATCATCTTGAGTCGCTTAGCCGCTAGACTATAAGGAATATATAAATGATATACAATGTAACGATCCGTCGTCCCGAGAATCATATGCATCACGCGGCTTGCCGAGCGATGACAAATGAGTCGCAACACTGCGGCATTTTGACAAGTGTAGACTCAGACGAGCCTGTGTAGCCTCCTTTTCAGCTTAGAAACTCCAAATAATATTCGATCAGTAGCCTTAGAGTCATGGAATATTCTAGCGACTAGCAAAAGCTCTGATCAGACTGCGCGTATGCGCAGGCTGGTCTGAGCCTTTGCTGGTCGCACATAGGCCTAAGGTTACGACATTGTTGGAAATCCCATGTTGCGGCTCAATTTAATGGTGACACAAATAGATTCCTTTTCTTGCTCACCACCAAACACCTCATTTTTATTGGGAAAAAAACGTGAAAAGGCTTCCATAAAATCCTGAAGCAACTGGATGGGTAAGGTGGCGGCCAATGCGTCTAAATAGTGCCAAACAGTGTCGCCACTGTGTGTGCGGTGCGTGCATGGGTGCGTGTGCGCGACATTTAAGTCATATAAGCCAGCACAGAAGATTTGGTACTTATCGCAATGTGGTGAAATGCTTCTTATAATCCTGTGAAGCTAGATGTCTAAATGCTGGTCTAAGCTTTCACCTTTTGCGTATGCGAGCATCGAATGCTCTGGCTAGTCCGTTCATACGCGCATACTCGCCTGAGCCTGCGCTGCTCACCAATGTACGTGATCAAATGCAAGTTTAAAACTGATTGCCCCTTTCTAAGGTATGTTGTCTCAAACCTGGCGCCATATTAGGCCTACATACGAGGATCGGGGCATATCTTGAAATGATGTATCCTTTTACACTCCATTCGACTTGAGTTTCTACTGTACATGTATCAAGGTTTCCAACAACTTGACAAACAATGTGTCCGGTGGAATATTTGAAACGTTACTTGCATTTGCTTCGACATTGGAGGACGATCCCACTTTCGACTCTAATCTTTGTAAAAGTTCCCCGGTGAACTTTCCCATGACGCTGGCTTTTTTGTAGTTATAAATTATTTCTATCAAATTCAAATTTGCGCTCTATGCGCAAATTGCCACGAGACTGCGCATGACGCAACAAAGACCACGTGTGCAGATTGAGAAAAAACAATATTTCGATCGAAATATATCGGATATCTCGATTGAATTAACATATTTCGTTCTGGGTATATTACAAGTGGGGCACATCTCGATCGGCATATGATAATTAGGCATATCTAGATTGACATATTATATCTCATTCGAACGGATGTGCCTAACTGTTATCAGGTCATGATGACGTAGGACTTTTAAATGACGTCGCCAATGACGCTAAATCGAGACAAAAGTCGATGATTAGTTTGAAGAGTGAAACAGTGGATAAACTAATAAATAGAATACCAGTTTCACGTCTTTTGATATCAAGTTTACCAGGCTTGGCTTCGAGAAGGAATATTGAATCGCTTGGCAAGCCTCGTCGTGTCAACAAACGTTCTCCAAACATTACCTGGTAAACTTGATATCTTAGACACTCATCTAGCTAGTATTCTCTATTTCTCGACAATCCTCGCGATCTCAACAAGCGTTCTCCAGGCCTTGACTGGTAAACTTGATATCAAAAGACACTCTCCTAGTAGTCTCTATATCTCGGTACGCCTCATGATTCAATAAGCGTTCTCCATGCCTTGCCTGGTAAACTTGATATCAAAAGACTCTCACCTAGCTAGTATTCTCTATATCTCGATAACAAGCGTTCACCAAGCCTTGCCTGGTAAACTTGATATCAAAAGACACTCACCTAGCTAGTATTCTCTATATATATCTCGGTAAGCTTCGCTATTCAACAAGCGTTCTCCAAGCCTTGCCTGGTAAACTTGATATCAAAGACACCTAGTATTCTCTATATCTCAGTTAGTCATGATTCAGCAAGTGTTCTCCAAGCCTCGCCTGGTAAACTTGGTATCAAAAGACACTCACCTAGTACTCGCTATATCTCTGTAAGCCTCGCGATTCAACAAGCGTTTTCCAAGCCTTGCTTGGTAAACTTGATATCAAAGACACCCAGTATTCTCTATATCTCGGTAAACCTCGTGATTCAACAAGCGTTCTCCTAGCCTTGCCTAGTAAACTTGATATCAAAGACACGTAGTATTCTCTATATCTCGGTCAACCTCGCGATTCAACAAGCGTTCTCCAAGCCTTGCCTGGTAGATTATATAAAGATGAGAACATAAAAAAAAGAAAAGAAACGAAAGTGCAACTTTATAACTTTATCTGTAGCTGGACCCACTGTGGCTCAACTTGAGGTTTTCTTTAGCTCTGACTATCTGTGAGTCTTGAGCATTTTTCTTTGTTTCATCATGGTGTGTTAATTTGATTAGATTGTTTCTCCATGATGATACATTGCATTAGTTAGAAGGCTTCCATGCGAGCTGAACAGTTCTTGTACTTCAACAACAGCAGAACCTAGGGCGAAGATTTGGTGCCAGTAAAATGCATTTTAACCCCCCGGTGGCTTAGGCTGCTGTCTGTTCTAAGGCTGTGGTTATGTTGTTGTTGACGTTTTGTTTGTTGTTACTCCCATTGTGGACTCTGTTTCTGTTCTATGTTTTGTTTACGTTACTTTATGTCAATTCTAGCATTGCAATCATCTTGATGGGGGAAGAAAGAGTTGGTTGTTTTGCTTAATTTGTCTTCCTGGTGTCTCGTGATGGTTGAGTGGCTCTTCCTTGTGGTGCCGTGGGGTTTTCCTCGGTTTGTGATTGTGGCATTTCCTGATCATACTCACTTACTATTTTTGATATTTAACTGCAGTGTTGCACGTTGCCTGATAAACGGCATGTGCCTAAATATCAGGTCATGATGACGTTGCATTTTTTGAATGACGTCGCCAATGGCGCTGAATCGACACAAAATCGATCGTTACGTCATATTCGCAAGTTTGAAGAGCGAATCAACTTGGTAAGCTGATAAATAGAATACCAGGTTGACGTCTTTTGATATCAAGTTTACCAGGCTTGGCTTCTAGAACGCATGTTGAATCGCTCGGCAAGCCTCACGATATCAACAAGCGTTCTCCAAGCCTTGCCTGGTAAACTTAATATCAAAAGACACTGACCTAGTATTCTATATTTATCGCATATGCACAAATGACTCTAATAGACACATATGCCAACATGTCCACACTGTAAATTCAAATCAAACCCAGTTTTATTCAGCACACTGTTTATACAGTTATAGCATACAAATAATAATACAGCCAAAACGAGTTAAGTTCACCAATTTGGTCTTTTTTGTGTCCCATCCCCATTTTAGCATGTAAACAATGCATTTTCTAATTCTTTAAGGTTTATAAGTTTAGGCTTATGTCTTAACAATCAAAGAAAAGAAAAGCATTGGAAATGGCCAATAGTTATTCCTTACGACGTTTATCAATAGCAAGTACCCCTAAAATTGCCAAAAAATGCTGTCCCATCGTCATAGTATATGATTTTAAGAATGAATTATGCTCAAGTGGTTGTTGTTATAAGCAGTTTTCAACTTTATTTTATTGACACTTATATGTGCCTTTCATTTAATGTCCCTCATTTGATTGAAAAGTGAAAAACAAATTTTTTGAAGTGTAGATGAATAATGTCCCACAATCTAATGTGAATTACGTTACCAATTTAACCATCTCACAAATTACAAACCATGCATGTTAAGCTTCAAACATCTCTATGTCAAGAGGATTAATATGTGCATGGACAAAAGAAACTAATTTTGGGAAACATTTGTTAATTTTTCGCAGATGAAAAGATAACTGAGGTTGTCTAAAAAATCTGCAGTTTTGTGAATTACGTTACCCTATGTGTATTCTTTGTATAAGAAGAGGTAGAAATATTGCAATTGATGCCAATGTATGAACTATAACCTAACTATATAACGAACCATACAAGAACTTTACAAGAAGTTGTTTGCATAGAAAAAAATAAATGGAAACATAAATTTGTGAATTACGTTACTGTGAATTACGTTACTACAATTTTACTAAAATCAAAATACCTCTCTAAATGCATACGCTAGCTGAAACACATGTTTGTTTTTAATCAAAGCAAATCTGTCCCAGTTAATAAAGATCAATTTAAACCATATTACAGTTGTCATTTTACTTTAACAGGGATATACCTATATGCTCTGGGAACATCAACTCCCCTGTTCATGTAACTGACAAAGATACTCATTATATCAACACAACATATGCAAAGTAATCTGTTTGAAAAACAAAATCGAAAAGTGTAAATCTCTAAGGGATTGTTCGTATGGTATGAGCTGGATTAAACATAGGTAACGTAATTCAAAAGTAGGTAACGTAATTCACATTCTGCAAAAAACCCAGATTAGTCCAACCAAAGGGCCAAAGGCAACAAATTGGCGGTGATTATAAGTTTCTGACTTGTTGTTAAATGTTATTTTCTCTTTTTCAAACCATTTTATCTAGTTGCTGCTACCACAGGAGGTTATTTGGTGAATTTATGTGTAAACTTTGAAATTGGCACTCTCACTTTTGCATCCTGGTCCATTCCAGTTGATCACATTGACCTCAAATGTTCTCATGACTTACTATGCTGATAGCTTCTATGGTTTATATGATAGATAAAATAGTTAACTTGGATTTATAACTTCTTATCTGCAATTGAATCGAGCGAATTGGCTGTGTGAATTACGTTACCATGAACATTTTGCCATTTTTCTGAGAAGGACGTATCTTTGTGAATGATGCAAACTTTCTTTTTTTTGTAATATATGTACATGAAAAGTCATCTATTGAAGTCAAATTATTAATTCTGCATTGTCTTAGTTTGTAGTGAGCCACAAGAAGCTTTTAAACATATGGAATAATTAATATAATGTTTCTATAATCATATTTTAAAGTGGTTTTCCAACAAGATTAAAGAAACTAAATGAAACAGCTTACTTCCAATATGCAAAGGATGTTGTAAAAAGTGTTCGGCAACACACTAGAACCAGATATTTTGCAGAAAAATATATGTTTATACACAGGAAATAAGACTAGAGTGTAAGGTATGTAAATTACGTTACCGACCTATTGACACAATGTTCTTTATACAAGAATACAATTTATCATTTCCAGTACCAAAGAAGAATGTAATTCTTAATATTCATCATCTGGATGATCTGTACTCGAATCTAATCCTAAATGCTTACACAAATCGCCATGCACATACTGAATACTAAAAAATGATTGAAGTCTATAGTCCTTTAGGCATATGGCATAATGTATTCAACAAGTTCAATTTCATATATTTGCATTTATGTTGTAAAAACATCTACGTACGTCAAAATCCTTGTTACCTGCAAGAATGAAGAAGATCCAATTAAAAATGAAGGCGCTAGAGTGGTCGCAACATTATCCATCAATTTTTAAGATGATCAAGGAGAGCTAACTCAATATTAGGTGATGGGATCTTGACGAAATTCAAACTCATTCAAGCTTTTATAGTCGTCCTTCTTATCTGCAAGAATAAAGAAGATCCATTCAAATTGAAAGCACTAGAGTGGTCACAACGTTTCTCCCATTATTAGTCTATGGGAATTTTTCCAGATGCTCAAGGGCAGCTAACTCATAAGTCCTTGGTCGGATCCTGCAGAATTTCAAACTCATCCAATCTTTTATTAGTGTCCTTGTTAGATGAAAGAATAAAGAAGATCCAATAAAAATGTAGACACTAGAGCGGTCACAACATTATCCATCAATTTTCAAAATGCTCAAGGGGAGCTAACTCCAAAATAGATGATGGGATCTTGACGAAATTCAAACTCATCCAAGCTTTAATAGTTGTTCTTATTGTCTGCAAGAATGAAAAAGATCCATTCAAAATTGAAAGCACTAGAGTGGTCACAATATTTCTCCATTTATAAGTCTATGGGGATTTTTCCAAACACTCAAGGGCATGTAACTCATAAATCCCTGGTTGGATCCTGCTGAATTTCGAACCAATCCGAGATATTATGGGTTTACTTGTTGCCTGCAAGAATGAAGAAGATCCAATCAAAAATGAAGGAGCTAGAGTGGTCACAACATTATTCATTAATTTTTCTGACGCTCAAGGGCAGCTAACTCTGAAGTCAGCAATGGAATCTTGTCGAAATTCAAACTCGTCCAAGCTTTAATAGTTGTTCTTATTGTATGCAAGAATGAGGAAGATCCATTTAAAATTGAAAGCACTAGAGTGGTCACAACATTTCTCCCATTATAAGTCTATGGGGATTTTTCAAAACACTCAAGGGCAGGTAACTCATGAGTCCCTGGTTGGATCCTGCTGAATTTCGAACCCATCCGAGATATTATGGGTTTACTTGTTGCCTGCAAGAATGAAGAAGATCCAATCAAAAATGAAGGAGCTAGAGTGGTCACAACATTATTCATTATTTTTCGGACGCTCAAGGGCAGCTAACTCCGAAGACAGTGATGGAATCTTGTCGAAATTCAAACTCATCCGAGCTTTTATGGTTGGTCTTGTTATCTGCAAGAATGAAGAAGATCCATCCAAAAATGAAGGTACTAGAGTGGTCACAACATGTCTCCTATTATAAGTCTATGGGGATTTTTTCCAGACACTCAAGGGCAGCTAACTCATAAGTACCTGGTCGAATCCTGCCGATATTTCGAACCCGTCCGAGATTTTATGGTTGTCCTTGTTACCTGCAAGAATAAAGAAGAACAAATCAAAAATGAAGGAGCTAGAGTGGTCACAAGATTTTCCCCATTATAACCCTATGGGAGCTATCTGTTGCCATGGAAACCAGAGTTCTGATCCGACCTTATCCAAAACCTAATGCGATCAATCCCCCACCCCAATGATGCTTCTGATGAAATTTGATTATGATTGGCCAGCTGGTTTCAGAGATATTCATGTTTGAAAGTGTGGTCGGACGCACGGACGGACGCACGCACGGACGCACGCTCGGATGCCGGCTCAAGTCCCATACTATAAGCTCACCCTGAGCCTTCGGCTCTGGTGAGCTAAAAAGTAATGCATCACAAATGAATCAGGTGAACTGAAAGATCATAGTTTCATCTGATATAACTTTTATTTGTCTAGCTCAGTTAGTAATCATCTCTCTGCACTGTTGCTTATGTCTCATTTATGAGTTCCCCTAACACGGGTGGTAAACCTAGGAACTATCACGAAATTGTGTTAACATAATTTTGTTCCCAAGCCACATCCGGGACACGTCGTGCTAGTTTCCAGGCCGAAAATTGGATTAAGAGAGGTTGGTGTCACTTTCATTTTTGTTTTATTTTACAACTAAGAACGAACTATGGTGAAATCCGACAATGTGGTTCCGTGTAAATATGTCTCAGCGTTCCTTCTGGCCCGAAATTTTGCTTGAAAAGTTATTTTCTTTCTTTAGGTTCGTGTTTCCCCACTGAGCATCGGACCAACTTTCCCCCAAAGTTCAAAGGATTTTAGCCCATATCTTTCAAATTAAATTGAATTTGATATCATTTGACGATGGAAATGATAAAAAGACCCTGAATAAACAAATGATATCAAATTCAATTTAGTTTGACAGATATGGGCTAAAATCCTTCGAACTTTGGGGAAAGTTGGTCTGATGCTCAGTGGGGAAACACGGACCTAAAGAAAGAAAATAACTTTTCAAACATAAATTTGTGCTAGAGGGGACGCTGAGACATATCTACACGGAACCACATTGTCGGATTTTACCATTGTTCGTTCTTAGTTGTAAAATAAAACAAAAATGAAAGTGACACCAACCTTTCTTTATCCAATTTTCGGCCTGGAAACTACCACGACGTGTCCCGGATGTGGCTTGGGAACAAAATTACGTTAACACAATTTCGTGGTAGTTCCTAGGTTTACCACCCGTGCCTAAGATACTGCGCAGATCAGGCCAGACCTGGCCCGACAAAATGCCGGGCGTGGTGATTAGAAAAAAATCAATTCTTTTTTTCATTTATTTGTCTTTGATTGGAAAGGTTTTTTTATCGTTTGAAACTGCCGCTATTTATTTATTTTTGTCAAAAGCGGACAGCAGATATATAGCAGCAAACAACAAGTAGAACACTAACTGAAGTGCACATTAAATTTTCCCTAACTTGATCAACGACAGGCCTGGGCAATTAAGACCAATCTGTGAATTTGTCTGACATTTCGGAAAGATATAAACAAATACAAATAATATATAAATCCATGTTTGCGAAACGGTTATGTTCACTTGACTAGTCCATTTTAAGGTCCATTGTTTCTTATTATTTCTTATGATATGGACCACGACGCGAAAAAAAACCGGTCTTCCGGGAGTTGCGAACAACACAGGCGCTGACCATCCTGCGCATACGCGCAGTCTGATCCGCGCCTTTGTTATTTGCTTATTTGGAAGTATCATATTAAGACTTGATACGAGCGAAATTTAAAATTGTCTAGCTAGTCTCCGTAGCTGAGCAGGCTGGTCTGAGTCTCGCTTTATCGGAAACCCTGAAAGTGTGCATCGTGCGGCGTCTGGTCAGACTTACAAGATATAAATCATTGATATACATTGATAATTGATAAAAAAATAATGTTTACAGACAGTGGATACTCTGGTCGTTGTTGGACCAAGATTTTCATTGTTCGCAAAATGACCTTTTATGAGAATCTATGATATAATTTAAAAAAAACATACATGTTTTCATTATGAACTTACACAGATAGATCACTGATTCACCAAATTAATATTTTTAACAACCCAGTGTTTAATCAGGACCTAAGATTATTTGTATGATGACTCAGAGCAGTCTGGACCCCCAACATCCATCAAAAGAATAAACATTTCTTTATAATAATGTTATGAATGAAAATAGTTTGCTGTTTTGAACAGTAAAGATCTTGATTCACTCCTGCACAAGGTCGCAAAATAGTCTGATCGACCAGTTGAAATGAAGAATTGACCAGATAGTACCGTATATTATCACAGTGGGAACTGGCCAGTTAGTAAATTATCACAGCGGGAATTGACCACCAACAGTTCTTTAATGGCACAAAGGTGTTGCTTTTATTATTTGGAACAATGTGAGATCATAAGTATAACTTAAAATGAGCCGTGACAAGTGTAGACTCTGTTGAGCTTGTGCCTGTTTAACTGAAAGATTGTTGATGGGACGTAAAGAATCAAATCAAACAAACAAATACATAGCTATATTGGGCCTGATGTTTGGCTTAATGCATATAACAAGGGTACTCATAGCAGAACCTCATTTTCACAGTTCTAACGAGTAGAGTACATCTAACGTACGCGGCCCTAAAGTCGTCACCTTGACGCATTTAGGCGATTGTCCCGGATAAGAGACACTCACTGACTAAGAAGAGACTTTAGCAGATGGTAGTTTAACCATCCAGCTAGTGAATAAACTAAAGAAAATGGCTTGAAACTACCCGAAAACAACGTTAAAAGACCGATTTTGTCAAGAGGGGTCTGACTGACGACTTTAGGACCACCAAGACCTAAAGTCGTCAGTAACTAGGCCCTAAGGTCGTCAACGATGGGTGGTGTTTTTGTGACCCTATTTGTGCAGTTAAGGGCTGAGTTGTGGCACTTATTTATTTAAATGTGTGTGTGTTTGGCCTCAGAGACGTCCTGGCAGTCTGAGCACCGGTGCTGGTGGTCCTATGGGCGTTCTACGCATAAGGGGCAGTGTTGGTAGTCATAGGCGTGTACTATATGTCTAAGTGGTGGTGGAGGTCATTTTAGGGACACACTGGTGGTCTGAGAGTCGGTGTTGATGGTCCCAGGAACATACTGGAGGTCTCGTTGGTGGTATTGGTGGTCATATGGGCGTACTAAAGGTATGAGTGGACTGACAATGTTCGCATTCCTAGACGTGTTGTCTAATTTAGTGACAGTGTAGGTGATTGAAAGGACGTATTGAAGGTCTAAGTACCTTAGTGATGGTCTAAGAAACGCATTGAAGGTACGAATGGCGGTATTGGTGGGCTTACAGACGTATTAAAGGTCTGAGTGGTGATGCTACTAGTCGTTGGGGTATTTTGTGTCCCTGAGTAGGTAGTTGGTAGTAATCGGTGTGTATTGAAGCTCCAAATGGCGGTGGTGGTATGGATGTATACTAGGTTGCCATGATCCTGTGAGCACACATGAGCGTACATTTATATATAGATCAAAGTGGTGTGGTCGGCGTATACTTAAACATAATACCTGAGAGATAGTGTTGGTCGTTTAAATGTCTTTATTCAGGCGTTAATAGTCCTGTAGGCGTTCTGAATATGGTTGGCATACATGAGCCACTTCATGAGTAACTATGTCTTTGGGTTTTGTAACCTATATACTGATTTAAACTGGCATGCTCAGCTACTCAGACTTGAAATTTAGGAATTGGCAATTATGAGCATTTAATAGGCTATATATTATCTAGACAACGAAAACAAGAGCTTACCAGACTGTGTGCAGGCTATTATGGTGGAAATGAAACCCCAGCACATTTATGGCACTGCCAGCACTCATCAGGTTAACCCCGACACTTAAGCCCCGCTATGTCTCTGTTATACATGCCTCCCACCCCCCCAAGGAGGGAGATATACGAAAGACTGGTGCATAAAACGAGTGAAAGTCGTTGTTACAACACAGACGAAGTGAGTTAGCAGGGAGAAAAATCACCCATTTTTATGAAGCCCAAAAGTCGGCAGGTCGGACCTAAAGTCGTCATCTCACTTTTCACCCTATTATTTCTGTTAGGAATTGTCTTATCGGTCATAGGAATGTAATTATTGCTATTTCGATATCTTCTGTACATGTAAAAAATGCAAGTGTTTATGTGGAACAGATGTACAGTATAGTAATTTCGTTTCGCCAGATCGATATCAATATCACCTTCAGCTCTCGACAGACTCCCAATTTTGCATACAATTGGGTACCCCCATTTCAACGCCTACCACTCGGACGCCTTTTATACATTGGCTGTAGTTTATATATCAATACACAGGGCATATAATTTCCTTTCAAATGATGCCCCCTCTAAGAAGTTTAGATGATGTGGACGGAAGAGAGTGAGGCCAAAAGAAAACTGACGACCTTACGGCTATGACGACTTTAGGGCCGCGTACGTTACATCATGTTTTAACTCTTTGCATATTGAGTATTTTTTCATGCTTTTTTGTCAAGCTGAATACTTTAGGTACTACATTCCCTCCCAATTTTCACCCCGTTAATCTGCAACATTCCAGTTGTTTTCATGTATTTTAAAGCGGCGTGGAAAATAGTGTGGATCCTGATCAGGTATTTAGTCCGAAGTCAGCTGATCTGGATCTATAGTGTTTTCGAAAAACGATAAATTTGGGTTTACAACGCACGAAGACTGTGGTCAGCTTTTGCATCTGACGCACAACCATGTCGCATTAAATTCATTCATAGTTTCTTCAAATGGCACTTTACCCAGAAAGTCGTCATTCAATAAAAACCATAAATCTGTCTTTTTATTACTATCAAGATAAGACATTTAGCCCCAGGGATTTTATGACACCTCGGATAATCGCATATCGCCGTTTACTTCCGTAGAAAACCCGAAGTTCTTCAGAAATTACCTTTGAGAGTCTAAAAATCGATCGTCACCAGAGAGAAGTACGAGTATTCTGCCAGATGTCCTTGCGGGACTCGAACTTGCTTCCTCTATATTAAGAGTCCTGTGCTTAGCCCACTACACCATTCATGGTACTACCGTTTTGATACATTGAATTTCAGAAAACCAAATTTATTCCCGTATAGTTGGCGAAAATTATCGATAATAGGTCTGAGAAATAATTAGCATAGGTCACTACCTTTGAACTTCAGGGTCAAAAAATGCGACAATACAACTAAGAAACCCGCGAGATGATATCAAATCTATAATGAAACGTTTGAACAATATATTACAACCTTCAGTCGGGCTGTCGGTGCAAAATACCAGCGATTTTGAGTTAATTCAAGAACTTGTATGTAACAGAGCAGGAAAAAAATAGAGTAATCGGCCACAGGTGCTACCTCACTGCGGATTCAGTACGCTTAAATGGATCATTAAACAATGTTATCACCGGAAAATATTTTACAGCGGAGCGGATAACTGCAGTTACGGGTATCTTACAAATTTAAGTAGAGTTGTCTTCCGTAATATTCTTCGTTACTGAGGGCAGGTGTTATGTCAAAAAACATGTTATTGAAGCTCTAGAAGGGGTTTAAAGAGTTTGCGAACGAAGTGAGAAGGTACGAAACATTTTGTTAGCTTTTATTTTTATTTTCAGGTTCAAAAAACTGCTAGTGCGGCAATCACTGGCCTATGTATCTGTATAGTTGCAGAACTGCGACTTTAGATTTTTTTTTCGATCTAGCTGAATCTAAAGTCGCAGTGTTTTTGTGCACTATCTTCACCAGTGATGGAGTCCCCTTTTGTTTTGGGAAAAACTTGTTTCCTTGACAATCCAACCATTTACACGGTGTAGCATCGACTCCGGAACTTGGTACCAGGTGAATCGAATGTCAACACAGACATGGCATGTAGTGGGGTGAGTCAAACGTTTTTTTAGTGGTTTGCAATGAGCGCCTGCCTTCGAAGTGAATAGAATTCATCTTTAGAGAAGTCAAGCACTTGTCCGTGCCCGCCAAAATGATCAATTCTTGCTGTATGTGACAAAACATCGTGAAACACTGCCAGCTGGTACCGCTAAAAACAGCATGTCCCATCGAAAAATGTTTGTTTCTGCATTGTTAAAACCGTTTTCAACCTCATTTTCAATGCCAAAATAATGAGCATATTGGAAATCACGTTCAGTATAAGTTTTATTTGTAATGATCTTGATTTGACTGATATATTATCAAAAACAGAAAACGCTTTGAGTACGGCAATTTACCAGTCCGAAGTACGGGAACTTGAAAAAAACATTAAATTTATAGTACGGCAATTTGCATCGACATGTTTGTCCGTGAAAACTCCCCAAACCACCCAAATCACCATAAACGAACACCAAAACCAGCCTCTCCAGCTTCAAACAACCTCATGTCCCCAAACACACCACGCCTGCATGGAGATTGACCATGAAATAATTTCTACGGCCATTCTCATCCCTTCCGCTGAACCATTTAAGAGGGTTGTTGTCAATTAAAAGCCAAAGTATGTGCACTGTACTGGTTAACCGTTCCAGGAAAAAAGTGTGGTCAGGTGAGCGAGAAAGAGATCAGGGGGAGTTAATCTCCCTCTTGCAGTGATGGCACTTGTCTACTGACACCTTTAGGTGTTTAGCACAGTGGTAGGCCTATCTATATGGCCTCTGCTGGTTGATTTTTTCTCGCACAACGTGCATTCATACTTTCTTCAAGATGTTTATTTTTTATGTGCAATGACATCTCAAACCGACTCGTAAAGGATTTCCCGCACTGATCACATACATGTGTGCCAGATGTTGAAGGACGGCCCTCATGTGCTTATTAAAATTGCTCTTGTCAATTGTTTTTGTTTTTTTTGTTTTTGTTGCTTTACGTCCCATGTCAACAGCTATGGTCATTACGGGACGGTGTATCTTGTCAATTGTGGCATAGCCACAGTCCCATAACTGACTTTTGCCCACTGTGTTAATACTTTCTTCTAATGGAGTTGCCTCAAATGACGCGTCAAGGTCCAACGTCTGAAAAACACACAAAACTACATCTAATAATATTTTTTTTACTATCCACACGCCAGCGCGTAGACAAAGATTTGATTAGATCCTGGTAAATCAAGTCACATGGAGCAATCTAACGATCCCAAAAGACATCAAAGGACCATCAGTATTGCTAATAATTATTACAAATTGTAAAATTAACCTTTACTCTTGATTTCGACTTAAATTGTATGCCAGTCAGGGTCTGAAATATGAATTGTTCAGCGTAGACCAAGCTTTTTTGAAAAAGTTTAAACTTGTGTTATAGTAAGGGAAATAATTAAGTGATAATACGAGCCGAAGCCCACAACCACAAAGCCAATAGAACTCAAACTTAAGTCGAGTTCAAACGGCTCTGGTTACACTAAGACGAAAACCACACAGACGTAGCTAGGAAGCTTTGGGGGAGGGGGTGTTAAGCCTCAATACTTGTGGGGAGGGGGGGTGCACGATGTTTTGGCAGAGAGGTCCATTTTTTACTTTTTTGATAGGGGACACTGTTAGCGTGACGACATTGGGCCACCAGCGAAACGCCATTGAATTTGCTAGCAAACCGATGATGGCCCAACATGGAATGCTAAGTTGGCAACTTTGTGATTCTTCAGTGGATCTGGACCAGCATTGCAAGAGAATACTATATTTCTGCGATTTTCAGGGAGATCCAGAGACACCTGCCCCTCCCTCGGATACACGCATGAGTACCTGCAGCATTTTCAGTACAATACAAGAGGGTCCGTGGAAGCACCCCCAAACCTCCACAAAACCATATCGGACCAGGCTCAACCGCAAACTAACCAGCACGTATTGCATACAATCTCACGACCAGGATAACCAGACTTTTGCGCATCATGCGTGGGCCTCTCTCTCAGGGCGATTAATACAAGTACTTTAGTTTTCCGTTAGAAAAAAAGAAACTGGTAAGGGATCTAAGCATATGGGCCCCTCTGTGAAATTAGCAGGCGAAAAAAAGTGAAAATCTGGATCCGCGCATGCGCAAATGCGATGAGCACCAAACCCTGGTGCACTTAGACGTACATGTTTGCCCAGTGTTTGTGTGTGTGTGTGTGAGGGGGGGGGGTACTCTCTTTATATATACATATACCCCCAAATAAAATATTTTTCTGAAAATCCCCAAAAATATTGAAATTAAAAGATTTTGAACCCCCAAAAATGGTCTGAGCCTACATATGTGTGAAAAAATCAGAGTCCTCCCCCCACCCTCAAGTATGTTAGTACACGAGGCAACAGTTTGTCGAAGTGTTTCATTTATCTGGGCAAGTAAAGGGTTTACAATTGAGTTAGTGTAATGGGACAGGGAAAATTGAAAATTGAAGTCAGGATTGGTGGTGGTTTGGTGTTTTAATAACATTTCCGATTTCATCACAAATAATGTCTTATGACGTCACCTTTCAACGTCACGCTCAGTATAGTAAAACCCGGGAACATCTGATTGAATACTTTCTGTATCCATAATAGACCATACAGGCCCTCTTGAATCATCACGGAAATTGGTTGGTTCCCAAAAACAGCTTCTTCGAGTAGAATTCTATCATTTTCAAAATAAGTCGCCGTACTGTTCACTAGCAAGACGCCGTCCTGTGATTCTGTGTTGTGTCGCAAATTGCCGTACTCAAGTCATCGGAAATTTCTCTTGATTATATCCAACTCGGTTAGTTTTTGGAGAAAACTTCTGCTTCAATATATACACTAGTGATGTCAAAACATGTGCATAACAGCCGATTGAATTTGGCATCCTCCACTTACAAGATTACAAGGCGAGTTTTGAAGCTGACATGATTTTTCGCGGTACCAGGCAGCTACAATTACAGTAAAAAGTAAACTAAAATCACTTTCATATCATTGTTGGGTGTATATTTCAAAGATAAATATGTTCAGATAAAAATATATCCATCTTAACGCATAACGCCGTGATAAAACAGCATAATAACAACTTTTTCTTACCGTCGTCATGCCTGCCATTTGTTTATAATCGATAAAGTTGGTAGCAAGTTCCGGAGTCGATGCTACACGGTGATTAAGACTTCTCCATGTGTTTTACATACACAACCAAAGTTATAAAAATGTTACCATTGACTTCGTTATTATGACACGATCAATGCAATCTGTTATATCATGTTCTTGTTGTTGTTTTTAGGCTCATCGCAGCCATTTTGCATGCTTTTCACGAGCTAGGGGTGATGTAAACTGGTGCCCTGTTATCGTCTCGAATCGACAACAGGTACCCCCTATTCTATCATTGGCTGTGATTAGTTTATTGATTGACCAATGAGATGACCTGTTACATTTCAAGTTTAGCGTGGGTTGCAAACTGTTGGGCAGTTACGATATTTTGTTAATTTTAATCACTAAAGCAAAGCGAGTTTTGCGAAAAAACAAGTACACACTGAGATACCTACCTCAAATTAGGTTGAATTTATTGTATCTAAATCTCTCATGAATCGTCCGCTCGATCGTCGGCGCCATTTTTACACAATTCAGAGTTACTTCCCTTAGATCACGCCTATCCCGTGATTCTCGTTGACGGTCAGAATTTTGACCGTCTAGATTAGCCTATACCTGACCCTAGATAGGTATATCAAGGGGAGGGAACCAGACTAGGGGTGATGACGTTTTTGCGATAAAATTCGGATGTTGAATTGATGAGACGAACTTAATAAAACGTTGAGAAATATTATAATCAAACCCGGTACTGGTTATACTCCCCATGACTATGTAAGGTTTTTCAAAAACTCAGTACATTATTATAATAAGATTAACAGTGGATTTTGGACATTAAAAGAAACAAGTAGGTGTTTGAATTTTGAAAATCAGGGCAAAATTGTTAAAGCTATTGATTCTGTTAACTTACTCAATGTTGGTACGCTCGCAGCAGTCACGTTTCTGTATTATTGTGCATTGTAGCGCCCCCTATTTTCTATTAAATTATAACGAGTAATGACCTATTTCAGAAAATGAAAGTCGATTTCCAAGGATGGTTTGATTTCAATTTAATATAGCATGCCAAAGAAAATGAGATACTTACTTGACAGAAATCCCTAACAATCACATACCCCACTCGTATAAATCTAATTTTCGGAAAGGAAGCTTTGTCATGTCCCAAAATGTCATAATCAGACCGAAAATGGACTTTTCCAACAAGGCGGACAATTGTTATTCTGATCATGTGCTCACGTGACAAGTTTCCCGCCAAAAGTAGCAAGCTAACGCAAGAGTACATTGACCTCTGAACCGAGAGAGGGTCAGCGAAGCGATGGATTGAAAAGATCAAAATCAAATTACTTTTGCACAGTGATCAGTAAGATATTAGTGAAAGAAAATATTTTTTATTTCATGGCTTACCTTGCTGCACGCTGAATAGCTTTACCATCACACGCTTATGTTCAAATAGGCTATCAGTCAATACACACAGTTGGTACCCATCGTTTTTAAGGCGCCACGTGAATCTTATATAGAGACATTGGGTGTTTTGTCCTTCTTTTTAAACATGTGCGCAATGGTTTATGATTAGAATTGTATAATGATGTCATTGTTTGAATATGCAAAACCATTTGGATTTTTTTCTATGTATTTCCTGTTAGCGGAAGTGGGGGAGTTCCTTATCTGAAAATAGTCAATTTTCAATCCAGTGACATCCGTCGGAATACAGAACCAGGGTGAAAAATTTGCATACTAGGTTGAAGATTGACCTTTATTCGTATATTAAAAGAAAACCTATTACAAATGGTGAGAGAGGTCACCATAAAAATCAACCTGTATGCACCCATTGCCATTAAGACCTCCTCGGACACAGTTTGTACATATCCAACTGGGTAGTTCTCGATGGCAACAAATTGGCAAAAGGCGGCCCCAGTTAGATCGGTAATTGGTCATCTTTTTTTGCAAATATCTACATGTAACAAATGTATGGTGAGATGGTATTGGATTCTTTTAATCTCAACAGACCAGGTATGATCATTTTTAGGCCAATTATGATAATAAGGAAGGTAAAAGAAAACATTATATAAGTCAGATTTTGTTATTTAATGTTGTTAAAACATCTGTGTATTCAGAAAACGGAAAGTAAACGGGTCATTGTCAGTACATTAAATACCAAAACAAATTCGTGCGTGACTTTAGTACCCACAGAAAAAGCATGCTCTTCAGCTCAGAAGACAAAAATGACGCCATGTTTTGAAAACAAATAGTGTAAACATTCTGTGTGGACTGGAGTATTTTATCATTTTAGAACTAATCAGGTATGCATCAGCGGCAAACTAAATAGCAAAATACAGATAAACCTATAAACATACAAAATGGAGTAGTGTTAGAGGAAGACACTGTTTGGAAATGTATTTTCAACTTGGTTTACGTCAACGATAACAGTAAGGGAAAAGATAGAGGCTTAAAAAATCAGGGCTATATGATAACATAAAATAATCAAAGCACTGAGAGTACTGATGGAAACGATGTCTTGTGATTTTAGTTCTTGTTAGCTAAGCAGAGTGCATTTTTGTAGATGATATTTTAGGAATATTTGAATTTGTATATTGTATATTTTTCTGACCAATGATGAAGGAAAAGTTTGATATGATTTCTATTTTTAGTTTTTAGTTTTAGCATAACAGAATTTTGAAGGGGCATGAGACAAAATATCAATCTTATCATTTCAAACATGGGCTGGTATGTCTTTAAACCCTTTTTCACTTTTAAGCTCTGGTGGCCATTTTGTTATGTGGGATCAAAAATAGTAAGTGAGTATGATCAGGAAATACCACAATACAAACCGCAGACAACCCCGTGGTACCGGGGGGAAGAGCTGCTCAACCATCACAAGACACCAGGAAGACAAATTAAGCAAAGCAACCAGCTCTCTCTCTTCCCCATCAAGATGATTATAATACTAGAATGGACATAAAGTAACGTACAACAAAACATAGAACAATTACAGACTCCCACAATGGGAGTAACAATAAACAAAAAGTCAACAACAACAGAACCACCGCCTTAGAACGGACAGCAGCTTAAGCCACCGCGGGGCTTAAATGCATTTTACTGGTACCAAACCTTTTGCCCATATCTAGCAGAGGGCATTATGCCGAATACATCACTGAAATTATTTTAAGAGTTTGGATTACTGGTTAAGAAGTTTAGATTTCTTTTTAGATTTTCCATTCGGTTCATTGTTGCCCTATTTTGAGGGTAATGCGATGAATTATTGCAAGCAGGAAACAATGGTTAAGGAAAGGTGGTTTATAGCCATTTCCTTTTGCCTAGCTCTTGATAACATTTTGTTCAGTGGAGCAACCCGTTAACATTTTGCTAACATAGACTTGCATTATAATTGCCTAAAAATTCCAACAAGGGCAATAACTAAAGTTTTAAGGGTCGATTTTGACGAAACTTATCGGATATCAGAGTACTTGATACTTATTGTGTACCAAATATGTATCAAATCTGACCAGTAGTTCTGAGATGTGGATGGAAAAAAATGCGACGGACAGACGACGCCAAAACTATATCCCTCCAACTTTGTCAGGGATTATTAGATATCAGCATAGCTACATACCTAAAAAGCTTTTAATATGTTATGTGTTCTGATAATTTTTATCACCTGGTAAAATATCTTGTTTGAGTTTACGTTAATTTCTCTGTCAAATGTCTCAAATTTGTTCCAAAATGTTCGCTTTTCCATTTTTAGCCCATTTTGATGTCCGTTTTTGGTAACCATAGCAAAGATAAGCGTCAATTTAAAATTTTTACTTTTAAACTTGGTATATTGTTCTAATAAACCAATAAGAACAAAATGGTGAAAAGCATTTTTAGCCCATATGTGGGCCAAAATAGCACCCCCCTGATGCATGTAGCTCTTTGGCAATATTAACTGTGTATAACTGGCATATAGTATTGATATAAAAAGAAGATTTATAGATGGTAAACTTAGGTTTCATTAAGAACATTGACAATAAAAAGTAAAAAAAAAGCACTTAAAAATAAAAAAGAGCAAAAAAAGAGCCATGACATGTGATTTCCAAAAATGTGGCATTTTGACAAGTGTAAACTTAAGCGTTGCATCGATGATCAATTATAATCACCAATTATAATCGATGATCAATCAAAAACTTCGTTTGATTGTGTTTTTGGTAATAATCGATGATAATTGAAAAACATCACACTCGATCCAATTTTAAGCTCCTATTCTAAATATGCAACTTTGCTACAAGGAATACCAGTTAAATGGAGAGTTAAATGGAGTTTGCTGTCAGGGCCAGTTGTGGTATTGGCTACTAGCACAAAGGCATTGATCAGACTTGACCCGAACCTTTGCGGTCACAGGAAATCTCATGTCACCTAATTCCTTGAATTATACCCAAATCAGCATTTGTAATTTGTAATATTCTTACAACCACCAGGTTGAGTTTTGTTCTTAATGGCACAGAGTATGCTCAAATAGCAAAGGTACAAGCAACAGCAAATTGTAAATTTGCAAGCAATTTGTTGACAAAATTTTTAAACAATATCATATCAGGTTTCAACGACTATTTAGACTTCTTACAGATCAAACATAATATGGAGTTTGTCAAAAAGCAAATAAAGCATTTTCACATGCTTCTGCAAAATATACTGTTTGGTTTTTTGTTTGATTTGATTACGTCCCATCAACAATCTTTCAGTTATAAAGGGACAGGTCTTCCTGGGTTGAAACCAGTACTAAGCTAGGATAAATGTGTCTTGCGCAAGGACACAGTGCAGTGACGCTGTTGAGGCTCGAGTCTGGGCCCCTTCATCTCGAGTCAAGCACTCTACCACTGAGCCACTGCATATACATATCTTTAACAAACATGCACTTTGTTTGTAAAAAAATTAACTCATTGTGCTACCAATGTTTATTTTAGGACACAAGGCTGTGACTCTCGGTGGGTGAAATTATTCTGGACTTCAAAACTATATGCAATGACACAATGACAATACATGCGTTACCTCAGACCTACATACAATGACTAGAAACATGTATACAATCTATACATAAACTCAACTATCGTATGGCAGTACTGTTATTCAGTAGATAACATCATTTTATACAAAGTAGATCTTGCACAAAAGATTATTGCATAGAGTTTAATATCAAGTTTATGCAAATGTGAATAAAGCATTTTCACACATTTCCTTTACTTGGCATATGCAAAATATACTTATCTATAATGAACATACACTTTGCTGAGAAAAATTCTAATCCATGTGCTACTAATGGTTATCTTAGGACACAATGATGTGACGCTTGATGGGTGCAATTATCTACTTCAGAACTATATGCAAAGACACATTGACTATACATTATTTCAGACCTATATGAAATGACTAGAAACATTCATACAATCTATACGTAAATTTAACTATCATATGACATTACTGTTATTCAGTAGATAACATCATGTCATACATAGTGGCTCTTACAGAAGTGATCATTTCATGAGAAATTTAAAAAAAAAAGTTATTGCTTTACTTCAAAGAGTGTTTAAGAGTGTTTAGAGTCAAAGAGACACTATGATGGTTCCGACTTAAAGACTTATCTATTGATGAGATGATAGGGGCCTGATACTTTGGTTCAAAGAGTGTTTAAGAGTGTTTAGAGTCAAAGAGACTCTATGATGGTTCCGACTTAAAGACTTATCTATTGATGAGATGATAGGGGCCTGATACTTTGGCTGTTTGTCGGGCCCACTTGGGTTTACCTGTTGGATTTCTTTTGCTCAAGTATTCAGTTTTTATGTACTGTTGAGTCCTTATCTTTGCTTTATCTCCTTGTTATATCTTGATTTATATGTTTTAGGAGATGATGCATTGATAAGTTAGGGGTCTTTCATGCAAACCAAATATCTATGTGTCTTGATCCATATCTGAATTAAGGGTGAGGTTAGCGCCGTTAAACCGGTTTAAGCCCTCCAGTAAAATATTTTACTGACCGTTCCAAGGCGGTACTTCTTTTGTGGATCTTTTATGTTTTTGTTCTGTCTTGTGTTTGCTATGTCTTTGTGCGCATCTGTTTATATGTGCTTTGCGGTCACCTGCTGGGAAAGGACTGACCTCTTTGCTCTCTTTTGTGGTGTCTTACTGTGAGTTTGTCACTCTCCCATTGGTATCCTGGGTCAGGTGTGGTACTTGATTGTATTGATTCCTGATCTTTGCACCCTTACTTACTTTCATTCCAATTGTGTTTCTTGTCACCAAAGAGTTATTTAACTTCTGGCTATGACATTATTTTTTGACATGATTTGTTTGTTTGATTTGATTCTTTACGTCCCATCAACAATATTTCAGTTAAACAGGGACGGGTCTTCCTTGGTTGAACAAGCACTAAGGTAGGATAAATGCGTCTTGCTCAATGACCACGACGCAGTGACGCCATTGAATCTTGAACCCTCAGTCTCGAGTCAAGCACTCTACCACTGAGCCTCTGCGCTCCCTTTTTGACATGATATATTCCACTGAATAACAGTAACATCAAATGAAAAAATAATGTTATGGCCACAGGTTGCATAATTTTGATACAAAGAAGTTATGTTAATATCAAAGTAAATTTTCTTTGAAATAAACCAGCTTTGAAGGTGTTAATTTCGCAATAGTTCATATGATGAGAGAATCTTCCATTTGTGCCCATTTCAAATCATTTTTTTAAACTAACCTAAGGCTGTCTAAACTGATTGACTTAAGCTTTAAGTATTTGGTCAACATTATTCAGTCTAGTCAGACTCCTCCCACAGAGGAACGCAAAGAAAAGAATATACTTCCTGGCCCCCATCCCTCAACAAAGTTTGACAAGTAAATTTAATCCTGCCAACTATAAAGGAACCATCTCTCAGAAACCTTCAGCAAAAAATAAAATGCCCCACTCTACCACCTTGTTATGAAATGATAACTTGTGTAAGACCCTCTAAAAAAATACATAGAACAAATCAGAACGAATGGAATAAGAGACCCTATTTCTGCTTGTTAAGGTACCATCAGCACATCAAAGAACAAACATAAGAGTCCCTGTCAAGGCTAGTCACCAAGTCATTTTCTATTTCATCATTGCTGGGAATCTATCTTAATATATTATCACAAGGAATCCTAGTTAGTTGGATTTTATAATACGGTAAATCTTGTATTAGTTCGTACACTCGAATAGTTCGTTAAATGTCATGTATTAGTTCGTACACTAGTCATTTTTTTATGCAATTCTATTAGTTCGTACACAACGTTTTTTTTCTTCATTGGTGCTTGTTTTTAATCAGCGTGGCTGTCTACGATATGTTCCTGTTAACTTTCGCGTGCTTACAACAAACAGACCTTTTCGTCTGTCAATCTCACGACTTCGGTCGCTAACGTAAATCCAGCATTGACGTCGCATGTTAATAACATTAAAATTTGTTTTCTGAAAATCGAGCGAATGCTAATTTACACGCCCTATGTCGCCGATGCGTCGGAGATATATTCTGTATGGTCATTACAAAAAGTGTACTTAGAATAATGGATAGTTACATTTTACTTCTGTGTCATATATCTTTTATAATCGGACACCCAAGCCGCTTGCGACCCGGAAAGCATTTTTATACTTGTGCAGCTCGGACCCGACACGAAATCAACTTGCGCTGTGCCTCATATAAACTGGTACCAGAATATTTCGTAAATAGCCTGCTGGTACTTATGACAAGGCCCAGGAGAGCATGTGCGTTTGCGCAATATCATCAGGGTCCCGCTGCTCACTAACATAAAGTTTAAAGTGGATGAAGACTCAGCATGCTCAGACCAAATCAAATTCTAGATATCTACATACGTTTTGTTTTATATAGTTGAATATCAATTTCGGTTTTCTGAGCGTAAATAACTCAATAAATGTAGTAATAACGGCTTTTCCTAGGTTCAAACAAATGGAACATTTTAACAAATTGTTTAGCCGATCGTGGCGTGTCTTGCTGTCCTCATGAAACTACATACGGAAGGTCCTGAGAGTTCATGATTACCGAGATAGTGTACGCATAGACGCACAAACGGAGCATAATTTGATTGTATCATGATTCTAGGTCTTGATGAATGGCATTTCCATGAAATAAGCCAGTTCATGAGATTATGGTACCTATCGTATATGCGAGCAGCGAAGGCTCAGACGAGCCTGTGCTTCTGCGGAAAATCGTCAGCGCCTTCAGGCTTAACTGCGAGCATAGAAGGAATGTAGATGAAGGTACGTTCATTAATTTAGGATAATAGCCCCACTAGGTGGCTGTGAATTTGAAAACAGGAATAATTCGCTTTATCTTAACCACCACACATCTATTGATGTATGTATCCTGACTTTCAATATAATAGTTTTCATGAACAGTCAGACCGTGTGTCTTTTTTGGAAGGAAAAGTCTTCCAATATGGATGGATTTTCCTTCCATTTAGTTTTTTTACAGAAAATTGGAAGGTCTTTATAACATCCATCTTAATGAAAACAGCAAAAGACCATGAGATCATCCGCGGTGACATACAAATCAGAATTTGCAAACATCCTTACCACACGTCTGTAGATGTTTTACCCCGACTTTGTTGTATGAGACCAACAAAGTCGCAGATCAGCCTGGGTACCGCACATTCTTATCAGCGCCTTTGTTATGAATACAAACATTAAACATTTTGTCGGGCCTGGTCTGGGTCAAACCTGTCTGCTAATAATATCAGCCGCAGACATGAAGATCAAATCCGCCGCTTTCATGCCACGTGCTGTTTTAAGAGTTGGGTAGCACGTGGTGCATTGGCGCATAAAAGCGGACTTCGCACATAAAACATAATTGCTCAGCTGCATGCGCGGATCCAGAAAGGGGTCCAACTTTGACAACTTTTTTTTAATTGATGATGGGAGAGAGGATTCAAACACCACTATATGCGGGTCATCATTGGCCCGCCAGCGAAACACCATTTAAATGGCGTTTCACTGGCGTGCCGCTGATGGCCCAACATCGAATGCTGGCTTGGTAGCTTTGTGATTTTAAAGGGAACCGGACCAGTATGCTAAGAAACCCTATTTTTCAGGGGTGGGGTCTGTCCCCCTCTGGATCCGCCCATGAGCTATCTGGCATGAAAAGACAATTTCTGTAAACTCATCACTTTCGCTCATTGCGATCGCGTACACGTTCGCAAACATGTAATATAAATTGTTTTGGATCTCGGAAATTTACTTTACAAATTCAATTATCAATGCCCCACAATTTTATCAAATGGCGGGCGACAGCCAGAACTCCTTTTTTAAAATTTCCAGTGGGTGCATAAAAGGCCTCGATACACCGTCACAAAACCGAAAAATCGCACCAGAATTTTTTTTTTCTTAACGACGTGAAGAGCATTAGACGCTAGTAGGCAAAGATGAGCCTGTGCATCCAACACTGTTGACTTTACGGTAGTATCATGCGCGGATCCAGGAATTTTTGTCATGGGGGGTAGGGGGATCCAGGCTCAACTGACAGAGAAAAAACACTCGTTTTCTTAGGCATCAGCCTTTTACAATTTTACAGAGGGGTCCAATAATTTATTTTAAGGAAAACTATAATTTTTTAAGGTTCCAGAGGGGGTCTATCATTTTTCAGGGGAGGGGGGTCCAAATTTTTCCAGGGGGTGTGGGGTCCAAATGCTAATAACAATTGAAACCTATAGAATTTGTGATTTTCCAGGTGGTCCGGGCCCCCATACCCCTCTGGATCCGCGTATGCGTATGATAGATCCACTTGCGATATCCACATTTCCAAGTCAACAGTAAAGCCAATCCCGAAGGACAGGTTGTTTTTTTTCATGCAATTGTTCATTTTCCATTCCCGGAGCATCTAGTGACACCTCAAAACATGATGAGGTATATGATTCTGCAATATGTTAGTGGAAAACAAATGTTGAGACCTCGGACCCTGTCCGAGTTGAGACACAGTGATTATCGCGAATTTTAGTCAACTATTGATGGTTTCAGTCTTTCATTATGTATATAAGACTAGGCCTTGATTTCTGGCATCAGTTTTAGAAAAACGGGCTGTCCAATGTTGTCAAATAACGTTCATGCTAGATACATTACCATAACATACCATGCATGAGCTGGGTGCTTAAGATCAAGCAACATACTCGCTGGAAGAATGTGTTTAATGGTAAAAAAAATTACAGTTCAAACGTTAATAATCAGATCTTAGAACAAATCTACATGGATATGCTCGAGAAGCTCAAAATGGAAGCATGCAGTGTGCAAGAACACATACAATAATATGGCTAAACAACCGCCAGCTTTTTTGAAAAGCTAATACTTGTGTAAATCTATGGTTGCGCGAAACGAAACGAAAGTTAAGGTGTATTTATTTTATTATTATTATTCGTTTCTGTCTATCGACAGTGTCTTTTCATGCAATTGACTAAATTTCAAACGCCACTGCTATCATTCTTATACCTAGCGCACTATATTTTTAGAACTATTTTAGTGGCGGTCAGGTTCATAAAGGGCGAGAAAACATTAGCAATCCACAAGAAAACGTGTCTTCTTCACGTTTATGACAAAAGGACAGGGCTGCGTTTATTGTCCGTCTCGTAATGTTTAAAAGCAAAGAAAAGTATAATGATAAAAAACGATTGCAAGATATTGTGCTTTTAACTGCAATATCTGGCTGCATCATAGATATTGCAAACGGTTCTTCGTCGTACAAGAGCAGGGTTTCTCATGCTAAGGCATTGTTTTTCTGACGCTCGTTTGAGGCATCCAATGGGGTTTACTGATTTGCGAATTTGTCCCAAATTTTTACCAATTAGCGTCTTCATAAAACTCATTTTTACCAGTAAGCACATTCAGCATTACAAAATATTTTTTTTATCACTGATTTCTCTTAAATTAAACTGATTAAAGCGTAATTTTAACAAACGAAACACTGATTTTTAAGGTACCCCGTTGAGACCCTCTCCGTTTGATGTACAAATAAACTTATAATTCTGTTTCAATCATATGTAAGCTTTCAATAATCAAGTTTTCAAGCACAACAACGTTTTTCTGACCGTTCAGTTTACATTTCAGAGCTGAAAACCGCAACAAACTAATAAAATACCAATATTGTTTTTGTCTAGCAGCAGGACAAGGGTTGTTTGCATTAAGGTCATTTGGTTCCCAGCGACTTACACAAGCTGTAACGGTCTAGGTAGCGGACTGGGTAGCAATGTTGAACGGGGGTTCGATGGTATGGGGATTTTGTTAGTATTTTGTGTATATGATACCATTGGAAACAGATGTTTTGAGAAAACATCGTTTCCAAAAATCCATCATATCGCCCTGAATTCAGTGAAAGTACCTGTAGTGTACTGCTAACTGCATGGGAAATGTTATCGTTAACTCCGTACTTTGTAGAAAATCCTTAATGTTATTTAAGTGTTAACATTAATTTTCTCTCGCTGACTGAAAACTGAGATTCCATTGCAGGAAATGAAACAACCCCGGACTGAATAAGAAAATTTTAATGATAAAATACAGTTATATTTGCTTAAAAAATAAACACGACGTGTAGTGCATAATTAAAAAATAGAAACTTTCATTACATATTGTTGATTCCAAGTTTTTCTGTTTGTATTAATTATTAAATTACCGTGTATGACAAGTTTTACTTTTTTAAAAGACATGTTGCGGGATATTTCGACCCTTACTGCTAAGGGCCTTTTCGTGGACGCTTTTTTCTACCCCCACAAAAGTGATACACATAATTTATACTGTAAAGCTGATTTCATACCCAACAATAAAAGATTGCAATGCCAGATTTACCTGTTTTAATCCTTATAGCAGTTAACACTCAAATGAATAGGAAAGTATTAATTAAACACTTATTAAAAATGTCTGGAACGAAATACAATATAATTGCTAGCCAGGGGTGCTGCGGATCTGGGGAGAATGGCTATTTATTTTCAGGGAGCTGGGGAGCACTGGTAATTATTTTAGGGGAGCTAGGGAGCAAGCTCATAATTTGGGGGATATAGGGGGCTGTTTTGATATTCTATCTTTTAGAATGTTTTGTTAGAATTCTCGAATGAGATATAATGAACACAAGTGTGACCAATGCTATTCTAACATTTAATAATCAACAACTGTTCTGTAAGCCTTTGGAGAGAGCATGGTGTATTAGTGGGCATGCGCAGATCATGATAGTGTAAACAATGCCTTATATGTAAAAGCAATATCAGAACATTTCCCTTCATAAAAGAAAATGAAACAATTATGTGTAGTTTCAAAACAGTTCAACTTCCACAGATGGTCTGCTCTGGAACTACGTAGATCTAAACTAAAACAGCCACCAGTTTTTTTTTGCCACACCAGAATTTGGCAAAATCACATCATCTTTCTAGTGGTGCAAAAGGCTCAAAACCACTAAAATACATAAATACAGACATAAGGGAGCAAAACATATATGATTATGACTAAAAAAATATATGCCATCATAATGAAAAAAATGGTCAAAGTTAAAAACCCCGCGGGGTTTTTCGAAAACCCCGCGGGTTTTTTTAAACCCCGCGCGGGGTTTTTCCCCCAAATTTTCAAATGGGGGAAAAACCCCGCAGGGTTTTTTCAAAAAAATAAATATTAAAATTTGTTCAAGAAACAAGTTTGTTTGATTGTAATTATTGCAGAAAATGATTGATATGGCTTAATTCAAAACTTTGATTTCCCCCGCGGGGTTTTTCTCCCATTTCAGATTGTGGGGGAAAAACCCCGCAGGGTTTTTTGAAAAATTCAAATTGACTTTTTTGAATTATTATTCATCACAATGCATAATAAAAGGTATATCAAAAACTTTCAGCATTATATTGTGCCTCTAGAGGAAAAAGAAAATTCCCCTGCAGGGTTTTTCCCCCGCGGGGTTTTTCCCCCACAAAATAAAATGGGAGAAAAACCCTGCGGGGTTTTTTATCCAAAAATAATATTTTTAGTTTTTAGCTCAAAGAAGCATTTTACACTCTGTGTTCAAAGTTGTGAGAGTTTTATATCAAAACAGAGAGATTTCAATTTCTCCCTTGGTGGGAAATCCTAAAATATACGTTACCAAAATGGCAATGTATCATTGTTAGACTGATGGCTGAGAATGTTTTGCTCCCCGCTAAAGAATTTTGCAGACACATCGTATCTTAAAAGAGCATTTCAAGCTGCGTAGAATAAGAGATGTTTGCATGTGTACGATTTGGTGTTTGCCTCTGACAGTCTGTTACATATGTTACCATATAAAATTCAGAAAATGAAAAGTTAAAAGGCTGTGCTACAGAAAGAAGGCATTAAACTAACTATTTAAATCACGCATATAGTCTGCCTTCTGGATACCTAAGCTGCAGATAAAAGTTTTAAAGCAAAATTACGGCATCCTAATGTGTTATGTGCGTTACTTACATAAAACTACCCTTTAAAAGCGGTAACTGTGACCAATAGCATTTAATTTTACAGCTGATTTGTGAATTTTTAAAATGCTTTTAATCTAGCTGTACTAACATACTTATTTGGCTTATAGAAAAAAAAACAAAGTGTGTTTATCTATCTTAAATGCATTGCCTTATATAAGCAATTAAACAACACTTCCCCAAGTTTTAAGGAGCCCAATTTGGTAGGTATTATTTACGTAAAAATTATATAAAATGTCCATATTTTGATAGTCTTGCTCATATAATAAAGAATCATAGATTTTGCATGTTAAACAACAAGATAGGAGTACTTGTTACAGGTTGTGTTACAGGTTGTAACTTATGTTACCTAACATAATAAATTAGCAAGGCCATTGGCTTGGTGTAAGAGATGATATTTCAAAGGGAAATGAATATTTTTCGCATGGTTTCTTATAAATCTCTGGGCTTTGGTGCTTTAATCTTAGGAAGCAATTCATTGCTCTATTATCAAGACCTTTTTTACAGATGTTATATATAAACTTTTTCAATATTTCCATATATGTATAATACTACGATATAGATAGAGGGGCGTGGAAAATAATAGTTTCTATTTTAACATGACAATTTAGTATTTGTTAAATTGGTTAAATGTTTTAAAATATCTTAACTAATCCTTATCCAAGTCGTATACAATATCTATCATTATATCTGCTTGTGTGGCAAAATAATTGCTCGTCTCATCTCATCACAACCAGTAGAGTAATCAGACAGAATTATAACTGTAGTCTAAGTAAGGGCCCTTTGGAATTCTGTAGACATACTTGTATTCTATATTAAATATAATGTAAACAGTGGTCAAGAATAAATCAAAGGATGAGAAGATCCAATTAAAATCAAGTTTAGCTCATTTATTGCCCACAATTAGACATTTAAAAAACATCAAACAAAACCATCATTGCAGACGACCTTAATAAAATAATAATAATAATAATAATAATAATAATAATAATAATAATAATAATAAAAATAATGATAATAATAATATTCTTTATTTCCTCCACATGTGAAGAGCATACAAATAAAGCACAATTACAAAAGCAAGATAGAAACATTGAACATATATACATCATATACATTATTGGTTTGGTTTTAATATTTTAAAACCTGTTTGTTTATATATCTATATTCAGATTTGAATCGTTTCATTCAAAATCAGGTCACCAACATCCATGCTGTATATGACAATAGGCCACGTCAACACTGATGAAGTATTATTGTAATGGCATTCACCTATTTTTTTCTTATTATTAATCTATATAATAAAAATAAACTCGACCAAACAAAGAAATCATGATCACCATGCGTGACATTTGGACTTCGAATCTTGAAAGGTAATTTAATAGTCATTTCTTTTCTCGGGACCGACAAATCACTTCAAAAAATTGAATTTTTCAGATAATCGAAATTCGAATAATAGGTAGTTTTATTGCAATAGATAATAGAGAAAAAAGTCAGGACTGTCCATAGTCTTTGAATAACCCAGTAGTTTCGGATAATCGAAAATTTGGCTGGAAGGTTAAAAAAATTATTGTTCTTTACCACTCCCCACTTGTGAGAAAGTCGACCTTTCAACAAATTAGGTTGAATTCAGCCCAGCATGTTTGGATTAGCATAAAAGAAGAATGGGCAGACACTTTTGACCCCATTATAGGGCGCCTCTGAGTGGGGTACCCAAAAATAAGCTCTTGTATACACAATTTGTTTAAGTGTGCACAAATTTGGTTGAGTTCTACCCAGCAATTCAGAAAGAGACTGCAATTTAGCCAGAAAATGCACACTCTCTGAGGCCCATGCAAAGGGGATCCAAAAAGCAAAAAACAGTAATGCTCCTGCTCACCCACTTGTGCAAGTAAGTCACCAAACAAATTCGGTTGGATTCAGTATGACTGTTTGCGCAGTCAGTAACGTGTCTGGCAACAGATGTGAGTCTGAATCCAGGGGTCGCAAGATTGAATCCCAACCCGGTCCCGTACTTTCGTGGAGATTGATCATGAAATAATTTCTACGTACATTCTCCTCCCTTCCGCTGAATCATTCAAGAAGGATTGTTGTCAGTTACAAGTGAAAGTATGTGCACGAAGTACTGGTTAACTGCTTGTTAAAGCTTGCCCAGGAAAAAGTGTGGTTAGGTGAACTAACTGTCCTGCCATGACCATAGCTGTTGACTTGGGACGTAAAGCAACAAAACAAACAAACCGTTTGCAAGGTGAAAGTATTGCAGGCAAATGGGCAGACCGAAGGACACTTTTGACCTACATCCCACATCATTGGGGTATTGGAATTTTGCTGTTGCATACACCAGTTGCATACACCAGTTGCTCAACAAATTTGGTTGGATAATCTGTCCAGTTGTTTAGAAGATAGCATAACAAACAAAAACCTGATATACAGACGAAGGCAATCGCAATATCTCCAACACCTTTTAAAAAGAGAATGGATAAAAAAAATCAAATAAAAATAAGCCCCAATGATCAGCCTGATTATCCTGTAAATTCAGTAATTAACCTGCTTACATGTACCACACTAACTAAGTGTTGTACTGCCATAAATGCTGCTGTAAATAATAATGATAATGGTAAAATTGTATAACCATAATGAACACAATTCAGTATTAAGCGTCTTTCATCAGCATTTAAAGAATGAAACAACTACAAATGGCTTTGTTTCTGAGAAACTAAATTATATGATGAAAAGTCTCATGCAAGTATAATTTATAAGCATAGAAATATGTTCTATTAACTCACATTGTCTGTTGTAGGATTTATTTTGTGCAGTTTATGCAGTGTATATCCAAAATTAACACAGGATTTATCAAAGAGTTAGAGCCTTGCAAACCATGAGGTTTATTTGAATCTTTTTCTGGTTTCCTGCAAAATAAAGAATTTCAGCTTTGGTCATTGAAATGAGAGAACCAGGTTAACACAGTTATATCATATTTCAAGGTCAGACTGAGTTCAGAATATAATGGTCCTATGCAAATCTAGGTTGGGATTATTTGGTATTAAATGGAACCAAATTATTTACTAGCAGTACCAAAAGACTCAATTTAATCCCAAATTATATGGATGTGTTGAATTGATGAAGACCCAGAAAATCTTAATAATCCCATTTAAAGTACCTACTGGGACTTTCTGGGATTAAATGGAATATTTATCCCAGAAAGTAACATAAAATCCCACTTATATTTTAAGCAGAATTATTTGAGACTTTCTGGGATTTTCCAGTTCCAGATAGTGATTGTTCCAACTTTTGGGATTTAATGGAATTCCATTAAATACCATGTAAAGTGAAGTACCACAAAATCCCAGGAAGTTCTATTCAAGCAGAATTGGAACTAAACTGAGACTTTCTAGAACATTCTGTTTGCAAAGGTTATCAGTAGATGACAAAAGTCTTTGCTAACAAGGATAGTTAAAGTGATATAAGTTATCAAGCAGGATACAAAATGACAATTTTACATGAAGCACATTTCTTTATTCGCTTAATATTCGAGTAATGAATTATAACTAAAGTTGTTATGTGAATTGCATGATGTTCACTATTAATGCACTCTATGTCTAAACTTAGTAAACATAATGTGCACTAGGGTGTAAGGTTTTTGTTTTTACACACCTGAAGGTGCCGTCTATGTCTGCTCCCAAAATGATACTCCCACATATATACTCCCAAGCAAAAATCCTTTTAAAATGCTAAACTATTCATTTTAAGTACATGTTTGTAGTTTGTATATATATTTTTTGTGAATATTTTGTTCATTTCTCTTCTATCGATTTATTATTTTACCTATGACAATTCTTGCACCTTACAGTGTGGATCCTGATCAGCTGACCTCTCATAAGCTAGCTGATCTGGATCTACACTCATAGGAAATAGTCATAATCAGGCAGTATCCTAAATTTCTTCTGTGTTTTTGTCAAATTTTATGTGCATAAGGAGAATATTAACAAAAATAAAAATTAAAGAAATATGATGACCTGTAAATAATGTAAAATGGCCCATACCATGCTGTACCTGGGTATAACTTGTTTTGAAAACAGTATAGATCTGAATCAGCTGGCCTGAAACCAGCTGATCAGGATACATATTGTTTTCTACTTTGGTTATAAATGCATACTACTAAGTGGAACCCTGCAAGTTGGTTAGATATACACTGCTGAAGTTTCTCTTTGCCTACAATTGTTGTCTGCTGATAACCTTTGCAAACAGTTTTAGAACCAGATCAGCACCGACAAAATGTCAGACCTGATCTGAATCCAAACTGTTTGACTCTCTGATAGTTATAATGAAGGAACTGTATAGTAAATTAATTTAGAAAAGACAGCAGATGACAAAATACCTAAATAATTTCCAACAAGCAGAGTAAAATAGAAATGGATGCTTGTCGAGACAAATAGGGTTACCTTGTTATAATAAATGCACTTGCATAAATATCAAATCAACCTTTGTCCTGCTGAACCTAGATATATCCTGTTTTTTGGAAACAACTGATTATCAAACTTTTGTCATCTGCTGATAACATTCATGAACAGTTTGGAGTCAGATCAGGACCAACAGTATGTTTGGTCCTGATCTGGATCCATACAATTTGACACCTTGATTTTTTTTCCTGAAATTTCTTGAAAATATTTATTTTGAAAGGAGTCAGCAGACGACAACAAAATGACTAAGTATGTCGCATGTAAAGATTTATATAAAAAATTCAATGCAGTCTGATCAGGGACTATTTTTTTTGTTCTTTGAACAAAATAATTTATTCACTAAAAGGTTATTCCAGAAGACTATCTTAAAGGACCTAAATGATTTAACTCTTTCCTTATTAGCTGCTTCTCATCTGTATCTACACTGTTTGCTAAAGCTGGTATGTGATTGACAGTGTAAAACTGAAATTTCGGTGTTTATTGGGATAAGTCACCAGGTAATAGCCTCACCATGTGGTCAGAAGCCTGCTATTTGTTGCCAGGGTAACAAGAACACTTTAATTTAGATGAACAAATCCAGTCATGCCCACATTCATGTTTTGAGGTTAGTCTGGTTCCCTCCCCTTGATCTACCTATCTAGGGTCAGGTATAGGCTAATCTAGACGGTCAAAATCCTGACCGTCAACGAGAATCACGGGATAGGCGTGATCTAAGGGAAGTAACTCTGAACATTGTAAAAATGGCGCGGACGACCGAGCGGATGATTCATGAGAGCTTTAGATACAATAAAATCAACCAAATTTGAGGCAGGAAACCAGTATCTCAGTGTGTATTTGTTTTTTCTCGCAAACTCGCTTTGTTTCAGTGATTAAAATTAACAAAATGTCGTAACTGTCCAACAGTTTGCAACCCACGCTAAACTTGAAATGTAACAGGTCATCTCATTGGTCAATCAATATACTAATCACAGCCAATGATAGAATAGGGGATACCTGTTGTCGTTTTGAGACGATAACAGGGCACCAGTTTAGTTTTGAGGTCTGCTGACCATTAAAACCAAAAAGATCTTTTTTAACTAGTTGAATACTTTTTATGTCTTTTGCAAAAATTCTTTCAGGAACTCAATTAGAATGTCAAACATTTTGGATGCAGACCAGGAATGACTTTCAATTGGTTCTGATCTTGGTCCTAACTGTTTGCAAGGTTATCAGCAGACGACATTGTCTGTCTGATAAAATGTTATACACAGTAACAAGGGTCTTTCTACACATTTCTGTACAGTGACATAGGTCACTGTTCTACAATATAAAATGCAAGTTGTACCTTAAATTCAAATACAATACAATAGAACCAGAAAGATCTTTTTTCTATAAACTCTTTGTCGTCTGCTGACTTTTTTTTTAAAATAACTTTTTTCAATAAATTCTTTCAGGAATACACTATTAGAGTGTCAGTCGGTTTGGATCAAGATAAGGATCAACATTCTTCTAGGCCCTGATCTGGGTCCTTACTGTTTGCAAAGGTTATCAGCAGATGACAAAAGTCTTTGTTAACAGAACAGAACATATCTTTATTGACATAAAACTCAGGCCACTCATAGATAGCGTAAAGGCATAAGATACAAAAACAAAGCATATACATGATATACATAAAATACATGAGTACAAAGAGCATGAAAAAGGTGAAAATTAAAATGCGAGCAAAATCAACCCTGAAAGAGCCTTCTATAACTAACAGTAGGCAACATAATTGACTGTTGTTGCTTCATTAAGAAACAAAATAAGGCTTCACATTATTAATTATAGACAATTCGCATGATATGACATATCATGTGAGTTGTCTATAATCAGGCCATTCCCATGAAATATTAAGCCAAGACATAGTAAGAAGTATATTATCGTAATGATTGACTCTTTTAGGGTTAGGCTGCACATGAAAATTTATTCATTATAATTTCTACAAAACTTGATAACTTTACAAGCTTCTTGGTATTTGCTGAAGAAAATAGTTCTTCGAATTTTATAATGTTAGGACTTTTGTAAAAATATAAACTTAAATATTTCTTTCTGTCAGATATAAAGTGATCACAAACAAAAAGATAGTGAAATTCGTACCCGATATCATGTTTGCTACATAATGTGCATTTTCTGTCTTCAAAAGGTGTGCTTTCCCAGCGACCAGTTTCAACCGGAAGCCGATGATTACTTAACCTAAACTTTAACAATGAAGAACAGTGTTTCCTATTTAATTTGATTAGGTAATTTTCAAAATTTAAATCTTGCTTGAAAAGAGTATAATTCTTTCCTTTGGAGGATGAAGTTACTTTGTTATGCCACTCCTGAACATAAAGGTCTGATAGAGTTTTAGAGATTTGATTTTTGATTGATTTTGGGTTTTCAATGACTTCCTTGTTTTAAAGGGCAGGACGCCCAACAGATAATAGAATATGTTTAATAAAATGGATCCATTTATGTTGATGGATGCCACCGTCATATTCTCCTAGTAGAAGTAAGTATAACCATTTTGATAGTTTTGTTTGTTTACCATTCACAATATTCATCCAAAAGCTAATAATACGGGTTTTTATTCTAATGTCTACTGCCTTGCAACCTAGTTAACAAGGATAGTTAAAATGATATAATTCAAAATAACATAAGTTATCAAGCAGGATACAAAATGACAATCTAGCATGAAGCACATTTCTTTATTCGCTTAATATTTTTGCGGTATGTATTATAACAATACAATAGAATTAGAAAGATCTTTTTCTTTAAACTTTTTTGTCGTCTGCTGACTTTTTTTTTGTAAAAATTACTTTTTTCAATAAATTCTTTCAGGAACACACTATTAGAGTGTCAATCCTTTTGGATCAAGATCAGGATCGACATTCTTCTCGTTCCAGATCTGGGTCCTTACTGTTTGCAAAGGTTATCAGCAGATGACAAAAGTCTTTGCTAACAAGGATAGTTAAAGTGATATAAGTTATCAAGCAGGATACAAAATGACAATCTTGCATGAAGCACATTTCTTTATTCGCTTAATATTCGAGTAATGAATCATAACTAAAGTTGTTATGTGAATTGCATGATGTTCACTATTAATGCACTCTATGTCTAAACTTAGTAAACATAATGTGCACGAGGGTGTAAGGTTTTTGTTTTTACACACCTGAAGGTGCCGTCTATGTCTGCTCCCAAAATGATACTCCCACAATATCTACTTCCAAGCAAAAATCCTTTTAAAATGCTAAACAATTCATTTTAAGTACATGTTTGTAGTTTGTATATATTTTTAGTGAATATTTTGTTCATTTCTCTTCTATCGATTTATTATTTTACCTATGACAATTCTTGTACCTTACAGTGTGGATCCTGATCAGCTGGCCTCTCAGAAGCTAGCTGATCTGGATCTACACTCAGGAATAGTCATAATTAGGCAGTATCCAAAATTTCTTCTGATGTGTTTTTGTCGAATTTTATGCGCATAAAATTCGGAGAAAATTAACAAAAATAAAAATTACAGAAATATGATGACCTGTAAATAATGTAAAATGGCCCATACCATGCTGTACCTGGGTTTAACTTGTTTTGAAAACAGTATAGATCTGAATCAGCTGGCCTGAAACCAGCTGATCAGGATACATATTGTTTTCTACTCTGCTTGTAAATGCATACTGCTAAGTGGAACCCTGCAAGTTGGTTAGATATACACTGCTGAAGTTTCTCTTTGCCTGCAATTGTTGTCTGCTGATAACCTTTGCAAACAGTTTTAGAACCAGATCAGGACCGACAAAATGCCAGACCTGATCTGAATCCAAACTGTTTGACTCTCTGATAGTGATAATGAAGGAACTATATAGTAAATTAATTTAGAAAAGACAGCAGATGACAAAATACCTAAATAATTTCCAACAAGCAGAGTAAAATAGAAATGGGTGCTTGTCGAGATAAATAGGGTTACCATGTTATAATAAATGCACTTGCATAAATATCAAATTAACCTTTGTCCTGCTGAACCTAGATATATCCTGTTTTTGGAAACAACTGATCAGCTGATCAGGATCCACAGTTTTGCATTCAGTTTACGGTCTTGCCAAAATTTAGCTATATTTGCTCAGCAGTACAGGGTTAAACAATTTAAATTTGATAGTTTGTGTAGAATTGTTTTTTTTTGTGTGTGTACATATTCTTTATTTTGACGGCCTCATGGAAGATTAGTTGTACCACTAAATGTTGTCACCCTCTTTAAATAAAGACTTTACAGTTTACTTACTTACTTGCTTACTTACCAATATACTCCTGAAAGATCTATTCCATCATTACAATTGATTTCTCCAATTTTTTTTTTGATTTGATTTGATTCTTTATGCCCCAGTCAATAATTTTTCAGTTATGGCGGGATGGGTCTACCTGGATTGCACCAGTACTAATGCAAGGATTAAAGTGTCCAAATTAAATGATAGTGCTTCAATCATAACCCTTGCTTGAAGTAACTCTAATGAATTTTTCAGGAATACCAGTCTGTCAAACCATTTTGGATCCAGATCAGACCCAGCAAAGTCATTTTGATGTTCCTGATCTGGTTACAACTAGTTTGCAAACTATTACTAGCAGATAGAGGGTTAACATGATGACCATTGTCATATTTTTCTCTAATGAATTTTCAGGAATACCATCAGAGTGGCACACAGTTTGGATTCTGATCAGGCCTACCGTTTTGACAGTCTTTATCCAGATCCAAACTGTTTTCAAATTGTCCCTAGCAGGTAAAAAGGTTAATACGATACATACTGGGGATCGGAGATTGCTGAAATGGGCATGGACATCCACCCAGTCTTGCAAGCTGCCATAGTAGACATCATGGGAATAGACATTTTGGCACAGTATACATTTCAGGAACAAACATTTTGGGGGACATAATAGCACTAACCCATTTAATAAATACTTCCACAAAGAATGGCTTGTAAATTTTCAATAATTCCTCCCCAGTCACAAATTGAATTTCCAATTGAATGCATCCATTTCGAGTTGGGATTATAATTACACTCAAATATTAAAAGAATGTAATGTTAGGAAACAGTGCAGAACCTGATCAGAGGTCACATTATGTCATATCTGATCTGGTTATGTACTGTTTGCCAATGTCCCATAAAAAGATGGATAAACCCTTGTCCTGCTGAAACCGGATATGTCATCTTTAGAAAAGATAGTAAATCCAGAATCAGCTGGCTAAATCTAGTGAACACATCTGTGGACATGAGATCTAGATCTGACTGCTTTCAAGACAGCATAAGATTCCACTGGAAAACAGAAGTGAATGTGCTATATTCATATTTATGCAGCAGAACAAGGGTTAAGGCACTGATCAGCAGAGGACAACAAAAGCTTGTAAAACTATCCGGCATGCAAACATTCATGACCTGACCTCATGGTGTGCTGTCAATTGAAAATACACATGCTAAGTTTAGTGTTCAGAAGGGCCTCTTGTCTTGACACACAAATGACAGACACACCATTCACATCTTGCAGACATATTTGAAGGCAATATTAAATGTATAGCTCAGTTTGAGCACTTAATAGCCAGGTGACTTAATATGTCCAATTCCAAATCCACTATTTGGCCTCCAGATGAAAGTACTTATAAGAAAATAATTTTCAAATTGTTATTTCAAAACCAAATCCAGGAGTGCAGTGGTTAACCTATACCTGTGTACTATATGACTAAATTCCCAGTATGGCACCTGTCCTTGATTTGGCTGCAGGCAGTCTCTTATCAGTTAAGTCCATTATAGAAAATTGCTAATACACTTTAGGTATCCAGTTGAATGTGCTTAAAAATCATATCAAAAAACAATTTTCTTGATGCTCAAAAGAGCCGTCTCAATGAGACGGTTCTTTTGAGCACCCAAAACAAATGTTCAGATGATTGAAAAATTGCATATGTTCTCACAATTTTGTCAATAAAAGTTCACTTATCTGGACTTATGTTAGACCAAACTCCATGTACATATAAACTCATCTATTTCAATATTTAAAAGTTATACAGCTTAAAATTATGCATTTTATTAAAACAGATGACATTTGATTATTTCTTCAGTCTTTTCTATTTAACCCTTAAAGCACCAATCACGACTGCAGCAGATGACAAATATGGCGACAACTTTCCTAATTTTTGAAAAAAATAAGGTATGATATTTCATGAGAATCGTCTGCCAGCAGACTATTCCTCATGAAACGTCGTGCCTTATTTGTTTTTTTATTCTTTGAAAAAGCAGCAAAATTTGCAATTGTCGTCTGCTGCAAATTGTATGTGGCACTTTATGAGTTAACTTTTTGCCTATTATTGTTGTCTGCTGATTACCTCTGCAAAATCTAGAGGCGGCCAATGGCCCCCTTTAAGTGGCCCCCTTTTGTATCAAATGGCCCCTTGCTAAAGGTAGAGTTGGCCATCATCAACATCATGCAAATGGGCAAATATTAGACAGTGTTTTTCCATCTGAAATCACATGAAAATGACCACTGAAAATTTAATGGATTTAACACTGAAGTCGGTCCTAATCTGGATCCAAAGTGTTTGATTATGGATGATTTGTTTCTTCAACCAGTCAATAATTTTTCAGTCATGTCGGGATGGGTCTTCTGTGTTGAACCAGTACCAATCAGTCTCAGGTTAAAGTGTCTTGTACCACTCCTGATTTCCTGCTGACATTGAAGCTGCCCATCACTGGCCATCATTCAACAAGCCAATCAGTTTGTCCAGCAGAACTTGTTCCTTATTTATCACATCCAGAAATCATGGGTTAGGGATTCAATATTGGAATAGAGTCCTAATGGCCAAGAAAGATGTTATATGTTCAACTCTTGCTGAGACCATGCTGAGTAGTTAAAATTTGGCTCAGTGAGTAACAAATCTGTACTCTTATCAAACATTAAAATGAAAGAGGTATAATTCCCTTGAATCACATCAGATATTGCTGTAAGTTGGTGACTGTGGTCAATGGACTCCTTAGAACTGGACTTTCTCTGAGACCAAAAATTAAAGACCCTGAAAAAATTATTGCACAAACCAATATGACATATTGTTATATAACTGGAGAGAATCCCATCTCCTGATTCGGTGCCATGATTAACCGAAATCAACAGATATCACCGAAATCACCAGAAAATCACCAAAATCACAAGATAAAAGTAAGAAATCACCTTTTTATTGTTTACTTAATGCAAAAATATGATAAGAATTAGTATAATATGCTTATTTCTAGTCTGTTTTTAAAAATATGTTGATAAAAAAAATCACTTTCAAATTGCTATAATGTGTTGCTATATTTTTTATTGAAATATTTATTTGCTGGCACATTAAAATATAAGCCTTTTGTAAACATATCAATTATTCTACTATCATTTATATCATATAAAGGCTTAAAATTAACATTAAAATGGATATTTCCTTTTTTTCTGGTGATTTCGGCGAACCTTGAATTGGAAATTGAAATGTACATTTTTTTTCATATTTTAATCAAAGTAGAAATAAGCTTATTATTCAAATTGTTATCCAGCTGATCAGGATGCATATTGTTTTCTACTCTGCTTGTTAATGCATACTATTAAGTGGAACCCTGCAAGTTGGTTAGATATACACTGCTGAAGTTACTCTTTGCCTGAAATTGTTGTCTGCTGATAACCTTTGCAAACAGTTTAAGAACCAGATCAGGACTGACAAAATGTCAGACCTGATCTGGGTCCAAACTGTATGACTCTCTGATGGTGATCATGAAGGAACTATATAGTAAATTCATTTAGAAAAGACAGCAGATGACAAAATACCTAAACATTTGCCTGGTCCTGAAGTCAGCTGATCAGGATGTATATTGTTTTCTACCATGCTTGTAAATGCATACAAATAAGTGGTATAATGCCTTCAATGTTGGCTCCCGGTACCGTTAGTTTAACAGGTAACAGGGTCCAGGGCGACAACGGTAAACATTGCGCTTACTGTACCCTGCAAGTTGGTTTGATATACACTGCTGAAGTTACTCTTTGCCTGCAATTGTTGTCTGCTGATAACCTTTGCAAACAGTTTTAGAGCCAGATCAGGACCGACAAAATGTCAGACCTGATCTGGGTCCAAACTGTATGACTCTCTGATGGTGATCATTAAGGAACTATATAGTAAATTCATTTAGAAGAGACAGCAGATGACAAAATACCTAAACATTTGCCTGGTCCTGAAGTCAGCTGATCAGGATGTATATTGTTTTCTACTCTGCTTGTAAATGCATACAAATAAGTGGTATAATGCCTTCAATGTTTGCTCCGGTACCGTTAGTTTAACAGATAACAGGGCCCAGGGCGACGGCGGTAAACATTGCGCTTACCGTACCCTGCAAGTTGGTTAGATATACACTGCTAAAGTTACTCTTTGCCTGCAATTGTTGTCTGCTGATAACCTTTGCAAACAGTTTAAGCCAGATCAGGACCGACAAAATGTCAGACCTGATCTGGATCCAAACTGTTTGACTCTCTGATGGTGATCTATATGGTAATCTATATAGTAAATTAATTTAGAAAAGACAGCAGATGACAAAATACCTAAACATTTTCCTGGTCCTGAAGCCAGCTGATCAGGATGTATATTGTTTTCTACTTTGCTTGCAAAGGCATACAAATAAGTGGTACCCTGCAAGTTGGTTAAATAAACACTGCTGAAGTTACTCTGCCTGCAATTGTTGTCTGCTGATAACCTTTGCAAACAGTTTTGGAACCAAATCAAGACCAACAAAATATTGGGCCAGATCTAAATCCAAACTGTTTGACTCTCTGAGAACTATATAGTAAATTAATTTTAAAAAAGACAGCAGATGACAAAAATATCAAAAAATTTCCAGCAAGCAGAGTAAAATAGAAACAGATGCTTGTCAAGATAAATAGGGTTACTATATTATAATAAATGCACTGGTGTAAATATCAAATTAACCCTTGTCCTGCTGAACCTAGATATATCCTGTTTTTGGAAACACTAACAGTGTGGAAACTGATCAGCTGATCGGGATCCACAGTTTTGCATTCAGTTTACAGTCTTGCCAAAATTTAGCTATATTTGCTCAGCAGTACAGGGTTAAACAATTTAATTTGATAGTTTGTGTAGAATTGTTTTTTTTTTTTTTTTTTTTTTTTTTTTTATGTGTGTAAATTTTATTTATTTTGAGGGCCTCATGCTACTAAATGTTGTCACCCTCTTTAAATAAAGACTTACTTACTTACTTATTTACTTACTTACTTACTTACTATCCAATTATGGCATTAAATTAATAATAAAATTGTGATTTCCTATTTTTATCTGGTGATTTCAGTGAATTCACTGTGCACTGAATTTGAAAGTGAAATCATAACATTTTTTTCATTTCTTTTTAAAATCAAAGTAGAAATAAGCTTATTATACTAATTCTAGATTATATTATGACATTAAACTAACAATAAAATGGTAGTTTTTTCTTATTTTTATCTGGTGATTTCTGCTGATTTCGGTTAATCATCGGGCCCTCCTGATTGGCTCAATTTGTCTTCATAAATCTCTGTCTACCTGAAAACCGGTCTAAACTGGCCTACAAGTTAATATTGCATGAAAACCAGCTCACACTAGTTTCCAGAAGTTAATATTTTGACACTAATATCACCATCTGTAGAGCTAAAAATAGCATGATTAATATAAAACTAACATGTGCTGCATGAAATTGACATGATTTGCTGTTTCACATCCCAACAGGTAAATTAAAGACTTTCATGATCTTTTTGAAAACAGTTTTGTATTATCTTGTTTGTTAATTTATCTTTGTTTTGAAAAAACAAAAAGTATAAAAAAAAGTTTTATATTAATTAAATTTTACGTTCCACACTCAGAGAATTAGTATCCTTTTCAACATGCAAAATACTATGTTTAAATATTTTAATAACAGTTGATGAAACTTATGAGAAAGTCCTTAGGCTGAAGGTTGAACATAACTTAAACAACAAAACAAAAAGTAGAAAAGTTTCATTCTTAGTTGAAACGCCATACAACAAAACAGTTATTGACTTCAACTTCGGTAGACATAAGGATTATCTACCCTGTTTCATTCCCTTTAATTTGATATGCAACACAACTAATTCACACCGGGTAGGCGGCAACATCGAACGCAGAACACAATCGAGGAACTGCGATCAATACATGTATGTACAGCCGCTGTTATAAATAAGTCAGTTTATCTGGGTTTTTTTTTATAATTTATAGCAGTATTTTAATAAAATTGGTTTCGCCTATCTATTCTGAAATGAATCGTGATTTGTTCTATGCAGGTGTTGTTTCTGATAAACAAGTAAAATGAACTTACACTCGGCCAATCGCAGACAATGGGTTCTTAGCTTTCTTTCATACGAGCTCCGTCACAAGAAAACCTTTTTTTCGATGTGTCTGGTGATGTCAAAACAGACCTTGGAAGGAGTACAACTACCCTGCCGTATATATTGTAGAACTGGCAGGCTCATCGTGTGGCCCGTTAGCTAAGTGGTCAGAGTATTTGCAGGGTCTGTGATAGGCCCCGGGTTCGAGTCCCCATCTGGTCATATGCTTTTTCTTCACATGTGTCATCTACACACCCCCCCATGACCCGTCCTGAACTTGAACCCAGGACCCTCTCAGAATGTGGGTGTATGTTTACCACTGAACTGTCGGGCCACACAGTAGGCATGTGACATAGGGTTTGATCCTGAGCCTTCCAGGTCCGATTTGAGTTTATGGATCAATATAAAACAGAAAACATACTTATAAAGCTCGGATATATATATATCGGACAAAAGCAAACAAAAAATTGCTCATTGATTGCCAAAAACATTGATTGCTATCGATAACCGATTGCCATTAATGAAGTTTTCGATTGCCTTAGTATCATTACCATCATCCTTTAAAACAGATACTGCGCTTTTCACTTATCAGATAGAAATTATTGAATACACACAGGATATCCACCAATAATTTAATTTTACCCTTCTGTTTCTGAAAGATCGAAATACGACAATGAATGCGAAAAAATATACATATTTTTCAGTTTTAAGTTGAAATAAGTAATGATCAGAAATAAAATGTTATTTTTCAGCCAACTCTCACACATTTTTTGGACAAATATAACACCAAGCACATTTCTTTGATCTTACCTATAACTGATATCATGCTTACTTTTACTGAAACCTGAGCATTCCAATGAAAAAAATAAAATATTAAACTTACCCAAAATGGCGGCTGTAAAATGTAAATATTGATCACAGTTCCTCGGTTGTATTCTTGTTGCGCCTACCCAGTGTGTAATTTCAGAAAAGAAAAAAAATGATCTTTTGACCACACCCCAGGGGTCAAGGGTGTGTGTTGGCACAAAATATTAGCTAGCATGTTATTGTATGCTTCATTCCCTTAAATTTAATATGCAACATGACTATATTCTGAAAAAAATTGATTTGATATTTATAAGCCTATGACATAATGTGAGGTGATGCTACATACCAAATATCAAGGCTCTAAGCCTTGTAGTTTCAGACAAGAAGATTTTTTCAAGTTTTCCTTATTAAAGCCTATGTAAAATAGTAAATCATGTGACCACTGAGGCGGGAACATTTTTGGCCCCAGGAGTATAACTTGAACAAAGCTGGTAGAGGTCTACTAGGTTATACTTCATATCAAATATCAAGGCTCTATGATTTGTGGTTTCATACAAGAAGATTTTTTCATGTTTTCCATAAGCCTGTGTAAAACATGTGGCCCCTTGGGACAGGACCATTTTTGGCCCCAGGGTCATAATTTGAACAAACTTGGTGGACCTGGATCATAATTTGAACAAACTTGGTAGAGGTCCACTAGTCTTGGTGATGCTACATACCAAATATCAAAGCTCTATGCCTTGTGGTTTTAGACAAGAATATTTTTTTATGTTTTCCCTATATAAGCCTATGTATCATATGTAACCCCAGGGACAGGCCCATTTATGACCCATGGGCATAATGGGCATAATTTGAACAATCTTGGTAGAGGTCACTTAGATGATGCACATGCCAAATATCAAATCTATATGGCTTGTGGTTTCAGACAGGAACATTTTTAAATGTTTCATCTTGAAAATCTATTTTTAGCCTGTGTTGACCAAAATCATTTGAACAATTATCAAAGAGGGCTATATAAAGATCATTCCTGCCAAGTTTGGCCAAAATCCAGCTAGTAGTTTAGGAAATGTCCTTTGATGCAAATGTTGACCACAGACGACGACTGACTTCCAACGATCACAATAGCTCATCAAGTGCCTTGAAGCAGGATTTCTGTGTAGTTTGGTGAAATACCACCAAGTGGTACAGAAGGAGACATTATTTAAAGGAAATTGTTGACGGACGACGGACATCCTATGATCACAATAGCTCACCTTGAGCCTATACAATTGACTAGTAGTACTTAGTACATAACAATTGGTGACTTGCAGTGCTCTGGAAGAATGTGGGTGGGGGATTTGTGTTAAACACATCTGTTTTACTTATTTAGATAATTGTACAGCTACCTAGATTCTGGGTCAGTCTCTCAATGTATTGCAGTAATCTCATCAGCGCAAAAATATTTACTGTTCATACTAAGGTCAAAATCTTACCTCATTTATCACCATTCAGCATGTTCAGCTGAGGGACCAAACTGCCTGCGGTGTCCCTCTTGTCAGTGAAGTATGTGTTCATCATAGAAGCCTCTACAGCCTCCTGGCTACTGATAGCAATACTAATCCTGCAATTCTGGAATGACTTGGACTGCTGGATGGCAGCTGTTGCATGTTGATGCTCTGAAGAACATTTAAATATAAACAAAGTCCTGCTGAGTCTGGATTTATCCTTTTTTTCAAATACATGTACTGTCAATTAAGATCAGCTGGTGTCTGTGGAGCTATCCGAGCAAAATCCTTACTGTTTTTCAGTCTGAAAATATACAAGGCCCTATATTAGGTCAGGGAAAACAGTGTTCAATCTAAAGCCTTTGACCCCTTGCTGAAAAGCTAGAGTGGGCCATCTATTACATTGTATGTGGATGGGGAAATATTGAGTTATATTATCACGTGAAATCAAATGAATATCACCCAGATTTCCAAGATTGAACAATGGAAAAGTATTATTAGGCCAAATATCCAGCTATGAAAATCTTAAATGGATCAGGGTGATTTCAAAAATAATGCATCCATTTCTATAATCAATGTTTATAGACTATCTAAAGCAGATTTATTGTTAAAATTAATTTTAAGATATGTAATTAATGTTTTTCTTGCATCATGCCAAGTTTCATCGCTTTAGAATTTTCCGTTCAAAATTACATCGAAAAATGTCATCCAAATTGTCACAAGGGTAACACTTTTTTGTGACATTTTTTCCCTTACCTTCAATTCAACTGTAAATTGTATTTAACACTATTCATGTATAGTCAAATGGTGAATTGCAGTTGAAATATAGCATAAAAGCTGTAGGAAAATAATCTTTTCATCTTTTTTAAACCAGATAAATCGGAAATTTGTAACCTTTTATAAACACACCCTTTCAAATTTTTATCATACAGAATTTCATATGATTGGAGTAAAGTGAATTGCCTCATAAAATATACAAAGTTTTATTCAAAAGGAATGCTGTTTTAATGACTAGCTGTCTTTAAGCTTTCTAAAGGAACCAACTTGCCTATAAAACAACAAGTATGATTTTATGTAGCCAGTACTGAATAAAACCACCCAGATATGTCACAAGTGTAACATTTAAGGTTTCAACCATCAGCATTTCAATTTGTTTTGCATTTCATAGCTTTTTTGCTGTTTTTCTGGTCAAGGGAGCCCCCAAAAAACATTATGAGGAATTGTGGTGAAATCCTTAAGCTGCTGACTTTGTGGCATGATTTTAACTGATGTCACAAGTGTAACACATTTTAGGAATATGTGATAAATGCATATACATGGCAAATCTTAAATGAAATATATCTTATTTGGTCTTTTTAATAATTCTTGAATGTATAAATATAATTTAAACACAACAAAAAGTCAACAACTTCACCAAATGTGTAGTCAATACTAGTTACGGTCCAGCAGGAATGATACTTCCTCAAGCCCATATACTAGTTTCATTATGAAGCTGGCCATCCTTGAGCTACATTCTGGGATAGGAATCATGCTAAATTCAACACTGAAGAAATCAGACAATCTTAAACCAGACTATAACTTGATTTAGACAGGTAGACTTTAAAATGTGATTTGTGTCACAAGTGTAACATATATTATGGATTGAATTCATCTCACTTTTTCCTGTGTTTGGTCAAAGGATGATCTATTCAACAATTAATTTGATATATTTTGGTATTTAGGGTAGTTATTCACTCTTTCGATACAAAGAAAACACAAAACGGTGTAAACAAAAAGGATAAAATTATGCACTCACAAGGAGGGAAAGGTATTTTTTCACAATTCAAAAAATATTTACAGGAATTTATTGAAGAAAACCAAAAAAGATGCTAAGTTGTACATACTATTGTAGGTTACATAAAGTATAAGAGATAAGAAAAGACAAAAGGGTCATAATCAGTTCCTTTGTAATGTCACAAGTGTAACACAATTATTTCTTTCTATTTAAGCCAAAAATGGTATCAATCAAATCATTCAATTGATAATTTATCCCACAATGAGTGCTGTCAACTGTTTTGTGATCATTAACATTTTATAACTCCTTACTATGCTTAATAAACAAATCTGAATAGTTCATTTTTTAAAGTCTTGTGCTAAAAAAAGGGAATTGATTTATGTTTTGATACATTTTAATCAATTTCCATGAAGCCAATTCACTTCATCCTATATAAAATCTATAAGAGATAAAAAATTCAAAGGAGAAACTCCCTCTTCTGATTTTGTCACAAGTGTAACACATTCCATTACCAACATATGTTATTGTGTTTAATATGTTTTATATCCTATATATTCAAATGAAATTTGTTCTATGTTTTTCATATACCCTACTTGTTATCTAAGAACAATTTTTAACAAAAATCATGCTTATTATTTAAATTAGAAAAACTTTTTCCTCTACACAGTGAAAATCCAGGGGTGTATTTTCACATAAAATTTTATTACAAGTGCAAATTTTGAGCGAAAGATTAAATTTTACTTTGAAAATGTGTATACATAACTACTTCATCAGTTCATGAAAGAATATTTACAATTCTGCATACCTGTGTTGTTTATAATCAAGCTAAGTGTAGCTTATAGAATTGTAAAAAAATAAGGAAAAATGATTAAAGTATTAAATTTAAAGCATTGTCATAAATTTTATTCTTAAACCAATATTTGTTTCAGAAATTTTGATGTTCCCTGGTTAAGAGGATGTAAAAAAGATAATGATAGAGCAATTTTGAAATTTGACCCCCAATGTCACACTTCGGATGCATTTTTTTTTTAAATCACCCATCAGCGGTTTCAATTGGATCAAATATTTTATTTTATTCAAATTAATTTGTACATGTATGGTATATACAGCTTGAAACAATAAGATAAGGAAAAAAACACTAGAATTCCGAGAATCTGATGTGTCGCCTGGCCAAACAGAAGTCAATCAAGGCAAAATTGTCGAATTTATATTCCGGGCGAAGGGTTACTTTAGAGAAACTTATAAATGACAAAATATAAATCGTCAAAAACGCAAGAAACGCTCTCTCGGGGAAACACTGCTGATATGGGTATAGGGAATAAGCGATTGCCCCTCCTCCCCCCCTGTAAAAAGTTGGACCCCTCCCAGTGGCGTAGCTTCCTTTAGGCCATGTAGGCCGCGGCCTACACTTTTTCAGAAAGTAAAAAAATATAAACGCCAAAAATGCAATAAAATGGAGGGGGTAGGGGGTGAGTAAATCAGAAAGATATTCCAAATTATCCTGATATCAAACGTCACCCATTACCCACTGTAGAAGAACGGTTGTTTGCGTTCCAGGACGAGCTGTCACGTGATGTTGCTAGCCTACCCAATAGGAAATGAACCATCGCACGAAGCTTTTCAACCTGTATAATTGCATTTTCACCATAATTGGAGTCCTTTTGACCATGCCACCGACGTCCGCAACATGCCAAAGGTAGCATGAAAAGAATTAAAAACTACTTGCGCTCAACAATGATGTCTGCCAGGCTGTCCTTCGTAGCGATGATCTACAGACACTTGATGTTGACAGGGTAATTAACATGTTTGCGTCAGACAAATTTAATGCAGAAAATTGGTTTTTTTTCTAAGTTTGCTTGTGATTAATAGTTTTGTTGCTACCTGCATTTAGATACTGAAACTTGATGTCGCTTGTTTTTCAACATACATGTACAGTACATTGTATCTTTTATTTGGGATGATCATTACAATGTCACATGTCTTCTTGCTATATAACCATGTAGGCTCCTATAAGCCTTCTAACCCTTAAAGCACCAGCCAAAAACTGCAAATGAAAGACGCGTCTGCCTAAGTCCTCTGTTGCATATATTTGCTAATATTATTGACTAATGTCAGTATTGAGGCAAACAGTGTAGACCCAGATCTGGATCTCTCACTGTTTGTCAAAGACGCATGTAAAACAATTCAGCAGATGAGAAAGCGGACTACTTTTGTAGTGATTGGCCATTTAATGGTTAAAAGAGTATGATACCTGTCCCTGACTCCCAGGTTGATGATTTTGTTTTTGCATTTCAGCACCGTTGAGTTGATCAAACTTGATAAGCATATTAGGCCATATGGGCGATGATGGTGATAACTACCTGTAATTTCTAACAATCGCATGAACGCATTTATAAGTGCGAAATAATCGCGAAATCCATATTTGGACAGTCTAGGACTGAAAATTTTTCTGGGCGAGCAAGCCCCCAGACCCCCCTACCATTAGGCCTACACATTAATTGAAGCCAAGCTACGCCCCTGCCTCCCCTTGGAAAAAATGATAGACCCCCTCTGGATCCTTGGAAAATTACAATTTTCTTTAAAATAAACCATTGGACTTTTGTAAAATAAGTTGAGGACTAAACAAGAAATGTCACAAACACGTGACGAATGCCCCCAAAGGAATTGGTCTAGCATAAGACACATTTGAGAAAAGCTGTAATATAGGAGATATGCTCCAAACAGGAAAAACCTAGAAATGAGGCCAGAAGTCAATGTCAAGGTCAAAGTGACCCAAAATGGTATGCACCACTCTGCCATCCCAAGAGGAATCATCACCCCAAATTTGGGATTCCTACATCAAATAATATAGGAGATATGCACCAGACTCAATGCAGTTTCTAAAAACTAGGTCAGAGGTCAAGTTCAAAGTCACAGTGACCCGATTATGGTACACGGCACTTCATCATCTCAAGATGCATCCACTTACCAAATTTGAGATTCCTTACCCAAATAATATAAGAGATATGTTCCAGACACGATTATTCTAAAAACTAGGTTAGGTCAAGGTCACAGTGACCCAAAAATGGTAAACAATACTCCACCATCCCAAGATGCATCCACATCCTAGGATTTAGGCTCCGGCCGCAATAATTCTTAAAACTAGGTCAGAGGTCAAGGTCACAGTGACCCGAAAATGATATGTGACACTCTGTCATCCCAAGATACATTTACACACCAAATCTGGAATTCCTATCTCTAAGAATATAGGAGATATGCACCAGACTCATTGCAGTTTCTAGAAACTAGGTCAGAGGTCAAGTTCAAGGTCACAGTGACCCAATTATGGTACGGGACACTTTGTCATCCCAAGATGCATCCTCACACCAAATTTGAGATTCCTGCCTCAAATAATGTAAGGGATATGCTCTGGACATGACTATTCTAAAAACTAGGTCAGAGGTCAAGGTCACAGTGACCCGAAAATGGTATGCGACACGTCGCCATCCCAAGATGTATCCACATACCAAATTTGGAATCCCTACCTCAAAGAATCTAGGAGATATGCACCGGACACGAAGCGGGACGGACGGACGGACACACGGACGGACTGTGCAATTACTATATGCCTCCCAAAGTTCCTTCGGGGGCATAAAAAATCCAAAGAAAAACGTTGTCTAAGATTTTTTATCTTTTTATGACAGATAAACCTGGACGCCCCACCTGACGAAAATTCCTGGATCCCTGCATGTAGGCCTATTGATACAAATCTTGAGATTATGCTCGAATTCCTTATAACAATAGCTGGGAACTTTTCTTGAAAAGGATAGCTTTTATGACAGGCTGCATATTGTACCAAAGGCATTGAGTGTTCTACTGTTGTTAAAGCTCCTAAGACATTAAAGATCACATCTAAATGATCGCAAACCGATAGCCGTTCACCCCACCCACATCCATGTTTTTCAATGATTTGTGAATAATCGGTGAAATTATAATTAAATTAATCGTGGTGGGACAAAAGACAATGTTTTTCCTTCGAATTAAGCGCAGACTGGTGAAAAAATCAGAGAATTTGAATGAATGCAGCACGTTTTTCATCATTTTCCTGTTACCCGTAATGTTAAAATTCACTGTCCAATTCACCTCGGTACATTTGTTTATACCGGGCCGCGTAGCGCAGTCGGTAACGTGTCTGGCTACAGATGCGTGTCTGACTGCAGATCCAGGGGTCGCGAGTTCTATCCCGGCCCGATTCCATACTTTTGTGGAGATTGATCATGAAATAACTTCTACGGTCATTCTCCTCCCTTCCGCTGATTCATTCAAGAAGGGTTGTTGTCAGTTACAAGCGAAAGTATGTGCACAAATTACTGGTTAACCGCTTGTTCAAGTCTGCCCAGGAAAAAGTGTGGTTAGGTGAACTGACCGTCCCGCAATGACCATAGCTGTTGACTTGGGACGTAAAGCAACAAAACCAACCAACCAACATTTGTTTATGTGCCGCTAAGGCTGTGACGTCACGGCGGTCCCGAGAATGCAGCATCATTTCTTCTGGTTGTGAGGTTCTATCGACTAGTGGTAGGAATCGGCTGGATTTTTATAATCGATCATTGAAAATAACAAGTGACCAATGATCAATCATTAATCGACTAAAATAAAATACATATATGGTACATATCATGCCAGGTATGTCTAAGATGCCTTACGGGGTCAAGTTGATTGACCAGACATGTTAGGTGTTCAGAGTGTGTACCAAAAAATTAATTTTCTCAACCAAAACATATGTTGTGGGTACTCAAAAGAACCATCTCAATAAGACGGTTCTTTTGAGCACCCAAAACATATGTTCAAACTGATGGATTAGTATATATTTACAATTTTACACTCAAAACTTTTGTTTATCTAAACCTATGTACATTATTTGAACCATATGCTGTTCATACCAGAAACTGAAAATGCAGAAAAGGGTCATATTAAATAAATACACCAAGCTAAAAATTGAAGGCCAATGAAGCAGAAGGTCTATACTGAGTAATCGATTATTGAAAAACTACCGATCAATTAATCAGTTCACTGAAAATGACCAATGATCGATGAGCTCGATAAATCGGCCTACCACTACTATCGACTGTACATATACATCTACATCGATACATTGTACTGTCACAATTGACTTTAACACAACAGGCTCGGTCCCCAGTTCTATCTGTTCTGCCAATGGTTTGTCTGTACCGGCTTAAAAATTGTTGTTTAAAAATGTGACAGTGCAAAAGTTTATGTAAGCTGTTTTTGTTATTAACAGCCCTTTGACTGTATTGTCTCGCAAGTAGTCAGCTCTTTCACTCAACTCAACACAAATTTATTTGCAAATCACAGTTAATCACTGGATATTTTCTGTCTACAGAGGCAGGGCCAGGGGGTGGGGAACTTGTCAGCTTGTAGGCAAAATGAAAGTAGCTAAAAACTAATTGACAAGGCAAAATCAATTTACCTTTCATCAGCTAGTTGTCAAAGTGAGCACATTCCAGTAATACTTTTCTTGTAAATCTCACTATACCTCTGTAACTAGCAGAAAATAGAATGTCATCAATCTGCCATCTTAGTTTTTTTAACTACCCAATCCGTACTCTATCTTCCTGTACACTCCCCAGGAGTTTGGTGCATTGCTATAGGCGCGACCCCCGTCATGGACCCTTGGATGCATGAAAGACACTGTAACCGGAATTGGTACATCAATTAAGATCTGTGAAATTGGTCTGCTTTAGACCAGGATCTTTCTATAGGATACACACAGGGTTGTAGAAAAGACCCAAATTTCTTGATGCCCAACCCATTCTATGATTCCTAAACAATCAATGAAGGCCGTGATCAGATGCTGCATTCTGCTGCATCTGATCCTGGTCTGCACTGTCTGTCAATGTACTACATATTAACCAGTTTATAAGATTGCAGTTATGTATGACAGGTACTGCAATGGCCGTTATTAATATTAGTGCTTTTATCTGCTGTTAGAACTGTTTCAACCCATAAGATGCATCCTAACATGACTGATAAATGGTTGACTGGGATGTAATGAATCGTGCTAAACAAATAATATCAGTGCTACCTGAACAATATTTTTTGGGCCGTTCGGTGGTGCAAACTTGGTAGTGATCACCGCTGATGCAGTGCATGGCGGACGAGGGGGGGGGGGTGGCGGACAAGGGTTGGGTGGGGGAGGGGTCATCGAGAGAATTGTTTTATGGCCTTTAATTACTGTAAAAACTTAAATAATATGAGCTCTAAATGTATAACTGATCTCAATCATTAATAAAACTGATAATCACTCTTTGGTGAAAACCCCGCAGGGTTTTTCTCCCATTTCATTTTGTGGGGGAAAAACCCCGCGGGGGTTTTCCCCTGCGGGTCTTTTTTTATTTGGCTTGAAAGGCTTCAAATGATGAGAAAAACTTCAATTCAGCTTCTATATTGTTTTGTAAAGCAATACAATTAAAAACAAACCTTTTTATTTTTTCAAAAAACCCTGCGGGGTTTTTCCCCCACACTCTGAAATGGGAGAAAAACCCCGCGGGGGAAATTAAAGGTTGGAATTAAGCCTTACCAATCATTTTCTGAAATAATTACAATCAAACAAACTTATTTCTTGAACTTATTTTGATATTTATTTTTTTGAAAAAACCCTGCGGGGTTTTTCCCCCATTTGAAAATGTGGGGGAAAAACCCCGCGCAGGGTTTTAAAAACCCCGCGGGGTTTTAAAAACCCCGCGGGGTTTTTGGAAAACCCCGCGGGGTTTTTGACTTTGACCATTTTTTTCATTATGATGGCATATATTTTTTTAGTCATAATTATATATGTTTTGCTCCTTTATGTCTGTATTTTTGTATTTTAGTGGTTTTGAGTCTTTTGCACCACTAGAAAGATGATGTGATTTTGCCAAATTCTGGTGTGGCAAAAAAAAACTGGTGGCTGTTCTAAGCAAAACTCTGGATGGAAAACTCCATAGCTTTCAATTAAGTTAATGCCATAAACATGTCAATTTAACAACACAATTACACTATGGCATTATTATCCCCACGCTTTTTTAAAAAAGCGTCTGGGATATTGCAATCGCCTCCGTCCGCCCGTCCGTCACGCTATCTCCTCCTAAACCATTGGACGAAATTCAACCAAATTTGGTGTGTGAGTTGCTCACATGAATAGGGTGTGCAACCGCACATTTTTTTTTTGGCCCCGCCCCCTTGGGCCCTGGGGAGGTGCCAAAAGGTCAAATATAATTAAATATCATTAAAATCCAATTACAAAGTCAATTTCAAAGATTTTTAAACCAAACTTTGTGTGTCTTCTCACAAATAAAAGTTATAAAACATATCAGACGGGATTTTCATTCGGTCGCCTGGGTCATGCCCCAGGGGTTGGACTTGGGGGTACGGGGGGGGGGGGGGGGAGGGGGGTTGAGTGGTCAAAAAAATTTTTTTTTGAAATTCAACCACATTTGGTGTGTGAGTTACTTACATCAATGGCACATGCAACGGCACAATTTTTTTGGTCCCCACCCCCTGGGGCCCTGGGGAGGGGCCAAAAGGTCAAATATCATTAAATGTCATACACAAAATCAATTTCCAAGATTTTTAAACCAAACTTTGTGTGTCTTCTCACAAATGAAAGATATAAAACATTTCAGACGGGATTTTCATTCCGTCGCCTGGGTCATGCCCAAGGGGTGGGACTTTGGGGTACCATGGGGGGTTGGGGGTCCAAATTTTTTTCCCCCAAATTCAACCAGGTTTGCTGTATGAGTTACTTACATGAATGGCACATGTGCAACGTCACAATTTTTTTTGCCCCCGCCTGCTGGGGCCTTGGGGAGGGGCCAAAAGGTCAAATATTATTAAATCTCAATTTCAAAGATTTTAAAACTAAACTTTGTGTGTCTTCTCACAAATGAAAGATATAAAACATATAAGATGGGATTTTCATTCGGACACCTGGGTCATGCATGCCCCAGGGTTTGGGACTTGGGGCTGCTGGGGGTCAAAAATTTAATTTTCAGAACATGGTCATGTGGCATATCAAATGAAAGGGGATGAGCAGTAGACTTAGATACACTGAAAATTTTTACCCTAAGATCAAACTGATGATCTTTGGATGGGGTCAAAGGATCAAATACCATTAGATACCTTCGAGAGCGTGGGGATTTGCGATGGCGCGCCATCGAACATGTTCTAGTTTAATTATAGTTCACAGTTTATTTACTTTTTAACCCATTCATCGGTACTGTAGCGCTGATTAGGTTTCACTTTTCGCCCAGAACGTGTGATATATGGCAAATAACCATCACTGCTTTTGTTGTTTATATTTGATGGTAGAGGCAGTGGAGCCTGTTCATTACAAATGGGACTTTCTGGCTGTGCTAATACAGTTGGGTGAAAATCTTGAATTTTCATGGGATCTACCTTAGCTTTCATAAGGTGTTTTCTGTTACGATGATTAATAGCACAGTCGCTTGTCTGAACAGAATAGGACCTAGAGTCAAGTTTTTTGATGACTCTGGCTGGTTACCATATTTTACCAAATTGAATACGGACCTGGTCATTTATGTTCAGAGAGGGTAATTGTCTTGCTGTCCGGTCACAATTTTTTTCTGCAAATTTTTTGAATGAATGTAAGCTTTTTGAACAATTTTAGGGTCAACAGTTCGTGGTTGAAGAAGTTTATCTGTAATGGGTTCGACTGATCTCGTTCGTCTTGACATCAACAGTTGTGCTGGACTGAAACCGCTCTCTAAAGGGGTATTACGGTATTAAAGAAACAGCAGATTCGGATCTTGTTTGCTGTCCTTAGCTTTTCTGAGAAGTTTTTTGGCAAGACCTACAAGAACTTCACTATAACTATTTGACTTAGGGTGGAAAGGACTAGATGTCTGATGGATAAATCCCCAATCTCTAGCAAAGTCAGCATAAGCTTGGCATGAGTACGAGGGCCCATTGTCTGTGATTAAGAGTTGACATATGCCATTCCGAGCCATGTGAACTTTTAATTTTTGAATGACTGTTTCGGCGCACATGTCTGCCAAAAAATCAATTTCGAAAAATCTACTATAGTAGCACGACGTTAAAAGGTAATTCTTTCATTCAAACGTAAATATGTCAGAGCCTAGCTTTTGATATGGCCCTTGCGGTACGTCGTGCGATATTAACGGTTCTTTCGTGTTTGAGTCTCTGTGCCTGAGACAGATTTCGCAACTCAAAACATAGTCCAAAATATGCCATCTTTTGCGCGTTCTAATGTCTTTGTCACTCCTAAGTGACCTGTGTGAATTTGATTCACCATTTCTGCACGTAGTGACTTTGGAATTACAATTTTCTGACCTCGAAAAATTAAACCTTTTTCAAACGAGAGTTCATTGCGGTGGTTCCAGTCCTCAAGAATTAATTGATCGCAGTCAGATCGGGTTTCCGGCCAACCTTTCAAAATGGCATTTTGCAATATTTGCATTTGTCTGTCATGCTCAATTTCGGTTTGTATCGTTTTCAACATCGGTGATTAAAAAGTTGCTGCACAACTGTGTGTACATGTGAATCCAGGCCAGTCACCAAATTTGGATATGTGTCTGGTAAAGACGCACGTGATAAAAAGTCACTTAAAGGGATGTCTTTCTACTTTTGTGGAGCACTTCAATGTTGTATTTTTGAAGTTGTAAGAGCATTCGCATTAAACGTGGAGGGGCTGCTGAAAGCGGGTTTTTCATGATTGCAGAAATGGGTTTGTGGTCTGAATGCACAATAACGTGCCTACCATACGAGAATTGATTCCAGCGCTTTAATCAGAAAACAATAGCTAGAAGCTCTTTTTCTATTTGCGCGTAGCCAACCTCAGTTTGACTCAAGCTCTTTGACGCAAATGCTATAGGGCGTTCTTCTGGCATCAGACAACAACCTATGCCATATTTTGATGCATCTACTTCCGATACCAGCGGTAAATTTGGATAATAGTACCATAAAACAGGACTCTGTGTGATTACCTGCTTGATCTTTTCAAATGCCTGTTTGTGGCTGATCCCAGAAAAACTCTGAGTCTTTTTTTAGGAATTTCCTTTAGGGGGCTGTCAGTTATGCAAGGTTTGGCGCAAACTTTGCTAAATAATTAACCATACCAAGAAATCTTTCAAGTTTCTGGCGGTCATCAGGTACATCAAGCTCCAATATCGCCTGAAGTTTCGACTCGTCTATTTTGAGACCTTCATCTGTAACCAAATGTCAAAAAAATGGTAGTTCTTTAACTCCAATTAATTTTCATCTTGTCTGGGTTAAAGCGTATGCCTTTTTCTCGAGCTCTGTCAAGAACTATGCGCAAAAACGTGTGCGACCATATTTCAATATGTCATCGACAATGGCTGCGATGCCGGGCAAGCCTTCAAAAATTTCCTTAACATTCATTTGAAACAGGTCTGACAAAGCTGAAATTCCGAATGGTAATCTTAGATAGCGATAACGACCAAACTGGGTCCCAAATGTTGTTAAGTACGACGAACTTTCATCCAGTTTCACACTCCATTACGCATGCATAATGTCCAATAGACTGAAGCACGTAGCAGTAGTCATTTTAGATGTAACGTCTTCTAACATATACATTGGATAGTGAGGTCTTCGAATTGCCTCGTTGGGCGTTTTTGGGTCTAAGCAAATCCTAAGTTTGCCAGTTTGTGGCTTTTCTACTACTACAAGCGAATTTAGCCAGTCTGTGGGCTCATTAACCTTCACGATGATCTGGTCATTTTCCATGTTGTCAAGCTCGCATTTGAGCCTAGACTTAAGTGCCTCGGGTTTTCTGCGTGGTGGGTTTACTACCGACACGGCTTTGTCCTTTAAATGTAATTTAACTTCCCCAGGAATGACACCAATTCCTTTAAATAGTTCACCGTACCCATGCTCCATCAGCTGTTTGTCAATCGTAGAGACTGGTGGAACCCTAAGGGAACTTCGACATTATAGGTAAGCTTTATTAGGCCCAAATCTACTGATGATTGGAGGCTTAGCAATGGAGGAGCCTTGCCTTCTACTATATAGAATAATGTTTGTATTTCCCTGCCTTTGTGGGAGCATACTAACCTTAAAAAATCATGCTTACAACAGGAATCATGTTCCCTGTGTACGATGTTAGTTTGTGAGTAGGGGGTTCAATGGGGTGGCTGATGTTCAGAGACTTGAACAGCGAATGTGGCAAGATATTCACGGCACTGCCAGTGTCAATTTTGAAATTTATCTGTGTGTTTTGTGGTCCAACATGTAACTGGGCAAATGCACGGTCTTGCGAAAGTGAAACACTAGAAAAAGCGCTTATCGTGTCTCTAAAATATTCCTGATTTATGTCACTATAATGTACTCCAGTATACACATTGTCACATTCACTCTGATCGTCAATGTCATGTACAGGTCGTGATCTGCACAGTTTTTGGAAGTGATTCCGCTTGCCACAATTGTGACACACTTTACCAAACGCGGGGCAGTCCTTTTTCTTTTGGTGTGTCCCACAATTGCCACACTTTGTCTATTGACTCTTCGGCTGTTGATACCTTGATCGTCCTGCGCTGTTAGCGTTGTTCGTCTGTGTCGCCTTTGGTCGAGCACCTCCAGTGGAACGTCGGTGTGTAGCGTCGTGTATTATGTCGACGCTGGTCCCAGTAGCTCCAGATAACGTCATCGTCGATAACTGTTTCTGACAGTACTCAAAGTTCTGAACTATTTGTATTGCTTTGTCCATAATTAGCTTGTCCCCCTCATTTATGAGTTTCTCGCGAAATTTTTCACTGGCACTCCATGTAACGATTCTGTCTCTGATCGTATTGTCCCTTTCTGCAAAGTTGCAGTCTAGAGCTTTTGTCTTAAGTCTGGTGACGAATGCATCGATGTTTTCGGCACCCTGTTTCTCGTTATTGAAGAGAAATCTCGCGAATATGCTGTACGTGGTTCTTGAAGCGAGTATAGTATGTGCCCAGCTTTTTGGCATCAGCGTCTGATATGCCAGTCCATGTCTTGTATATTTCACGCCCTTTTTGCCCAATCCATAGAAGTAAATAGGACACATGTTCTTCTTCAGTCTTAGCTTTAAGTGGACCTGAGAAGATCAATGACGCATGTAATTTGAATTTCTGCCATTCTACTGGTAAATTAGAGACATCCCAGTTCATTACTTGTGGTGGTATTCCGCTAAGATCCATTTTTACTGTGATAATGTCAACAAAGTTAAATGAAGACGTAGAAATAATTTAAAAGCTGATGGGTTATGTTTCCTTTTACTTAATTAATGTAAATACTACTGGCACAATGTTTTGATATTCTATGTTATAGAATGTTATGTTAGAATTCTCAAATGAGATAAAATGAACACAAGTGTGATGCTTTTCTAACGTTTAATAATCAACAACTGTTCTGTAAGCCTGTGAAGAGAGTGTGGTGTATTAGTAGGCATGTGCAGATCATGATAGTGTAAACAATGCCCTATATGTAAAAGCAATATTAGAAGAGGAGTCTTGCCAAAAAGCAAAAAAAAATTAGGAAAAGCCTCCATTTTGTTTGATTATTTAAAAATGTCCTCTGCTTCCGGGGAGGGGGGAGGGGGCTGCCCCACACACCCTTTTGTTAATTCTAAATGTATTTATTTTCATACTTACATGCTCATCTATTAATCCTAGATTAGTACTGGTTCAACCCAGGAAAACCCGTACCTTTATAACTGAAAGATTGCTGATGGGACGTAAAAAATCAAATCAAACAAAACAAAATACATGCTCATCTAGATTCAATTGAGAGAGACATATGGCAATTAACTTTTCTTGTTGATTTTTTACCTTAAAATTGTTGATCTTTAGGTTGGTAATAACAAACTTTGGGGCTCCATAGATTGCACCGGATCACACTTTTTTTGACAAATGTTATGAGGCCACCTACACACCTGCTATTTTATTACCTTTTCAGGCAATAAGCCGTTTTAAAGGATTTTTTGAAAAATGCTTATCAGATATATACTTACTTTATTTAACTGAAGTTAAACAAGCGTATAGGCACTGATAACAATTGTAGAAAAATACTTTTTATAGATAAATGCTTTGACTAAAGTGTCTAGAAAAATCTAGTTTAAGCTGGTGGAAAAAAATCAGCCTCTGTTCCCAAAATGAAAACCGAATGGTATGTCTTTAAACCTCCAAGCCTACTCTACCAGGTACAGCAACAACATTTTAAGGATGGCCTCATACTTTGAGCCATATATAGTGCATTTCATTGAAATTAATTATATGACATGCATTCCACATGGCTTTTATATGTCATGTATTATATGGCAAAGTCCTGTCTCTACATGTATAAGACAAAATATTACGTAATCATTAAGTCACGCGCTCTTATATAGCTTCATAGTTTTTAAGTATGTGATTCTATCCTACAGAAAGATAAATACATTTTAGGGAGAATTGGCTTATATTTAAGGGATTTAGGGAATAGCTGAACTATTTTTTGGGATTTGGAGAGCGAAGGCAAACACTTTTAGGGAGACAAGGAAATTATTTGCAGGGCAGGCCGGGAGATGAATGCATTATTTTCAGGGATTAATAGAGCACAGACCCTAGGGGCCTCAGCTTTAGAAACTTAATTATTTTGTGAACATTTTGATATATTTTTCATAATTTTGGGATGATAACTTCTTATCCCCAATTCGAGTTTTTCCTGGTCACTGCTGAAATGATTAAACAAATAGTAAAAATGCCCCGTTTTTTCTGTAGATTTTTAAAAAACCCTAATAATATCCCTTTTTATATAATATGAGAAAAAAATGCTGGTGGCAATGCGAAGTGAAGACCTTTATGAATCCTTTGAAATTTATTTTGTTGAAATAATAAAAAAAAAAAACACTTAAACTCCCCAATTAGAGATCTCTAACAATGGTGTTGTACTTTATTTCTTTTTTTAAGATTATCGGCAGATGGCAGAAAATCACGAGTATAGTAAATCAGTGACCGTTTCTTTTGCCTTTGGGGTATTATAATTTCTCAGTTATAAAGATCAGTATGATTATAATAAATTTCCTTTAATAATGACTCCGACCCAGAATGAAGATAAAGATTATTCAGTTTGAAAAACAAAACAAAAACATTTTGTCAATTATGGTATAACCATTTATATTATGTTGTATGTATATTAAGAGATGTTGATGTTAATATTTTTAAAAGCATAACATAATAATGGGCCTTAACGCGAGAAGACCTGACATATAACATACGAACAATAAAGGCACAGACCAGCCAGTACATTCACGCAGTTTGATCAGTGCCTTTGTTATTTGTTTATTGGAAAGTAAAATAACTTAGGCGTCACACAAAATTTTAATTTTCAATCAAGTCTCTGTATCTGAGCAGGTTGGTATGAGCCTTACATGACTTTTACCCTAAAGATAGATGAATTTTATTTTCCAGGTGTATGTAGAGACGTAACACAATTTTGTAAGTCTTGTGCCACTTGTCAAAGGACAAATCAAAATATAAAGGTCGTAAGTACTCATTGTTGTAGTGTACCTCAGAGAAACATATCCTCAGGAGGAAGAGGCTAGCCATATAAGACAGAAAGCCAGACAGAATGACGACGTTCGTATGGTAGTGTTCGACGTTGTCCAATACCATATTATTGGCGCAATATGACTGAGACTGAAAGCAGTAGTCTGTATTAGTGTTGAAGGTGTGCCACAGTGCAATGACCCAATTGTCTGGGGTTGTTTGACGTATATTTTAACTATGATAGCATAGTAGTCACAGAGGTGTACTATAGGGGTAAGGAGTCACCAAATTTATTTAAGTCATGACCGTAGACTGTTGACGTGAGCAAGTCACGATAATAAATTTTTGCAACAGAGGTTGACTGCAACGTGAAGAATCAGAATTTATTTTGCGCGAAGATTGTTATATGAAAGGTGTTATAATCAGGGAGACTTGGCATATGTTACCTATGGATCTTTGTATAAGGTATTGGTTATTAAGCCTTATATATTAAATGTCATAAGACATAAAACTTTATAAAAAAGTTAAAGGGGTACAATCCCATATTTTTGTGCTGAGCATTAACGCTTCAACAATACAGGTCTATGATTGTGCCAATCTGAGTAATCCGAGGGCAAGGCAATGTGGGGGCAGACTATCTTTCTAGGTAGCCATGTAAGGTAGTAGTTGATTCTAATCTTCAAGTTCGCGTTGTGTTTTAAAAGTCTCTTTAGAATTTCTAAGTCTTGTAAATTTCACCAAAAACTTTCACAATTTTATAATTTTGTTAAATCTTCTTAAGTCCAACTAAAATACTTCTAGAAACTATCTATAACCCAAAGTTCCGAAATCTCCCAAAAGTCTAACCAAAGTCTATGTCCAAATGTTAACCAAAGTCTATGTAAGTAAGGGTGCAAAGATCAGGAATCGATACAATCAAGTACCACACCTGACCCAGGATACCAATGGGAAAGTGACAAACTCATAGTAGACAACACAAACGAGAGCCAAGAGGTCAGCCCTTTCCCAGCAGGTGACCACAAAGCACATATAAACAGACGCGCACAAAGACATAGCAAACACAAGACAGAACAAAAACATAAAAGATCCACAAAAGAAGTACCGCCTTGGAACGGTCAGTAAAATATTTTACTAGAGGGTTTAAACCGGTTTAACGGCGCCAACCTCACCCTTAATTCAGATGTGGATCAAGACACATAGATATTTGGTTTGCATGAAAGACCCCTAACTTATCAATGCATCATCTCCTAAAACATATAAATCAAGATATAACAAGGAGATAAAGCAAGGATAAGGACTCAACAGTAAATTAAACTGAATACCGGAGCAAAAGAAATCCAACAGGTAAACCCCGGTGGGCCCGACAAACAGCCAAAGCATCAGGCCCCTACCATCTCATCAATAGATAAGTCTTTAAGTCGGAACCATCATAGAGTCTGAAGTCCGACCCACCGGCATGCAATTAAAGAGGAAAGCAAAGTTGCCAACCATGATTGGGTTGACTTCCAAGCATGAAGTCTGTTGCAATACATTAATGTTATAGCCAATCTTTTTATAATGGGAAATTATTTTAATGAACTGCGCTGAAAAATTATTAGAGCCAACAATCTTCTTCAATTTATACACCAAGTCACCATAGAAATCAGGTTCCGAAAGTCCTTGGCGCAAGAGAGATTTAAGTCCAACTTGGAATTTAGAAATAAAATCATAGTATCGTCTATAAAATTTTGAAAATGTTTTGCGAAGTTTATGATACGGATAGCCTTGTTTAAGAAGTTTCTGAGTTAACAATTTATTGCGAGTGTTGAAGTCAGCAACATAGCTAGATGCTCTAGCAAAACGAATGAGTTGAGAGATATAGACTCCATAGGATGTAGAACGAGGAACATCACCATCTAAAAATGGGAAAATGACAATTTCAAAATCAAAGTCGTCACGTTTATCATAAATTTTGGTAGAAATATGTCCAAATGTTAACCAAAGTCTGAAGCTCTGCCACTGGGTTTCATCTTATATATCATCACTAACCAATCATATTTCAAGTTTACTATATAGCGCCCTCTACATAGGTAAGCTTCTATTTATATTAACCAATCAGAAGATACAAAAGTGACTCATAGTCACACCAGTTGCGCAATTCCCCAAATGTCATATGATTAAACGTATTGCGCAATCCTGCCATTCAATGTCAGAATTGACACAATCTATTTATTTGGCTTATGTAATTTTACTAAACTAAGTAACATCTGTCATCATGACCTTTTGAAAGTGTTAAAACATCCCATCAGAATTAACAGGCTAATAAATATGACATTTGAGAAACAATAACAAACTGGTGTCAGAATTCCCTATAAAAACATAAACATGTCAATCACAGATGTCAACACCGCACCTGGCTGAACACCTGCGTCCTACCCAAACCAAGCATCCACAAATATTGTAAATACCCACGGGCAATTCACAATTATTATGAACCCTCACAGATGAAACCAGTGACTATTTTATACAGGCCCAGACCTTAAGAATTTGACTTAATTCGTCAATTAAGTGAAATTCTCCAAGCTCATCTCTCATATACCATATATACAAATAATATCCACACACACTCTCACACTCACTCACATACATACCACTATACTAAACATATAAATAAAACACTAGCATGCCCAAATCAGCCTAAAACTACTAAACATAATCAATACACATGCACCATCAAAGTACAACTCCAAAACATTTATAAAACTATTTACAACAACATCGGCATGTGACAGCGCACTCGAGAGAACCTTGTGTCCACTCAATGGTTGGCCACCCAATCAAGCGTGCAGTTGTCCCAAACTCTCAAGAGCACACAGACGCCACAAGCAAATTTACAATCCAATTAATCCCAAGTGAATTCACAACACAATGTCAAATCTTAACTAATTATATATACACATTATGAATCTCACACACAATAGGGTCAACTGTCACTCCACTGCATCTTCCCATCAAGTTAACATATACATGCCTCCCTACAGATTGCAGAGACAGACATATGCATGCCAAGCTTTTCCAATGGAGCACATCGTGAAACAGCCCAAACATGCACCACACATATAATAATCCTATTCTCCGTCCATCAAGTAATACAGTCATTATACAATAAGATTCATCTTCACTCCTCCACGGCTAGTCTATCTGTATTGGATCATCCTGCTCCCCAGTTCCATGGTAAAATACAAAGTTGTTATCCTCCTGTCTGTTACATTCAGTTGGTTCCTCCATAGGAGTATATTTCAAATGAATATTGTTCTCTGCTTGAAATTTCCAAATTATGGTGTCGTCTAAACTCTGTTCAATTTTGCTCAAAAGTTTAATTGCTTTGCTGATATCCAGTACGAGAATTTTGTCTGCTGTCCACTCTTTTAGTTGCTGAATGTTGTATAGCTTATCCATGACTGTATAATGTTAATTTTCTTGTTTGGAATAACTGACTGGTTAGTAATGTATAAAATCCAAAATTTATTAGCTGTTGTTTTCAAAAGTTCACTATGTATAAATGTCATCAATTGTTTGACATTTAAAGGTCACCTTTTCAAAGCTGTCAACAAAATCTTGATTTGACCTGTTATCTGTCATCACTTTGGAAACTGGTTGGATTTTAAAGGTCAATATGTTTCATATAAACTCGATGATACTTGAGGTGAAAAGGTCCCTTACTGTATTCCTTCTTATACATCTCAAGTCATATACATCCTTTTAATCAGTCTTGACAGTGCATGTTTTTGTACACATCATAGTTAGCATATTTATATCTTCACCAGTCACCAAACTTCATATTAAATGACTGGACTTACATACATTATCATTAACTATTTACATATCTCAGTATCATCATATCTTCACCATGGCACAACCATGGACTCATAGTTAGTTTTGTGTACACTTTAAGTTATATTGTCTCCATGTTATTCATGGCCATCTCTCTCTCAAAATACATCTTATTTCTTCATATTCTCCAACAAAGCCAATAACACCTTCGCTTCCTTCTGGTCTGGTGCGGAAGTAGGTTACCTTCCCGATTTGCTCCTAACAATCTCGTCATATTCCGACGACACCAACCCATTCTCAACAACTGACAAGGAACTCGTCACAACATTCTTATTGCCACAACAATCAGCTAACCTCTTACCAAAATATACTTTCACCTTCTCATGAAAGCATTTCTTATACATGAAAAGCAGTATCAAAATAAAAACACACGTGCCAAAAATCATTACAACAAATGACCAAATAGAAATTGACCTGCTGTTAAGGGAAATTAGATGTAAAATTTTCCCAAAGAGAAAAGTGTGTTATATTTCTCAAATTAAACAGTGAACCCCAAGCATCCGGAATATGACCTCTAACCTTTTCTCACAACATAGGGATAAACACAAATAACCATTTGCAGCCCCACAAGTCATATTCAATCTTATCACATCAAGGGTGGATACAACTCCACTTTGAATGCCTAACTTATCTTGGCAAACAATGGTAAATAACAACCATCAGAAGTTCCAATAATCCACACACCTTAGTGTACAAACTCTACAATTGGCAATCAAGGGTTCAAACACATTATGATCACATGCATTACAAAACAAGAGGAACAGCTAATTGAAACCTTAAACAAAATAAGAATGCTTAACCACGTTGTAACCACCGTTACAACAACACTACATAAAATCCATAAATTGGTAGCGTAAACCACCTACCTAGCAACTTGCAAGTAAAATAACTTGAAGACTTTTACAATAAAAGCCACATATACAAATTGCTCTTACATCATGATCCCAAGCAAGTACTCTTTACATTTACCAACTGTAAACTTGGGTCATCGCCTCCTCATCCCAACACAAGGAAAATCACCTTGCAAGCTAAACAAAATAGCTTTTCTAAATCATCAAAGACCTTAAGTGTTTCCACAACTCTAATCAATATCCAAAAAACATATTCAATATATTCAATCCAGTCATTTCAAGACTCAAACAAACTGAATCTTGGTCTAACAAAACTAAAAACCAAATCACTGCTGTGAATCTTATCCATTAAAAATCCATCTTCTCAATAAAAAATACAAAAATATCTATTTATCAGTTTTAGAAAACCCTCAAATATCTATCAGACAATGAAGCAGTGTGAATATCAGAATCTCTCATGGGTTAGGGAAACATACAACACCCTTACAACCCAAAATTCATTCACACATGGATCAAAGTCTGATCCACAATGAATACCTTACAAAATTAATAATTTTTAATCGCATACAATACTGAAAAAACCCTACTGCATTATTTAAATACTCAAACACCTTATTATAAAACCATTAAATTCTGATTAACAAAACATAATGCAAGCTCCACCAAAATGCCAATGTCTTCATCATAATCCAGATACATACCAAATGGTACCATACATAAAAATAAAAGGGGAGAAGGGCAAAGCACTTCTATAACCACCCCAAACGCCATATACAATATGACAAACACCCAAACCATGACCGAAGACATTCTCAATCTGTAGAACTACCTCACGTTTTGCACTCATTAAATCTTCAACATTTTCAGAAGACTTTCAAAGTTAGCTTGTCTTTAAAAAGAAACAGAAATCATTTTTATACTCTCCCAAATAAATTTTAAACATGAATAAAACCTAAGGCGTTTAAAACAATAATTAATGAAATACATTAAAACCCTATCAATTCCAATTACATAAACATAAAGTAAAACTCTACTAAAATTTCAACGTCTTCATCATAATTCAGATACGTACCACATGGTACCACAAATAATAAAATAAAGGGGAGAAGAATAACTCTTCCATAACACCCCACGTCATCTACAATATTACAAAACATCTGAATTATGCCTGAAAACACTCCCACAACATAGAATTATTACTGAAATCCTAAACAAATTTAGAAAACTCTTCAAAAATAATTTAGCTTAATCCATAATTTCCATTAAATTATAATCTTTCTCCTATGAATTTTTCATTAAAAAAAATAAAAAATGCAGACATAAAAATTAAAAATGAAAAGAAACTTTATTTCCATATCTACATGAAAATCTACCAACAAAAGTCTGTCTTTAACAATAAGCCAACAGAGTGCCAAGTTTCATTTGAATTACCCAATCTCTGAAACACTTTGGATTATAATCAAAACATTGCACAGTCTGTGAGATGGTCTGTGCATAAAATGCAAATGAGACCTCGGTTATTTCCCAAGCCAAATGCTTAAACACATTCTCAGCACCAGCGTCATCCAAAAATGCCATAGTAATTGATTTTAAAAATAGTTAGCTGACTGTTACTTAAATAAGCATAAAATGACAAGTCCTACTGTGTCAAGAAAAATCCACCAATCACTAGTTAACTATTTCTTCAATCACAATCTGTTCACAAACTGTACCTGTTCTTCTCTGTTCTTCACAATGTGTCCACGAAAACAAATTTCAATATCCTGGTCTTGTAGGCACCAAAAAACGTCCCAGATGTAAGGTAGTAGTTGATTCTAATCTTCAAGTTCGCGTTGTGTTTTAAAAGTCTCTTTAGAATTTCTAAGTCTTGTAAATTTCACCAACAACTTTCACAATTTTATAATTTCATTAAATCCTCTTAAGTCCAACTAAAATACTTCTAGAAACTATCTATAACCCAAAGTTCCGAAATCTCCCAAAAGTCTAACCAAAGTCTATGTCCAAATGTTAACCAAAGTCTATGTCCAAATGTTAACCAAAGTCTGAAGCTCTGCCACTGGGTTTCATCTTATATACCATGAAGTCACGTGATAGAAGCTGACCACAGCGCCACCTAATGACATAATCACTAACCAATCATATTTCAAGTTTACTATATAGCGCCCTCTACATAGGTAAGCTTCCATTTATACCCGACAAAAAAAGAAACACACCACTTAGAACTGTTCAACTCTAACGAAGATCACAAGTGATAGGCTGGTTTAGTTTATATCAGTGCAAAGGTATGCCAGTTACTGCTGCGTTACGCGTATTTTGCAATCAGGCGTCGAAATTGTGTTGAAGAAAATTGGCCATGAACCAAGTGGGGGTCAAATTGTACAGTCACAGGAAATAAGTGTATTAATAATGCTCTCTTGCTGGATAATTTCAAGCAATGAGAATCATCTCAGTAGACCAAATTGTACTCAGACACTTATTATTTGCAAATTTTATCTTTAAATTCATCAAACGCGATAATTGAACACTAGGGAGCTTATGTATTGTGACTACCCTTTGGATAACGATTCCATACTGGAGATAAACCTTAAAACATTTTATTATTTCAACATTGTTTTTTATCAATGTAAACGGTCCTAACTGATGAAATTGGATTTTGGAATAACAAAAATGATCATTAAACACATTGGTTGTCTCACATAACGACAACGTATCGTTTTCATACTTTCCAAATGTAAAACATGCTCGAATTCCATGTAGACGGTAGCATTGAATTAACGCTACAAAAACTCGTTTATCATTTGCTTTGATATGTTTTGTGGATACAAAGGGAAGGTACAGGTACTCATCAACGTCACACTCAAGTTTTAGTAAAAATTGTTCAGAAATAAATATTTCATGACAATTAACACTTTCGTATTATAAGGAGATCTTAATGGGAAAATCGTAGTGGCGCGTTTCTTTTTTTGTTGGGTATATATCAACCAATCGGAAGATACAAAAGTGACTCATAGTCACACCAGTTGCGCAATTCCCCAAATGTCATATGATTAAACGTATTGCGCAATCCTGTCATTCAATGTCAGAATTGACACAATCTATTTATTGGGCTTATGTAATTTTACTAAACTAAGTAACATCTGTCATCATAACCTTTTGAAAGTGTTAAAACATCCCATCAGAATTGACAGGCTAATAAATATGACATTTGAGAAACAATAACAAACTGGTGTCATAATTCCCTATAAAAACATAAACATGTCAATCACAGATGTCAACACCGCACCTGGCTGAACACCTGCGTCCTACCCAAACCAAGCATCCACAAATATTGTAAATACCCACGGGCAATTCACAATTATTATGAACCCTCACAGATGAAACCAGTGACTATTTTATAGCCAGCCATTAATTTTCGCACATGTAATTGTTTGTATATAGTTATATTCTGCATTGTTCCAAATAACTGCTTCCAGATATAGTAAGAAAAAGTCGAGCCTTTTTCTTCAAAAGGAAGGGCCTTTGTTACGATGCTGAAAATAAAGAACGGCAGAAACAGTATATGCATAGATACGCAAAGTTTTGGCCATGCTCTTGTTCACCTATATACACTGGTATATAGTACCTTTTCTAATATAAGTCTAATATAAGGGCGTTTTTTGAAATTGAATTCTCTGCACCTATATTTGGAAACTCGATTATTTCCGAAAGTTGAAGGTTCTCGAGTATCTCACATTGCAAGCATTTGCCTATATATGTATAGATAAGTTTTTAATACGTGTCATGGGACATTAGCAAATACGGGCAATAGAGAGGTACATTAGTAAAGAAAGTGTGCTTTACAGGAGGCAGGTACGGGAAATACATCTATGATTAACAAGGTTATTGTATACATGTTCGAGCTTTAGCGGTTGACTGCACTCGCATAAGATTGTTATAACTCTAGCGTGGTACGCCTGCTGAAAAGTAAGTCATCATTTTACTATCTTGTCGTCTGTTGAGTCATCCAGCATTTCTTGTATGGGTTCTCTAGAACGTCACAAATAACGTCCCGTTTTTTTTTAGAAACAAGCGAATGTAACGCACTTACGTAGCAATCTAGCCTAAAAATCTTTTAGAACCGTTCTTGCGACTATAGTGTAGCTGGCAGGGTAGACTTGGAGGATTATTTTAGCCAAAAGTGATCACAGATTTTGTCTGGCCTGCGCGAACACCGAAATAGCATGCTGGTGGATTTATCGGGGACAGATAGTGTACTATGCATATTAGCAGATAGTTTTTTAATTGTTGTGACTTGTATTGCGTGATTCAGAAAGGCGATTTGACTTTTGAATAGAGAATCAACTTTCAATAGCGACCTTTGTGCGTCACAACGAGTTAAAGCTGAAGCATGTACGTATAAGGGTTAGGTGCATACACTAACACACTTACAGTGATAAAGTTATAGCTGACGCATGTACGTATAAAGGTTTGGTACATGGACCAACATACACATATAATTATGATTATAGCTGACACATGTACTATTAAGGTTAGGTGCTTTCACCAAAACACATATACTAGTCAAAAGTTCTAACCAGCCACGTGTGTTTTTACCTTTTATATGAAAAGCTATAAGCACTATATCAATTTCAGTTGTATTCCCCAATAGGCCAACCTATTAGTAAACAATACCAGAAAATGGCTGGGCAAAATTCATAAAATTGTATCCGAGAGGCTTTGCAGAATACACATACCCTCGATTTCAAAATTCACAAGAATTTGCATTGGATGGTGTGGTAATATTTGACACTTTGATCAATAGCAACGAGTCTCATGCAGATTGAGTGTTGATTTCAGCACTTTAGTATTCAATAGGAGTTTGACTTTTGAAATGAAAACGTTTTGCGTGTGAAAAGGGGTTATTTCAAAAAGTCGTGCCAAATGCGAATTTTAAAAATGGGGGTACCACTATTCAAATTGGCATCCTGCATGTACGGTTGAACATTTTTTCAATATCTTTACTGTCTAAGGTACAGGACATGCCTGGCTTTTTCGAGATGCAAAAAGAGTAGTCGTATTATTCAACGTTGTGAAGAAAATTAATAAAATGCAAGTGGCCGGTTAGAACTTTTGGCTAGTATATATATGTGCATTTTTCACGCATATAACAGTAGAAAGAGAATATGGAATATTGATGTAAATATTATATTTTAGGAAAGGTCATATTTATGTGTTTAATACTAATACCGTGTGCAGGTACGAAATTGTCACTTTGACAAAATGGTGGACACTGCGTTATTCTACCTTTACCTGGAATTTTGAATGGAAGAAGTATCAGTATTTATAAACATTGAAACAATCTAGATTGTGTGACCTCAAAGAGAAAGAGGCCACGATTCTCGACGTTTCAGCTACATTAACGTCGCAAACCAGGGTGACGTTATATTAGCACACTGTATCTATTGATAGTGCGTGGGTTTGTTCGTTTGCTGCAAGGGAGGTATTTGTTTAGTGCCGACACATTTGACTAAAGACGGAAAAGTGAACAATTCCAAAAATATATGGAGTTGTTTTTTAAGCTAAACTCACATACTCGCTCCCTATAGTAAGTCATTTTAATTATTATATAACAAAACAAAGTTTTGAACTGATATAATTTTCAAGATGGCTGCCCAATCTCTCATGGAGAGCAGCTATAAATGGTAACAATTTTGTCGAGCTTTAAACTTTAAAACATTGTCAACAACCTTTACAAATATGCTGTTTTGTTCCAAAGTTGGAATTATAATAAATGTATCGTTATTTTTGTGGATTTTATGGGTATGTTATATCCACAAAAATAAAATTAATTCCTTTATTAAATTTTAAAAAAACTCACGTAGGCCAGTTTTGATATACTCAGATACAAAATGTACATTCAAAATATGTTATCAATGTCAAATGTAATCGAATAACACAATTTATTACTATGTGCCAAACTTTAACATCATTGTAGCTCTCTATTGTATTGTAATATGTACCACTGTGTACCTTTTAGCAGCTCTGCTGCTCTTAAAAACTTTGGGAATAATTATTTGGAAAATTGTACAATGATATCTAGGGCGAAGATTTGGTACCAGTAAAATGCATTTAAGCCCCCCACCCCGGTGGCTTAGGCTGCTGTCCGTTCTTAGGCGGTGGTTGTGTTGTTAATAACTTTTTGTTTATTGTATCTTCCATTGTGGGAGTCTGTAATTGTGCTATGTTTTGTTGTACGTTACTTTATGTCCATTCTAGTTTTTCAATCATCTTGATGGGGAAGAGAGAGCTGGGTGCTTTGCTTAGTTTTGTCTTCCTGGTGTTTCGTGATGGTTATGTGGCTCTTCCTCGCGGTGCCATGGGTTTGGCTGCGGTTTGTGATTGTGGTATTCCCTGATCATTCTCACTTAGTATTGTTGAAGCAGAAATGCTGAATGTATTTAACTTCATTTAATGATAAACCATAATCTTTATTCCAAAAAAATCACTTTTAAGTTATTTTAAATACTACTTCCAGTACTGTCCAATATATGGTATTGTCCCTACAGTATATATCTGATCATCAGAAAAATCAATGCCAGGGATTTTCCTAGGCCTGATTTTGGGCCGAATATCGGCCCCTTTCAATTTCAAAAATGAACAAAAACTTCCCAAAATGATGTATATCATTTCCAATTTGCTAGATCTACGTTTTGGTTAAAATTTCATTAAAATGCGAACAAAATTGCAAAGTTATAGATGCATGAAAATTTGCATAAAATGTGAATTAAAACATGTTCTCATTCACATGTTTTGGCAAATTTTCATGAGTTTTTATGAATTGCAATTAAAGCAACAAATTTTTTATATGGGTTTTAATCAATTAAAGATAGTGGTTCAGTTCTTTAAACTGCACCAAATTTTCCCAATTTTGAGGATTCAAATGCGTTTTCCCAAATACCACAGGTCTTAGGCCCCGAATGCAGGAAAGAAGGATATTCTCTGAATACATTGTTTACTATCCCTGTGTAGAAGACTTTGCACGTGCTTAAATGTTGCAGGAGTGTGGGGTTGCAGCACCTATAAATTGTAAAATGTTAGAACTAATTTAAAACAGAGACAAGGAAAGTGTATTTGTCCCCTGCCGCCTCCACTACCCTGCAACATTGTAAGTTAATATGTCAAAAACGTGTCTTAAGATGAACTACACTATAAACATATTTAGACGCCAGCTCACCTACAAAACTTTGTCAAAGTCAGTACGTAGAGAGCGATAAAGTGCAGTCTAGCCAGCAACAACCCCTATTTATTGTAAAATGTTTAAGCTAATTTAAAACAAAAACCATTTAAAAGCTGTCGTCCCCAATTTTCTACTGTCGTGGTTTGCAATTTACAGTTATACTCGTTAACATTTACTGAACCCCTCGAACCACTTAGATAAATTATGTCAAATATTAATGACAAGGCAAGATATTTTCTGAATATTAATAAATCTAGAGACACATAATTACCATTTTAGTTTTATTCACAGAAATGAAAGTCAAATTGCCATAGCTGAAGTATAGGATTAGTGGAAATGCACAGCGTAAATGATCAGTATTTTTTTGCATTGAACAGGCTATGCACATCCCATGGCTCTATTGCTATTCACAAAATATATCATTTATCCACAGACTAGAAAATGTACAATATGTTACGTCACAAGACACCGAGGAAAACGCAAAAGTCAGAAACATCATAGGAACAACGATATTAACACTTTATCTTAATTGTTTGTATATTTTCAGAGATGTATTGAGCGTCTAACATTTAATACAATAAAAACTAAATTAATTATGCATGCATTTCATAGTTCCAGATATCTGCAATTAAATTATATGTTTGATTAAAGTCACGCTTCAGTGATTAAAGTACAGTACATGTCCAAATGGCGCAACCATCTATACTGAAAAGTCGCAAACATTAAAAATTGAGTGAAACCCATTTTTATCGTTTGTATTCCATAATGATAGGCTCCAAAATCATTGCTGGCTCTCGGTCAAAAGTATGACGCCTACTTTTGTAGTTGTTGTCGCTGATTTACTTCCTATTTGTAGTCACATTGGCTGTGGTATGCCAAATCTGCGCATTTTTGTTGAAGAAGTTGTCACGTTATTAAGTGCAATTACTGATAAATGGGTGTGAACACTTGTCAGTGGTCAGAATTAGAATATAAGCAATGACCAGGTAAAGGTTACAGCAAAAAATTATAACACTAATTTTTTTGCATGTGAAATTTGGGTAAAGAGGGCTAGTACATTTGGTGTGGTACTGTATCGTAACCAATGACCCGTAAATTTTATTTTGCATTTTGCTGAATTGCATATCTGTAGTTCTATCAGATATGAAAATATTTTGTTTTGCAATTATTTCTCAAATGATATATAGTCAAAATAATTATAATATCCTTCAATTGTTTTTCTGAGTATATATTAAACTTGACTTAAGAATGCTTGAGAATCGATTCTTCAATGGTTCAGATTAGATTTAACATATTTTATTGTGCATAAACAAAGGGATTGGAGACAAGTTATAACAACATTAGAAAATCCTCTCCCCAATGGTTCAAGACTGCTGGAGAATTGATCCCTTGTTGAATGTAGACAGAACTAACTATTACTTCTTTGAAATAATCACAACCTTTTCGTGATCAGAATAACGACAAGTACAACTAATTAAACTAGGATTTAGACTGCTGAAGAATGTATCCTTTGTTGAATCTAGATCGTGTAGATAAAACATTTACTTTTATGAAACAAACACCTCCGTTTGGTGTGAATATAGACCAGTATCAGCAGTTTATTGTAGAACTCGGACTTCTAGAAAATTGACGCTTTGTTACATTTAGACAGAACTGGTTTGTGAAAAGTTAACTGCCTTCTTGAGTATTATGGACTGTTTGGGAGAAAACATTGTGGTACCAAAGTAGAACATCTGGTTTAAGCTGACTGGAATTGTTGTGTAAAAGGCATTCAAACTAGGGGCTAGCTCTTCCAAACACTGCAGTTTATATTGCCTTATAGAAGGCTGCCTTTATTATCTTTTGTTCAAGAAATCAGTGTGGTTTAAAGGACTGCAACAATGCTGATTATTATATTGGAAATTATTAACTTGAAATTGAGTTTACATGTGTGCAGTAATTAATACATAACTGTGACTCATATTATCCAGTCATATTGTGATACGTCTTATGCAGCATAGCCATATACATTATTGCTCGCAACATTATTTGGGTATTTTACTAATGTCAGTTGCTTAAAACAATAACTTAAAATGAATACTGGAAAAACGATTCACGAATGTGACAGCTGTGGAAAATCTTTTACTTGTTACAGCCACTTGAAACGTCACCTCAGAATTCACACTGGGGAAAAAACATACGAGTGTGGTGTGTGTAGTAAAGCCTTCGTAGATGTCGGTGGTTTAATGAATCATCTTAGAATACACACTGGAGAGAAACCATACAAGTGTGATACATGTAGTAAAGCATTCTCTCAAGTCAGTCACTTAAACCAACATCTTAAAATACATACTGGAGAGAACTCATACAAGTGTGATACATGTGGTAAAGCCTTCTCTCGAGTCTATAGCTTAAACCGACATGTTAAAGTACATACTGGAGAAAAACCATACAAGTGTGGTACATGTGGTAAAACCTTCTCACAGGGCACGGACTTAAAGAGACATCTTAAAATACATACTGGAGAGAAACTATACAAGTGTGATACATGTGGAAAAGCCTTCATTCATGTCGGTCACTTAAACCAACATGTTAAAATACATACTGGAGAGAAACCATACAAGTGTGATACATGTGGTAAAGCCTTCTCTCGAGTCGATAACTTAAGCCAGCATGTTAAAATACATACTGGAGAGAAACCTTACAAGTGTGGTACATGTGGTAAAGCCTTCTCTCAATTCGGTAACTTAAATCAACATGTTAAAATACATACTGGAGAGAAACCATACACGTGTGTTACATGTGGTAAAGCCTTCTCTCGAGTTGATTACTTAATAAGACATGTTAATGTACACACTGGCTCTTGAGTATCCTAAACGAATGTGAACATTTAGGAAGGCATTTACTAAAGTCAGTTACTAAAACCAACGTGTAAAAAGCATGAACATGATTTGGTTTGGTTTGATGCTTAACGTCCCAGTCAACAGCTGTAGTCATATCATGAACTGACCCAGTTAACCTAACCATTTTTTTCTGGACAAGCTTGACTAAGACTTGTAACTGGCAAAGTATATGTACCAAGTACTAATTAATTGCTTAGTCAAGCTTGTCCAGGAAAAAAGTGTGGTTTAGTGAACTGACCATGATGACATGACCACAGCTGTTGACTGGGACGTTATACATCAAACCAAAGTAAGTAAGGGTGCAAAGATCAGGAATCGATACAATCAAGTACGACATCTACATCAAACCAAATACCACAGAATTGAAACCACATACACGTGTGTTATATGCTGAAAATGAATTTAACATGTTTGCTGAGCTGAATCTGGATTTCACACAAGAAGAAGTGTTAAATGCAGTTAAACAATTAAAATTAAACAAATCAGGAGGTCCTGACATGCTTATCAATGAGTTTTCAATTTATGGCAAGCATATCTTTACTTCCACATTATTTTATCTTTTTAATCAAATTTTTGCATCTGGTCAGATGGGTACCTCATACCCTTACATAAATAAGGCAGTCTAAATGACGTGGGCAACTACAGGGGCATAACATTGTTGAGCATTGTAGGAAAACTTTTTACAAGAATATTAAATAACAGGCTTACTGACTGGGCGGAAAAATACTATATTCTTATTGAAGCACAGGCAGGATTTAGACCAGGGATGGGTACAATCGATAATTTATATGTTCTGCATGGTTTAATCTCACATGTAATTAATCAAGGTAATAAGCTTTCGACTATGTTGTGCGGGATAATCTGTGGTACAAATTGATCAAATATGGGCTAAGAAGTAGGGTGCTCAACATTATTATGTCAATATATTCTAGTGTGAAATCAAGAGTGAAGCATAATAATTATCTGGGTAATGAATTTTACTGTGGTCTGGGAGTGTGTCAGGGAGAGTGCCTATCCCCTTTATTGTTTCATTGTTTCTGAATGATATTGAAGAACATTTTGTACAGTCAGGTATAGAACGTTTAGATCTAAACGGATTTAGAAATGGTTAAAGTGTTCATGTTATTATATGCAGACGATATAGTAATTTTTGGAAAAAGTGCTAATGAGTTACAAGAAGGCCTAAATGTATTGTCTGAATATTGTCAAAAATGGAAGTTAACAGTAAATGCTGCAAAAACAAAGGCAATGGTGTTCAGAAAGGGGGGAGTGCTCCCAAGAAACTTAGGATTTTATTATGAGGGAAACCATATTCAGATAGTTAAAGTTTCAAATATCTTGGAATTGTATTTACAGTAGAGGGCTAATTTTCAGAAACACAAAACACCCTCTCAGGCCAAGCACAGAAAGCTATTTTTAAACGTAATAAATATTTATACAAGTTTACATTAATTCCACCAAAACACAAAATGGAACTTTTTGATAAATTGATCACACCCATCATGAATTATGGAAGTGAAGTTTGGTGGGTTATAGGAGGGAAATCATTAGAAAGCGTTCATCTACAATTTCGCAAACAGTTACTTGGGGTCAAAAAGTCAACACAAAATGATTTTGTATATATGGCGAACTAGGCCGAACAACTCTGATAACAAAAAGGTATTTAATCATAGTGAAATATTGGTTCAAGATTAATGTCAACTGATAATAAGTACATAAATCTAGTCTACAGAATGATGTTAAATGATTTGGAATTAAGGCAAAATATTGTCAATTGAGCATCACTTGTTAAACACCTTTTATTATCACTAGGGTTTTACGAAGTCTGGCTTGCACAAGGGGTAGGAAACTATAATGCTTTTATAACCATTTTTAAACAAGGCTACCAGATATTTTTATACAGAATTGGCATTCTAGGTTACACTCATCAAATAGGGCATTTTTATAGGTCAATTGCAGTGTTCCAGCTACAGCCTTATATTGAAAAAATCAATATTTCAAAATTTCATAAAGTTTTTAGCAGATTATGTATGTCATCACATCGTCTGGAAATTGAAGCTGGCAGATGGGCAATTGAAGACTGAAAATGCAGAACATGTAATTTAATTGAAGATGAGTACCATTTTGTTATAGAGTGTTCACTGTTTAAAGAAATTAGAGGTAAATTTAATCATAAATATTACTGGAAACGACCAAGCATGTTTAAATTTGTTGACCTAATTAATTCATCAAACCAAAAAAAAACGATTCGTAACCTAAGTTTTTTCATTTTCAAGCATTCAAGTGTCGCTCAGAACTTTTGTATAGTAGACAAGAGTTACCACATTAATTTTAATACCAATATCTACCTTATTTTCACTGATGTCCAAGTCTGCATTCGTGAATGCTCGTTGGAACTGCCTCAAGTGACAGTTCTATCAAGCATATACGACGTATTTCCACATACACTCTTGTCACAATTACATCTTGACAATACATGTCATGTACTCATGGATGCTAGCTAGAATAGTCTCACAGAAACCATTCTAACAAGCATACATAATGCTAATCCAGGCATTTTTTTAAAAAATCTAAAACTAGGGGAAAAACTAGCATGGTCGTGTATAGAGTTGCCAACTTGTAAAGTTGTAACCGACTATTTATTGTGAAACTATGGTCATGCTTAATAAAGTTGTGTCTTTGATAAGTGACATAATCCAACAAATGTTGACTATTTAGTTATATATAATATTGTATATATATAGCTGAGTGCATCACCAGGTGTATATTATGTAAAAAAGTACAAGCTTGTAATACCTGATTAGATCAATCACTTCAAATATAGGCTATCCTGACAAGCATTTTGAACAGCATACATTTGGCAAACATTGGTGACCCAAATGATATGCTGCAGAAGTTGGCATCTCATCAGGGTTCTCACTGTTTAACTCTCGACTTACAAAGCATGAATCAAGAAATTCTAACTTGTGAATCCCATTGTCTGTGCAATGAATCTGTCATTGTATACATAAAACTTTTAGTTTCTAGTCTTTAAAGGTTGACGAACGAGAATTCACTTATCTGGAATAAGTATGTGTTTTAAAAGTAGATTTATAGTACACAGACACGTGACTTTAACACAATGCACACGATTAGCGTTTTTTTCCATTCATTGAGATAAGTAAACAACGATACCTTGTTCTGCTATGCTGCACATGTGAAAAACGGCTGCAAACAATATAATTCCGCAAAAGAATGAACTCAAACAGGTTTAACATGTTTTTTCGGCCATGACAGTTAAGTCACCACATGTGAATCTATTTATAGAATGTGTACTTAATCTATATATAACATCAGAAAATGTCCACGTATTTTTAAATGCAGGGTTTTCCGGCCCAAGTTTGAAGTTTAAAAAAATCGAACGTTGTATGCCTCGAAGTCAGTTCTTCTGTTTCGATTTCGCTAAAAGAAGACGGATGGGGGAATGCTAATGTTTTTCATTGTTTTCATTGTCTTAATTGATTATTTTGGAAAAAAATACCTACGTTCTTCATTGTTGAATGAAGAACTTTGGTTCTTTTCTCAAATAACACAGCTAGGAGCTTTAACACTCTCTTAAAAATGATTAATCTTTTTTCTTTTTTGATCTTTTTTCTTTTTGTATGTAATCAAATGTTAATCAAATTGTTTCTTAAACACTATCAGTTCATATAAAATATCGACTGATCTAATCAGTACTGTGCGCATTCTCTTAAGGCAAATTGGAATAAATTGTTGTATCATTGATAACCATTGTAAATTGCTTATGTACTACACTGTTCTTGCCATGTATATGTATATATTTAATATCCTCATGGGCATTTTTTGCCTGTTGGAATTTTCAAATAAACCATCTATCATGATTAACCGTAAGGTTAATACCAATTTGCACGTTCATTGAAGTAAGGCAAACGGCGATTGCAAGTGCATTGTTTAATTGCTTTCAAGCCGCCTAATTGGTCACCTGTCTGCCCATCCCTCCAACCAGCACCAGGCCGACGGTGGTCCGAAGTTATTTAAAATAAAACAGCTAAAAACGTTGGCGGATTTTAGTCCGATATAACATTCTAGCAGCGGAAGTTAATCACAGCACCGTCCGCCAATGAGACGGTTCTTTTGAGCACCCATAAGACCAAAGGAGCACACACAATCAGAACACTGTCAAACACCAGCCAAACACATGGGCCGATGGTGTCTGGATAATAGCATGCTTCAGGGCCGTAGGAATAGGGGGGGGGGGGGCACGGGGACCCCCCCCCCCCCAATAATTTGCACAAATATGCTGTATTGCTCATTACAAAGGTCTGTCATTTAAAAAAAAATGTGTGCCCCCCAATCTGTAAAAAAAATTATGTGTGCCCCCCGAATCTGTAATTGCTTCCTACGGGCCTGTGCTTGCACAGGAAGTTATTCACAACAAAACAGCTACACTGTATATATGACTATTTAGCTCTGCGAAATGTGGGGCTCAGAAATTTACGATAGGGATCTAGCATCATTTGGGCGTATACATGCGCAGATCTAGAGAGGGGAGGGGGACAGGGTCTCCGGACCCCCCCCCCCCCCTGAAAAATCATAAGAAATATAGGGTTTCTTAGCAATACTGGTCAGGATCCCCTGAAAGATTACAAAACTACTAAGCCAGCAATGTTGGACCATCAAATTACTTTCCTAGGAGCAGACTGAACCGGGTTCGCAATGTTTGTCTGTCTGTAAACGTCTTTGTAGCAAAAAGTTTGGACCCCAATCTGACTGCTGTCCTAGGAACAGTCTGACCAGGGTCCACGGCAAAATTAGCCGTTGGTGTAAGCATTTACATGTAGCAGATAACTCCAGCAGACGTAAATTAGATGCATTTCCGGATTGTAGGACAAAATTCCCCCGGACACCCCCCCCCCCCCCCCCCCCCCGCCTGCTCATTTTTAAATACGTGGACAAAATCCCCCCTATTAATTTTACAACTAGGACATAATCCCCCAATGAATTTTACAACTAGGACAAAATCCCCCCACCGCTGAATTTTACAACTAGGACATAACCCCCCCCCCCCCCCCCTGGACGAAATCTTCCCCCTTATAATACAGCATACATCATTCTATGTAAACAATTTGGACCCAGATTGTAAGTCCTGATCTGGATCCCAACTGCATTACAGCATGATAGGGTTTTGAAACTTTACATAAAGTAAAAACAGGGCATTATGATCAGATCATCAGAGTCACAACTACATATATATATATATATATATATATATATATATATATATATATATATATATATATATATATATATATATATATATATATATATATATATATATATATATATATATATATATATATATATATATATATATATATATATATATATATATATATATACTCAATTGAATACAACGCAAAGGAACTGATTAGACTGGGCAGAACCCTACGTCCATCTGAGTCTTTGCTAGATGCTATGACCAATGACCAAATAAAAATTATACTACAGAAACTTGTATATAATTTTACAAATATATGCTTTTTCATCAATACCAACAAAACGAGCTATTTATTGAATAAACTATACTATATAGCTGATTGAGTAAAATGCAAAGAAAAAGCAAAGACCCAGGTAAGACTACATAGTTACATGTGAGTTATATTCGTTTTTTACTTTGCCGTTATTTTTTATACCCTTTGTATAAGCTTGATTAGTGTGACGCATGACAGTAAATACAGATTTGTTTCCCTTTGAGGATCAAAGATGGCGGACGAAGCACAGTGAAATTTCAACATGAGTTTTTGTAGATAGAGTAACTGTTACTACATATACGTGCAGACCCCGAGACATTCCTCATAGGTAAGGCTCAAGGTCCGGTACCGGACCTCTAGAATCAGTGTCTAGAGGTCCAGTACCAGATCCCTAGCCCTGCAGTTTGAACTTTTCCCTTGACCACGAAATGTTGCCCAGTATCCTCTACATCATGTATCTTATGCAGCTACACAGTTTAAAGATGATGCTGGTTTAGGGGAAACTATCACAAGAAACCGCACGCACTAACATACGAGCATGGGCAGACGGACGGACAGACCTGACGAATTCATGTACCATTTTTCTACAAGAAAATTTCAGAAACGTCTTCAATATTTTAAGTGTCAAAAGGTAAGCAAACTTTAATTTGAATAAAACGTTTGCATGAAAAAAGTAAAAAAGAAATCAAATAGACTTTAAATTCCCAAAAAGTTTCAGAAAAGGAGGTCCCAATATTCAAGGGTCGTTATGGTAAACGGAAACAGATTTATTTTGCCTAATATAAATAATATTTACTTTGCTGACTCTAGAAGATACACAGTTTATGTAGATGGGTCTTTGGTAAGCTATTGTTAGAACTTATGATTAATTTTGGTTCTTGACTATGCTTTAGTTGATGCTCAATCTTTAACAAAATTTTATCAGGGGGAAGGAAAATTCTGACAGGGGGAGGGAAGTGGGGATGGAAGGAGGAGACGGGGAGGGAAGTGAGGGAAAGGGTGGGGGGAATGGGGATTTGGTACCCCCTGTGTCCACCCTCTCTGAGAGAGACAATTACTAGAGATGATGATGACTGACGGGCATAAGAAACGATACAGTAAAATTTTGTCATGTAGGGGAGACTTGGGTTTGAATGAGCCACTGTGACAGTGTCTGCCAATGTTGGCTAAATGGGATATGCTACTTTTCATATCCAAATCAATTAAAATTACTGCGCCTCATTTAATCTATAAAGATATGTTGGATCATAATCTAGGTGGAGAAACAAACGTTTGAAAACAGGTAGTAAAGTGGTTCATTGAACGAAGTAAGAAAGAGGGCAAAGATCAGAAATCGATACAATCAAGCACCACACCTAACCCAGGATACCAATGGGAAAGTGACAACGTCACAATAAGACATCACAAACAAGAGCCAAGAGGTTAGCCCTTTCCCAGCAGGTGACCACATGGCATCAACAAACAGACGTGCATGAAAGCATAACAAAACAACACAGAAATAACATAAAATTATCCACAAAAGAAGCTTCGCCCGAGAACGGCCAGTAAAAATATCTTACTGGAAGGCTTAAACCAGTTTAACGGTGCACCAACCTCACTCTTAGTTCAGATGTTGATCAAGGCACACAGATGTTTGGTCTGCATAAAAGACCCCCACTTATCAATACACCATCACCCCGAACACATAAATCAAGATATAAAAAAGGAGATAAAGATAAGGACTCAACAGTAAACAAAACTGAATACCGGAGCAAAAGAAATCCAACAGGTAAACCCCGGTGGGTCTGACAACAGCCAAAGCATCAGGCCCCTACCATCTCATCAATAGATTAGTCTTTAAGTCAGAACCGTCATAGAGTCTGAAGTCCGACACACCATCGTGCAATTAAAGAGGAAAGCAAAGTTGCCAACCGTGATTGTGTTGACCATCAAGCATGCAGCCTGCTGCAATACATTAATGTTATAGCCAATCTTTTTATAATGGGAAATTACACATCGACACTTTGGTGCTGAATGAACCAGTCATTTTTTATCTTTTATCTCGAAGCAATATACACCGGAGACGAAATTGGAATTTTTTACCTACACGTTAACGTGACGAAAATCCAGGTAGGTGCTGGCTAAAAATTGATGCTTTACTGAGCATAATAAAAGAAATGGTTAAACGTTTGTATCAAACGTCTTTTAGTTCGGACTTATTCCGACATCAAATAAAAACAAACCAAAGTTCTAAAGTAACTGTAATGTTCTTATTTTTTGCTTTAATTTGATACCTAACACGATATGGTTGCTTTAAAATTCATTTAGAACACTATTCCACAGCTCGAAGCTAATATTTGTATTTGTTTTCATTTGTTGTTCTTTTCACAGAATTTAGTTCTCTTTATTTTCATGATAATGCGAATCAAAGAAACATTGTACTTGTTTTGTTTTCGGGTGCAAACGTAATTCACGCTTTGAAGTTTTAATTTAGCCTAATTTGGTTATAAGATCACAGCACTTAGGCAAACTGACATTCCTGAAAATCACATTAATTAATTTACTCTTATACATTGTAGCTGCTTTTATTTGAAGGGTTAATTCCTGAATATCTGCTTTTATCAAAGTAGATGAAACAAAAATACCAAAATCTATGGCCCAAAGTCCAATCCTTCATCATCTCAGTCGAAAAAATCATCCTTCTCGTAAGACAGTTTAATCGAAATTCAAAAACAGCATTACAATACTTTTTCAAGATGACAAGGAAATAGAAAAATAAACAATCTTTAACTGAGTTCGTTCTAACTCAGGTGGTCTTGTTGTGTCAATGAGAAAGACACATTTACTTTCCAAAAAACACCATATCAGTATCACTGTCCCGGCATGACTGAAAAATGGTTTGTGGGACATTAAGCAAATAAAAAAAATGAAACGGACGAAGCGAAACGTGAGTAAACTAATGTTCTCAAGCGTTAGACGTTGGATATTTGATTTATAGTTTGTATGTTTTCAATTTGGATGTCATCTTATAAAAGGACAACCACTCCCGCCAAAACTGTAAATCTCCTGTGAAATGTGCATGCCTACCTACCTACCTACCTACCTACCTGCCTGCCTGCCTGCCTGCCTGCCTGCCTGCCTGCCTGTCTGCCTGCCTGCCTACATACCTACCCACCTACCCATCTATCTACTTACCTACCAACCTACCCAGCTATCTATCTATCTATCTATCTATCTATCTATCTATCTATCTATCTATCTATCTATCTATCTATCTATCTATCTATCTATCCATCCATCCATCCATTCATCCACACACCCACCTACCTACCTCGAAGTGAGCCTACCTACCTACCTACCTACCTATATACATACCTACCAACCTACCTACACCTACCTACCTACCTACCTATCTGTCTGCCTACCTGCCTGCCTGCCGGCATACCTACCCATCTATCTACCTACCTATCAACCTACCTATCAACCTACCCAGCTATCTATCTATCTATCTATCTATCTATCTATCTATCTATCTATCTATCTATCTATCTATCTATCTATCTATCTATCTACCTACCTACCTACCTGTCTGTCTGTCTGTCTGTCTGTCTGTCTGTCTGTCTGTCTATCTATCTATCTATCTATCTATCTATCTATCTATCTATCTATCTATCTATCTATCTATCTATCTATCTATCTATCTATCTATCTATCTATCTATCTATCCATGTATCGATCTATCTATCTATTTATCTATCTATCTATCTATCTATATATCTATCTATCTATCTATCTATCTATCTATCTATCTATCTATCTATCTATCTATCTATCTATCTATCTATCTATCTATCTATCTATCTGATTTCCTTTATCAGAACTATTGAAAATACCTACCAACCTACCCAGCTATCTATCTATCTATCTATCTATCTATCTATCTATCTATCTATCTATCTATCTATCCATCCACCCACCCATCCATTAATCCATCCATCCATCTATCCATCAATCAATCAATCAATCCATCCATACAACCACACACCCACCTACCTACCTACCTACCTCGAAATGAGCCTACCTACCTACCTACCTACCTACCTACCTACCTACCTACCTATTCACCCACCCATCAACTCACAGACGGACCTGCCTACCTACCTACCTACCCATCCACACACCCACCCACAGACCAACCCACCTACCTACCTATCCACCCACCCACAGACCGATCCATTTACCTACCTACCCACCCACACACTCTCCCAGAGACCGACCCACCCACCCATCCACAGACCGACCCACCTACCTACCTACCTACCCTTCCACCCACACACCCACCCACACACCTACCTACCTACCTTCGTCCCTACCTAACTACCTACCAAACCACCCAACAACCTACCCGCCCACCCACCCACTATCTATCTATTTATTTATCTATCGATCCATCTATCTATCTATCTATCTATCTATCTATCTATCTATCTATCTATCTATCTATCTATCTATCTATCTATCTATCTATCTATCTATCTATATTCTGATTTCCATTATCAGAAGTATTTAAAATGAGTGTTAAGTCGAAAGTATATATTGTTGAAAAGTAAATATTTAGTCGAAGTGAACCTACCTACCTACCTACCTACCTACTTACCCTTCCACCAACCAACCCACCCACACACCCATCCACTACCTACCTACCTACCTACCTACCTACCTACCTACCTATTCTTTACTTGAAAAATAGTCAAAATATTTTGATGACTACTTGTTGTTTCTCAGGTAAGCATTTGGGCTACTTGTTCAATTTGTTAATGACAGAAATGGTTGTTCTCTACATTTCAAATGATTTCAACATTCAAAAAGTCGACACACTAGAGTAATTGTTCATATATTTTGTATACTGTCTTATGACACTTTACACATGTGTAGTATTTCATGAAAATATCTCGAACGGTTTTCACCACAACAAGCAGACACAAAAATGTGACAGACGGACATACAAATGAACATACAGAGCAGGAAACTCCTATCAGGGGAGGAGGCAAATTATACTTGCCAACAGAGATATGTTTTGGTGTTAAACTTATCTAATAGCCATTTATTTTGTATGTTCAGACAGACATGCGAATGAACAGCATTATAGACAGACAGACGCACACGCGTTCTTACAAGAGAATTGCCAAATTCAGTCACAATTGTTACAAATATACTCAAACTAGGAATCAGCCGATAATGCAAAGAACTACGTGCATTAAGGGGCTTTTGTGGCTCCATAGGAGGCTTACATATACAAATTGTTTTCCATCAATGTGTTCTATTAGAACAATAACCAAAGCATAAAAGTCTCAAATCATTTTGACTTTTACCGTTACTATGGTAACAAAAATGGCCACCAAAATAGGCTGAAAATAGGAAATTGACCATTTTGGAGCAAACTTGAGAGGGTTGACAGAGAAATTAACATAGCGAACAAGTAAATACCAAAAAGATATTTGAACGATCAGAAGATGAGAATTACCACGGCACACAACATATTAAAAGGATTATTTTAGTATTTAGCTGTGCTGATATCTAATTCTTGAAAAAAATCGGTATACAAAAGCCTTATTTGGTCCAAAAATGGCGATTTCTTGGTTTAAAGCCTATTTTGTCGCCCTTTTTTGTTACCATAGCAACGGTAAAATTTAAACAATTGCCGAAATTTTACACTTCAGTTACTCTTCAAATAAACCAATCAAAAGAAATTGGTGAAAAGCAATTTCAGCCGCTACATGTGATTTCCAACAATGTGGCATTTTGACAAGTGTGGACTCGGAGGAGCCTGTGTAGACTCTTTTTAAGCTTAGAAACCTCAAATGATGTTGAGTCAGTAGCTTAACATTCATAGAATATTCAAGCGACTAGCAAAGGCTCTGATCAGACTGTGTGTATGCGCAGGCTTGTCTGAGCCATTGCTGGTCGCACATGCAACATTGTTGGAAATCTCATGTCGCGGCTTATTTTCAGTTTTTGGCTCCAGAGGGGGCCAAAACAGCCCCTTAATGCATGTACCCCTTTGTTCAGTGACATGGAAACATTTCTGAACAGCTGAACAGAAACATCAAATTTGCACAGCACCATACATAGTTACCCATTTAAGCCAAATGAACCTTCCTATCTCTATCAGAAGGACGTGTCTATTTCAAATTTTAGGGGTGACGGGTGGTATTTTTCATTTTTATTCAAATTTTAATAAAAAAAATGTGTAAGCAAACAATGGAGACCCTGATAAGACGTCGCGTTCTGCGGCGTCTGATCTGGGTCAGCACTGTTTGTCTATGTCACACAATAGGACGCTAGGTTTATATATGGCTTAAAAGTGGAGAGATCTGAGGTTGGTGTAAAAAAAAATAGGTCGGGATTTGCTGTAATACCAAATGCCCTTAAAATCATATGTGATGGGTATAAATACGGTTTGATACCATGATTTACAGTGTGTGTGTGTGTGTGTGTGTGTGTGTGTGTGTGTGTGTGTGTGTGTTACCAAATATTATTCAGTATTCAGGATGATTGAAACCAAATAGTATTCAATATTCAGGGTGAAAAATACGGAGTATTCAGTATTCAGGGTGTAAAATTGAGAGTATTCAGCATTCAGGGGGGGTATGGGGTTACACCCCCATCTTCCACCTTTCATATAAGGTGCATGCACATGCCTGATGAGTAAATTCACGAAGGCATAACAACAACTGCAATTCGTACTCAGATTGCATGAAAACGCTACTTTGCCGTTGATTACTAAAATTCGTCGCTTGAAAGCTTTATTTTGGGGTGACTCAAGGCGCGAAAATGCTTGCACTTTCAATTAGCTCTTAACTGATTTTTAAATACTTATGAATGGTCCGTTTTTGCAGATTTTTTATATGCCACAGCAGCTGTCGTTGTACCGCATGAGGTGGTAAAACATCTCCCCTGCTTCGATATACTGTTGATTTTCTTTTTCATATGCATGTCCTTCAGGAATATTGGGTGCTGACGGAAAGCAGAACACTGCATTTATAAGCTGGCGCTTGGGGCGTGAGAAGTGTTGCACTTTCCATTATAGGTTCTCATGAACAGACTCAATAAAAACAAAGTCTGTTGTTTTCTAGTATTGTTGGTTCTCTCTATTTCTGAAAAATCCGTTTTTGCAGATTATTTAGAGGTCGAAACAGCTTTCAATGTGAACGCGAAGTCGGTAAGACTTCTCCACTTTCATTGATACATTGCTGATATTCTTTTCATAATTATTCAGGTCCTTCAGAAATATTGTAGAAAGCCTGAACAACAGTGCATATAACTTGGGCTTTGTCACCACAAACCCTTTTTCTGGGTTTTCGACAAAGTGAGATTATAACCAGTCTGCTCATCTACAGAGACTAGCTTGAAAATTGATATTTCGGTCATAGCAAGTCTAGATATGAAACTTAACAAAGGCACTGATCAGACTGTGCATAAGCGCAGGTTGGTCTGCGCTTTTGTTGTTCGAAAATCACCGAAGTCAGGTTTTCTCACGTCGAGGCCCATTTGTGAATACACAGAACATTTATTTTTCAATGAAGATCATCAAGTTAGTTTAAGATTAAGGGGTCAGTAACGGAAGTGCAGTGTAGCATTTAAAGACATTCGTACAAGCGCATTTTTAATTCGAAAAATCATTAAAACTTTCGTTATGCAAAATTTTATAATTATATCTGCTACTGAACAAAAAAAATAATCTGTCGGACGAGCTGAAGGACAAAGAGCCGGAAGTCACCAAGTTGCACTAATTTCTAAAGATCGTGCAACCTACGGTTTTGTTCTACTTCGACCAAGGTGTGTGTGTCTACTGCTTTCTGCAGGTCTCTTCTTTATCGCCTCGTGCAACCGGTGTAAAAGCTTTAGAACGCATTGAATAAATTATCCTTCTTTCAGGTAAATCTAATCATCATCAAGTCAAAATATATATTTACGACTTTCCTGGTATCTCACGGTAAAACATTGATAAGGTCGAAATTAGAAAACAATTTTTCATGTTTTTGATAAGGTCGAAATCCTTAATTGGTCTTTTTTTGAATTATTAAGTATTTTCCAGAAATTTCAATTGCATCGTGTAGTACCAGGAAAACCATTGTGAGAAATATCAAATTTATCTCAATAACGAATTAGTCACGGTAAAACCATTTTTCGACTTAATCATATCACTATACATACTTCATACTTCAATATTGACTGGAAGGTTCGGGAATATATATATATATATATATATACAGAGGGAAATAATGAATCAACTGAGCCAATAGATGCTGTAAATTTTTTGCCTCTAGCGAGACTCGAACCTACGACCATGACAACTCCGCCTAGCACTGCACCAGACATCAACGCTACCAACTGCGCCACTGAGACATCCCCAAAAAAGGATGTTCAGGAAGCGCTGATATTGACGACGACTGATGCAGTACACGTCGTATATTGGTTCCTTTTCAATGGATGGCATCTATTTAGTTCGCAAATGAAAGCCTGATGGATCCAAGGATACAAGTGAAATTAGATAAATATCAGAAGTGCGGAAATATAATTTCACAAACATCATTGCTTTCGAGCTACACAGGATCAAAAACTGATGCAGATTCATACACTAGATAAATACAGAGGGATATAATGAATCAACTGAGCCAATACTGAGCGAGACTCGAACCCACGACCATGACAACTCCGCCTAGCACTGCACCAGACATCAACGCTACCATCTGCGCCACTGAGACATCCCCAAAAAAGGATGTTCAGGAAGCGCTGATATTGACGACGACTGATGCAGTACACGTCGTATATTGGTTCCTTTTCAATGGATGGCATCTATTTAGTTCGCAAATTAAAGCCTGATGGATCCAAGGATACAAGTGAAATTAGATAAATATCAGAAGTGCGGAAATATAATTTCACTAACATCATTGCTTTCGAGCTACACAGGATCAAAAACTGATGCAGATTCATACACTAGATAAATACAGAGGGATATAATGAATCAACTGAGCCAATACTGAGTGAGACTCGCACCCACGACCATGACAACTCCGCCTAGCACTGAACCAAACATCAACGCTACCATCTACGCCACTGAGACATCCCCAAAAAAGGATGTTCAGGAAGCGCTGATATTGACGACGACTGATGCAGTACACGTCGTATATTGGTTCCTTTTCAATGGATGGCATCTATTTAGTTCGCAAATGAAAGCCTGGTGGATCCAAGGATACAAGTGAAATTAGATAAATATCAGAAGTGCGGAAATATAATTTCACAAACATCATTGCTTTCGAGCTACACAGGATCAAAAACTGATGCTGATTCATACACTAGATAAATACAGAGGGATATAATGAATCAACTGAGCCAATAGATGCTGTAAATATAAAGCAATGATGTTTGTGAAATTATATTTCCGCACTGAATATTATCATTCATCCGTTACTTACTTTTGGCAGGATTCACAATGGCTCACTCGTAATTTACTGTACTCTGCTTATATGTAATAAGAGCCCTTTTCTGTTTTATAATGTTTAACTTAAGTATATGTGAATAAAGTAGGGAGCTCTACAACCTATGCACTTTAGCAACAGAAGAATAAAGGGTGAATAGTTTTCAAGAATAAACACTGTATATATTTAACCCATATAAGCGTAGAGTCCTTTTATGGTACATAGGTAAACAGTGCAGACCCTCATCAGACACCGCATAATGCGGTATCTGATCAGGATCTACACTGTTTGCTTACAGAATGGTCCATTAAAAATAGTACCCAGCACCCTAAAATTGAAAATGATAAGGGTAGGCAAGTTCATCCAATTAAAATAGGTTAAGACCATTACGTCCTCCATGCAGGTTGTGATTGTGGCTGCTACTAATTTTGTAAGACAGTATTTTTGTTCATCACATGACTGATATTATATAACGCCATGCAATAAAATCGATACACCCTAGTGATTTACAGATTTTACAACGTTATGTAATGACGTCCTTTATAATGTTGGGTAAAAGATGGCAAACTTTTGACTTTTACACGCCAAAAATGCGATTTTGAAGTAATTTTAATGTCCTGTGATAAATAAAATCTAACATTCGTGCTCCAGTATTTTTTAATTTATTAAACTCATTGCGAAAAAGAGATAAAGTATTCGGCAAGCCTAGCATTTTATCTCTTTTCCTCAACTCGTTAAATAAATTCAATAAAACATGTGCACTCATGTAAGATACTCTTTTTTTGTTTTGCTGTCAGTACTTTGTTTGTTATTGCTCTTATTGTAAATGAGAGTGTCTCAATGTTTACATTTCCACTTCAAGTCTCTATTATAGATAAACCTTTACATTTGGGATGTCCTCCATAACTTCATGAACAGATCGATTTTAGCCACGCCTACATACGCGACATTTAGGCGGACCAACGTCAAAAATAGTGAGTATGATCAGGAAATACCGCAATCACAAACTGCAGACAACCCCGTGGCACCGTGAGGAAGAGCCGCTCAACCATCACGAGACACCAGGAAGACAAATTAAGCAAAGCAATCAGCTCTCTCTTCCCCATCAAGATGATTGCAATACTAGAATGGACAAAAAGCAACGTACAACAAAACACAGAACAATTACAGACTTCCACAATGGGAGTAACAATAAACAAAAAGTCAACAACAACAGAACCACCGCCTTAGAACGGACAGCAGCCTAAGCCACCGGGGGGCTTAACTGCATTTTACTGGTACCAAATCTTCGCCCTAGATTCTGCTGTTGTTGAAGTACAAGAAATGTTCAGCTCGCATGGAGGCCATCTAACTAATGCAATGTATCATCATGGAAAACACTCTAATCAAATAAACACTCCATGATGAAACAAAGAAAAGGGCTCATGACTCACAGATAGTCAGAGCTAAAGAAAACCTCAAGTTGAGCCACGGTGGGTCCAGCTACAGATAAGCATCAGGCACCAACCGACCGATTAAAGCTTTACGTCAGAGCCGTCATAGAGTCTGAGGCCTGACCCACCGTCGTGCAATTAAAGAGGAAACCATAGCTATAAACCGTGATTGGGTTCAAAACTAGGCATGCAGACTGTCGCATGATATCCAAATTATATCCAACCCTTATATAACGTTTAACTATCTTTTTGAATTGATCACTAAAATTATCATCTAATAACGTCGTTTGTTTACTGTTTGTGTGGCGTTGTACACGCATCAACATGGCGTTAATCGCAGACTTTTGGCGTTTAAGCTATTCTGTAACCTTCGTTATGTCCGATTTAATTCAAAATATCTGGAAAACCATCGAAATTAGGTTTAAATTGCAAAGTGATTCTTGACTGATCATATAAATTGTAAATTTAAGTAATAAATATAATTTTAGGTCTGTTCATGGAATCATGAATACTTCGGGTATCTTGCATAGTTATGGTGCTGTCACTGTTACGACATAAAGCTGGTCAGAACGAAAGAAGAGAAATCTTATTGGAAAATTCCTTTAGGCGTTGACCATGCTACCAGGAAAAAAATAGTGCACACAACTAGTAATAACCTTTAAGTACTTTATGTACTAAAAAAACATCGACATCACATTAATGATACAACGACACAACCAACCCTATTTTTCTGGCAAGTTGACCATCCTATACTAGAGCAAGTTTCCACTCTAAGATAGTTTCTATAAGAATTAATCTTAGAGTGTCCTGCTTTAGACGTACGTCAACTAGTCTGAAATAAGAGACGTAAAGAATACAATTCACATATAAATCTAAGATCTAGAAAAAAAATTTGGCCCTTCTATTCTTATGTTCTGCTGTATTCCTATCTGGTTTTGTATTTTACACGATTCGCAAAATTTTCATCATCTTAGCTTCACAATGTTGATTTATAGTCAATCTGCTCTGTGATGAGTCAATGAATCTACGTCGCTCCATCCTTGGACGTCAGTTCAATTTCATTGGATTCTTTCGTTTATAACCCTGTGTTTTATCGCGATCTTGACCTTTAAGTTATTTTACCACTATTATCTGTTCACGATTCTAGCCCGTTGGCTGTATCAACTCACTGGTTGCATGGTTGACCTCAAACTACAACAAGGTGATACAAGATTCACAGTTGGTGAATCATGAAGCCGGATCCCACACTTTCAGTGGCCTAAGGGGACTAGCTATCTCTGTGTCCTTAGGTTTTGATTCGCTGGCTCCACAGCATTCTACCCCTAACGTAGGAGGGGACACACTCAGAGATAATTCTGCAAAAAATAATCTACTTATAGAATCATGGTTACTCAGAACTTCACTGTTGTGTCAAAAATAGAGTTAGTCGTTTCAAGTTCACAAGATAAAACAATTTCAGTGGTCCAATTTTTAAAACTACAGCCTAACCCTTTAAGCGCACCATTAGCCCTCACCCGTGGGTGTATGGCTAATGGCTCCCATGCAGTTAGGATGGATCCACTCTTCGAGATATCCACATTCAAAATATGTGAAATGGAGAAGTATTTTTAGTGACTGACCTATGTCAGCGCTAAATAATACCTCCTATGCTAAAACGAACAAACCCATGCATTACAAAAATCTACAGTGCGCTACCGTAACGTCACCCTGGTTTGCAACACTAACGTAGCCAAAACATCGAGAACCCGTGGCCCTTTTTCCTTTTAGGTCACGTAATCTAGATAGTTCCGAGTTTTACAAATACTGATACTTATTCTCTTTGAAAATTCCAGGAAAAACGTTGAACAATGTGGTGTCAACGTAACGTTTGGACGTCATGTCGGCCATCACCTTGTCCACGCCCTAATTTTGTACTTGCACACCATATCAGTTGTAAACAGATAATTATGACCTAGCGTTAAACATAATATTTACATCAATATTGCAAAATTTCTTTCTGCTGTTTTATGCGTGACTCATGCACAATATTTCTACATGTATTTTTGGTGAAAACACCTTATCTCTGGACGTACATGTCAGCTATCACCTTATTTATGTGAGTGTGTTTAGTGTATGCACCTAACCCTTAACTTGTGTATGTGTTAGATATAACTCGATGTGACACATACAGGTCGCTGCAGAAAAGCAACTATCTCTGAAAGTCAAATCGTCTTTCCAAACTACGTCATATAAGTAAGTAAGGGTGCAAAGATCAGGAATTGATACAATCAAGTACCACACCTGACCCAGGATACCAATGGGAAAGTGACAAACTCACAGCAGACACCACAAATGAGAGCCAAGAGGTCAGTCCTTTCCCAGCAGGTGACCACAAAGCACATATAAATAGACGCGCACAAAGATATAGCAAACACAAGACAGAACAAAAACATAAAAGATCCACAAAAGAAGTACTGCCTTGGAACAGTCAGTAAAATATTTTACTGGAGGGCTTAAATCGGTTTAACAGCGCCAACCTCACCCTTAATTCAGATGTGGATCAAGACACATAGATATTTGGTTTGCATGAAAGACCCCTAACTTATCAATGCATCATCTCCTAAAACATATAAATCAAGATATAACAAGGAGATAAAGCATAGATAAGGACTCAACAGTATATAAAACTGAATACCGGAGCAAAAGAAATCCGACAGGTAAACCCCGGTGGGCCCGACAAACAGCCAAAGCATCAGTCATAACAACTTAAAACCTAGTTGCTAAAATGTTTATTCCACTATCGGTCTCTGGTAAATCCTCCAGCATGCAATTACAGTTTTATGTGCAGACCCGACATAGCCAGCGAACACCTTTGGCCAAAATAACCCTTTGAGTCTATCCGGACAGCTCTACTAAAGCGGCAATAATGGTCCCAAAGGATTTTTAGGCTCTACGCATGTGCGAAGATTGATACGCAACTGCGTAACATTCGCTATATTTGCTGAAAAAACTGGACGTTATTGGTAACACCTGATAGAACCCGTACATGGAATGCTGGTCGATTCAACAGACGACAAAATAGAAAAAGAATGACTTATTATTTCAGTAAATGTGACCTGCTAGAGATATCGCGATTCGATGCAACAGCACTAAATCGCCATAGCCCTAACATGTACAATTTAAGCAAGGTCAAATATATATAACTTCATCTACCCGTCTAGAATAATGAACAGTGTTTCTGCGACATATCTGACACCGGTAACTTTTCTGTCCCCTAACGTAAATGGACAATTCTTCCCTTATATAGGAAGAAATGCATAAAATTTGCAAGAAAGGCAAGAAAACCATGCTTCACTAAATCCTGGCGTTACTAAATAAAGTAACAGTGAACTCTATCTCAAACAAACCGCCCTTATATTGGACTAATATTAGAAAAGGTACCATATCTCAGTTCATATAGGTGACCAGGTGCATACCTAACTCTTTGCGTATTTATGCATATACGCAACCATCACTGATTCTGATGTTCCTGGTATTTGACATCATAACATAGGCCCTTCCTTTTGGAGAAAAAGGATTGACTTTTTCTTACGATGCACGATGTAGAAAGGAAGGAACAATACAGAATAAACTATATACAACATATATACATGTGCGAATTAAATGGCTGACTTCCTGGAAAGATAGTCTGCCCCCACATTGTCTTGCCCTCAGATTGCCAAAATCCTAAATCGGTACGGTTGGAGCTTTAATGCCCAACGCATAATTCTGGGGTTTAATGTTTTAGCAGTCTGCATAAATGATAGGGGTTTGTGATCACATTCCAGGATAAATTCTCCCCAAAAAAGATATATCCTGAACTTCTCAATTACCCAAATAATTGCTAAACATTCCTTCTCAATTACCGAGTAATTTCTTTCAAGGGGTAACACATTTCTACTAGCGTAGGCAATTGGCAATTTTCCTTCCCCCTCAAATTCCTGCAGCAAAACAGCTCCGATTCCTATATCAGAAGCGTCTGACCTAAGTATGAATGGTTTTCCCTCATTAAAAACAGGCAACCCCAGAATAGGAGAGGATGTAAGACGACTTTTCAATGTTTGAAAAGCCTTTTTATGATGACTTAGCCAGTCCTTCATGCAATTTGGGCGATCTTTCTTCGTTAGATCGGTTAAAGGTGCTGTGATTTCAGAGAAATTGGGGATGAATTTCCTATAGAAACCTGCCAAACCCAGAAAACCTCGGACTTGTTTCTTAGTAAAGGGCCTTTGTGCTTCTTTGATAGCCTGAATCTTGTCATCTTTGGGCCTTAATGTTTGGTCTTGAATATAATGGCCAGGAAATTTAATCTTGCTGTACCCTATTTTACACTTGGAGTAAGTTTAGCTGCTCGCAGCCTATCCAAAGTAGCTTGTATGGATTTTAAATGTTTTTTCCAAGTTTCCGTAAAAATCCACATGTCGTCTAAGAAACTATGGACATTTCTCAGCCCTTGCAATACTATGCGTACATGTATAAGACGACAAAAAGAGGCCCCCGCATTAACTAAACCGAAAGGCATGGTCTTAAATTGGAATAACCCTTTAGGTCTTTCAAAGGCTTTATATGGCCTTGACCTTTTGCTGAGGCCTAACTGCCAATACCCCTTACACAGATCCATTTGTGAATAGAACCTATGCCCTGACATTCTATTAATAACTCCTCCATATTCGGCATAGGTTCTGCATCAAATTCCTTAATCTTGTTAAGCTTGCAGAAATCAATACAGAATCTAACCGACCCATCCTTTTTTGGAACTAATACCATGGGTGAAGAGTTAGAGATCGAAGGTTCGATCACGCCTAGCTCAATCATCTCATCAATTTCAGATTACATTATCTCTCTGGTTTTATTTGGTATATGGTAACCTTTAGACCTAACAGGTTCTGTAGTTGATAATTTGATAGCATGTTCCAATAATTCGGTCCTGCCTGTTATGCTAGTCAGTACTCAGTACATCTGAGTATTTGGCCAATAATTCTCTGACCTCATTTCTCTGTTCGTCCGTGATTTGGTCCGAGATACTGACATCTCGATACATCGCAATTTCCTTCTCAGAAGGAAATGTACAGTCCTTTAGTGAATACTCATCACTTTCGTGGTCGTCTTCCTCCCCTAACGGAATACTCGCTTCAGGTGATAACAAGCAATGAGATACTTCAGTTTACCCTAGAAGAGCCTAAAAATATTGGCATGATATGTATGGATGTAACCGTTCGCGTTTAATACTTCTACTATCTGGAATGGTCCCCAACATTGTAACAATAACTTAATGCTATCAGTTTGGAGTAATAATAGAACTTTATCTCCCACTTTGAAATAACGAGGTTTTGCACGTCGATTGTAATTAGCCTTTTGCTTCCCTTGCACCTTCTGTGAATTCTTCATTGGCAACTTGCAAGTATGTTCGAGACGTTTCCTTAAATTTATCACGTAATCATAAGTTGAGCGAATCTCTTCGTCTTCAACGTCGTTTGTCCATAATTCCCTTAGAAATGACTTTGGACCATGTACGTTCTGTCCATAAAATAACTCAAACGGCGAAAATCTTAAAGATTCTTGAGGTACTTCCCTCACCACAAACAAGAGTGCAGTAAGGTACCTATCCAAACCTTTGGGTGTTCAGTGCACATTCTTCGTAACATTTGCTTAAACGTCGAGTGTGATCGCTCTACTAAACTGTTACATTGAGCATGAAATGCTGACATAGTCAGCTGCTGCAATGACAGCAGTCTTGCTACCTCCTCCATAATCTCGGACGTGAATTTTGACCGACAGTCTGTTAATATTTCATCCGGTACGCCAACCCTACTAAACATTTTAACCAATGCTTCTGCTACGTGCTCGGTCTCGAAACTAGGCAATGCAATGGCCTCAGGATGAAGTGTCGCGTAATCTATCATTGTTAAAATTTACTGTGACCTGTTGTTCGAGCAGGGCTCTATTGGTCCTACAATGTCTACCGCTACACGCTTAAAAGAAGTGTCGATTAACGATAGCCGACCTAAATGCACCTTTGCTACTCTCCCTTTTTGAAAGGTCCTTTGACATATGTCACATGACTTACAGAACCGTGTCATGTCATCGCATACGCCAGGCCAGAAAAATTCAGGTACTACTCGATCAATCGTCTTTATAATGCCTAAGTGACCTGCCATGTGTGATTTCATGGGCCAAAGTCGTAACCTTATCGGTCAAACAAGAAGGTACAACTAACTGCGTAGTAGATTTACAATGCAAAGTAAACTGTCTATAGATTAAACCTTTTTCCTTTATAAATTTTGATTCTCCCCGGTGTATACCCCGACTTACAGTTACGTTGCCTAACTCTACTTGCTTCTGTATATTCGAGAGCTTTGGATCCGATGCTTGATCCGACTCAATCACTTTCCTATCACTGCTGATAATCTGATCTGGGACTTTAAGTTTCTTATATACACCCTCATCTTATTTTGCTTGTGACCTGGTAACTACGCTTGCAGCAAAATGTGTAAGGCTTCAGTAATGCCATTAAAAAATGAACATTCCATGCTAATACACCCCACTGGGTATTTTTGTTTGGACTCATTAATAAGGGTTACATCTAACTCTTTCCCTAATATTTGTTCATTGGATACTAAGTCCCTTCTAACTACTACGCCGGTACAACCAGTATCCCTTAAAACTCTGACCTCCTTCCCATTCACTGTGCCTGCCACCGTAGGCAATCTAGATTTAAAAAATAGCAAGTACCCTTGCTATCTTTATGGGGATTCTCCCTATAATTGGGTAGTGCACTTTAGCATGATGCACGCTATGCACTCCCTTATCCGGTCATTGTTCTCCCTTCACTTTACAAAAGTTGACCTGATGATCATCTTTCTCATTATTATTGTTCCTAATGGAAATCCTACTGGGACCTGACTGATTCCGACGGTAATTATTACGACCTCGATTCAAATTGTGGCCCCTATTTTGCCATTTTCCCCCTTGTTTCGGAGAATGAAATTCTGCACTTGATGCTATTTGCCCACTAGCCAATACCCTCTTATTCTTGTTGTGCCAACATTTATGTGTCTGATGGGCTTCACCACAGATCTTACAAGAAATAATCGGTTTCCGATCAACCCAATTTTCTTATGTATGCATAACTTGACTCCTAGTTTCACGCTGCCCTTTTGCGACGCATCCGGGAACTCCATCCCGCGCATCAGCCAACAAATCCGTCTTATGGGCTAACTCACCCAGGAATTTAAACGGCTAAGGCTTGAGATACAAATAAAGTTTGTGACTGCAACAGTCGAGGAACTGGTCTCGGGCCAAAAAATCACAAATGGCTTCATATGTCTTTTTGACGCTTAGCCAAACCTAACCATTTGGTCTAATAATATCTAGGTAGCTCACTAGCCTTCCACTAAACTGTCTTAAAGTTTTGGCCTACAATCCCTTAACTTCTTTCTAAATGATCTTTCGGTAAGGTCAAAATTAGTTAACCTCCTTTATCTGGCTATAATCCGACTGATCATCTTTGGAAAGTTTAACGAAGACTTCAAAGCGCATCCTATTAATAATGCACTTAAGTTCGATGCCTACATAGACGGGTCCATTTTATTTTAAATGGCATAACTTTCGAAACTCTTTAAGTAGCTATCCATCTTATCCGTATGTTCGTCAAAGTATGGAAGCTTGGGACTCCTAGGGTTTGAACTTTTCTCTTTGGCCCCCCAGGATTGTGACATGGTCTTGGCCTCAATCTTTTTTAGTTCCACTTCAGCCTCAATTTTTAACTTTTTAATTTCCATTTCCTTATCTTTTTCCTTTTGAGCGGCCTGGAGTTTTAATTTTTCTAATTCAAGTTCCTTATCCTTTTCCCGCTGTGCGGCCTCAATTCTCATTTTTTCTTATTCCCTATCCATATCTTTTTGCTCCCTATCTTTTTCTTTTTGCTCCCTATCTTTATATTTTTGCTCTGCTTAGAGTCTTAGTCTTTCGGCCTCCATTGTCTCTCTTTCATATTCCCTTTGGGCCACCCTTTCCTCCCTTTCCAAATCTAGCTGCTTCTTAAGATATTCCCTTAATTCTTGCCCTTCATAACCTAACTCCCTTGCTAATGAAATATGTTTATCCATTTTAGCCTATTGTTGGGAAAACTATAAATCAACTATACTGTTGAAAATAAATAAGGGTTTGCTTTGTCCCTTTTTAAATAGGTATGGGCTAACCAACGTTCGGGCTGGTGAACTAATATTTCACTAGGGATTTTAAATGACGTCACATATAAGTAACGTAAAATACAACGTATAAGGGATCACAACAGAAAGGTGCCTAGGATATATATCAAATTTAATCGGCCTTCACTAAACATACTTGACTACAAAAAAAAACGTCGTTTATTTTTTCCATATTTACATCAAGTAATTTGTACCTACGCGATATTTAATATATACGCGTTTCAGTCAAGTCAACAGTCACTTGTCATAGCAAGACATAATAATTGACTAGGAAATAATCTTTCCCTGGACTTCTTCTAATAATGAAAATCAGTTGAGTTGCTCACACACTATGACGTCACTGAGGTGATTTAAATTATGAGTAGCCTCAGACGATATGAAATTTTCCACATCCGATCCTTAATTATTTTTTTTAAAAAACTTTTATCACTTTATTCTCCCCGTCATCTGACATACAGGGGGTCGGGGAGGGCCATCCCCGCATGCCTTACAAACTATAAATATGGTATTCTGATGGTTGGTACGCTTGCTCACTTCTTTCGTTCACCTATAATGCATTTTGAAAGCAATAAAGAAACAGCTGTACAAAACCATGAAGGTGCCTTTTTCATTGCATTTTAGTTTTCTGATGGATTTTGTGCTAGTTTGATAGTGGATCTTTGGAACGTTTTGAAAAAGCTTTTAAATTACCACACTCAATTCAGCAAGATATTTCAGACTTATGGGTGTATTCGCTTGTTGGGTAAGATGTGTTAATTGGCACCCTCCTGCTTGCGTTCTAGAAGAAACATCATATAAGAAACAATCAAAGAAATATTGTATCTAACCTCTACATCTATCTATCCTTAATTAATAGGAACAGGGCATAAGCCAATACACAATCATATGGGTCAAACAAAGGTGGACAAAGTAATAAGGTTGCAAAGATCAGGAATCGATACAATCAAGTACCACACCTGACCCAGGTCTAATAATCAAACTCTGACAATTTTTCTTGGGTTTTATACCCTACTGGCAATCCACAGGACAAGAAAGTATGGGTCCCCTCATAATGTTATGTGATGACTTATTTACATGTGGCACTTCATCACAGGGTAACGCATGCAATCAGTTCTGTGTGTTGACACTAACAATCACCTTGTGAAATAACCTAACTAGTGTGTGCCCGTAGCAAAGTCAAAGCAGAGAAATTTGTCAATAAAACCTTTCAAATCCCACTTCTGACACAATTGTTACGACAAAAAGCCGGTCAGGACGAAAAGAGGGGAAATCTTATTGGAGAATTCCTTTTAGGCGTTGACGATGCTACCAGGAAAAAATAATGCACACAACTAGTAATAACCTTTCAGTACTTTATGTACTAAAAAACAAACATCGGCATCACATTAATGATACAACAACACCACCTACGCTATTAATTCTGGCTAGTTGACCATCCTATACTAGAGCAAGTTTCCACTCTAAGATAGTTTCTATGAGAATCAATCTTAGAGTGTCCTGCTTTAGACGTATCTCAACTAGTCAGAAATAAGAGACGTAAAGAATACAATTCAAATATAAATCTAAGATCTAGAAAAAAAATTGGGCCATTCTATTCTAATGTTCCGCGGTATGCCTATCTGGTTTTGTATTTTACGCGATTCGCAAAATTTTCATCATCTTAGCTTCACAATGTTGACTTTTAGTCAATCTGCTCTGTGATGAGTCAATGAATCTACGTCACGCCATCCTTGGACGTCAGTTCAATTTCATTGGATTCTTTCTTTTAAAACCTAGTATTTTATCGCGACCTTGACCCTTTAGGTCATTTTGCCACTATTATCAGTTCGCGATTCTAGCCCGTTGGCTGTATCAACTCACTGGTTGCATGGTTGACCTCAAACTACAACGAGGTGATACAAGATTCACAGTTGGTGAATCATGAAGCCGGATCCCACACTTTCAGTGGCCTAAGGGGACTAGCTATCTCTGCGCCCTTAGGTTTTGATTTGCTGACTCAACAGCATTCTATCCCTTACGTAGGAGGGGACACACTCAGAGATAATTCTGCAAAAAAAAATAATCTACTTATAGAATCATGGTTACTCAGAATCTCTCGGTTGTGTCAAAAATGGAGTTATTCGTTTCAAGTTCACAAAATAAAACAATTTCAGAGGTCCAATTTTTAAAACTACAGCCCAACACTATAAGCGCGCGATTAGCCCTCACCCATGGGTGTATGGCTAACGGCTCCCATGCGGTTAGGATGGATCCGCTCTTCGAGATATCCACATTCAAAATATGTGAAACGGAGAAGTATTTTCAGTGACTGGCCTATGTCAGCGCTAAATAATACAACAAACCCATGCATTACAAAAATCTATAGTGCGCTACTGTAACGTCACCCTGGTTTGCAACACTAACGTAGCCAAAAAATCGAGAACCTGTGACCCTTTTCCCTTTTAGGTCACGTAATCTAGATAGTTTTGAGGGTTACAAATACTGATACTTATTCTCTTTGAAAATTCCAGGAAAAACGTAACAACGCGGTGTCAACATAACGTTTGGACGTCATGTCATGCCATCACCCTGTCCACGCGCTAATTTTGTACTTGCACACCTTATCAGTAGTAAACAGATAATTTTGACGTATATTATCGTCAAACATAATATTTACATCAATATTGTGAAATTTCTTTCTGCTGTTTCATGCGTGACTAATGCTTAATATTTCTACATGTTTTTTGGTGAAAACACATAATCTCTGGACGTACATGTCAGCTATCACCTTATTTATGTGAGTGTGTTTAGGGTATGCACTTGTGTATGTGTTAGATATAACTCGATGTGACACTTACAGGTCGCTGAAGAAAGCGGACTATCTCTGAAAGTCAAATCGTCTTTCCAAACCACGCAATATAAGTCACAACAACTTAAAACCTAGTTGCTAAAATGTTTATTCCACTATCAGTCTCGGGTAAATCCACCAGCATGCAATTACGGTTTTATGTGCAGACCTGACATAGCCTGGGACCAAATTTGGCCAAAATAACCTTTGAGTCTACCCGGACAGCTCGACTATAGCCGCAAGAATGGTCCCAAAGGATTTTTAGGCACTACGCATGTGCATAGACTGATACGCAAGTGTGTAACATTCACTAATTTTGCAGAAAAAAACAGGACGTAATTGGTAACGCCTGGTCGAAGTAGTACATGGAATGCTGGTCGATTCAAGAGACGACAAAATAGAAAGAGAATGACTTATTATTTCAGTAGATGTGACCTACTAGAGACATTGGGATTCGATGCAACAGCACTAAATCGCCATAGCCCTAACATGTACAATTTAAACATGGTCCAATATATATAAATACACGTACCTGTCTAGAATAATGAGCCGCGTCTCTACAACGTATCTGACACATGTAACTTTTCTATGTCCCCTAACGTAAATGGACAATTCTGCCCTTATATACGAAGAAATGTATAAAATTTGCGAGAAAGGTAAGAAAACCATGCTTCACTAAATCCTCGCGTCACTAAATTAAGTAACAGTGAACTCTATCTCAGACAAACCACCCTTATATTGGACTAATCTTAGAAAAGGTACCTTATCTCAGTTCATATAGGTGACCAGGTGCATACCTAACGCTTTGCGTATTTATGTGTATACACAACCATCACTGATTCTGATGTTCCTTGTTTTCGACATCCTAAGAGTCACATATTAACGGATAAAGGAAACAGACATCAAAAGGACAGTTAAAAGGAAAAAAATGTTTATCCGGTGATGGAAGTTGTCTAGATGGTGGTGAAGGGCTTCCAGGAAGTCGTAAAGAGTACATACGTACCAGACAAGTAACAGACAAAGAACGGTCAACTCACGTACGTGTAAGGGATGTATAACGGACAAAACGAATATGTACCGTATAAGAAATGGACAAAACTTCGTTGAACCAACACCGAATGCACATGTGGTACTCGTCCCGGGAACTCAGTTTCTTGTCCTGTAGTTGACCGTTCACAATTCAGATCGAACGGACATCAACTGATACATACAAGATACCTACAGGATAATGAATGCAATAAAACCGAACAAAACGCATGAGAAACGGACAAACCACATACATATACCAATGCACGTGTAACGTTCATCTACCGGACATATTTATCTCGTGGCGTCCGTTCAAAGTTTTGAACATGTCCAAAACTTGCCAACGGATAGGACCAGACAAAATTGATATTACCTGACACGTAACGCATTCACCCCATGAAGAATGAACAAGAAACACATGCGAACAGACACAAACAGACAGATAATTTACTATCCGTTACGCATCCGTTAGTGCTATCCGGTAAGGTGTGACAGTCGCTAAAAGTTACGACCTTCCTCGCCACCCATCACCAGACGACTCCCATCACCGGATAAACATTTTTTGCATTTTTTCTGTTCGTTCCGCGTCCGTTACATTTATCTGTTGATATGTGACAGCAGCATAAATGTGAAGCTAAATTACTTTTCAAGAGGCCCGAAATGTCCAGACCAAATCGAATTTATTTCTTCATGGTTGCTTTGCTGTAATTGTATTCTGATCGTTTGCCTGTGTTCTATTATCTCACTGTGACAGTGGGCGAGCTGTGTTCATTGACTGTGGTATTAGCTAGAATTACTAACTTTTATACGTGTAATCAAAACGTATTAAAATCTCTAGTCTTGAACTGGCTAAATTTACTTTTGTGTCCAGTGTATTCTTTCAATACTTGTTTGCTTTAGTTTCGACGACCCATGTTTCTTTTCACAAATCATTGACATAACTCTTTTGTTAAACACAAATGCTAGCATTATAAAACACCTTGACTGGCATTAAATATTATAAAGATATATTCAAGCCATTCGAACTTTAGCACAAGTTGAAGAAAACCAACTATCCAAGTAATGCCAGTCAACGCTGACAGTCTGACATACACACGTAGATAGCTTTTCTCTCTGTTCAGCATATGTGTGGACTGAACTACTCTTCTGATCTCGTTTACAACGTAAACAAACATGACAAAATTGGCCATCAAAGCAACGACTGAAGGCAGAACAAAAGTCACCAACTGCATTGTTGATGAGGATATATAGCACAGTTTCCCGCCGTAGCCACTTGATTGTCCATTACTGCTTACAAGAGACACTACTAGGTTTACACATGTAAACAAAAGCGACGCACAAATAATATATGAAATATTTTTAACAGTTGTACTTATTATATACCTTTTAGGTATCAATATGCGTTCTCTGAAACTAAAAACCATTTGAATGCAGCATACATTCATTGCAAACATCACTGCTAACCATAGAAAGTGGCAGATACCTCCTATTAGTGCGCATACCCAGCTAGAAACCGTGCTTTGTCCTGCTCCAAACTGATAAAAACACTGTGCCAAAAGCAAGAATACAGCTAGAATCAGGTTGTTGACTCCTGGTTGAGACTGGAGTACAGCGAATATTCCATAGGTTGCTATAGTTATAATTAAACAAACGATGGAGATACAAACACACACCAAAGACAAAATGTTCTTCGGCAGAAGGTTATTTATGACAGCAACCCATGTTTTGAAAACAAGTTTTGGCATTTCCTGGTATATATCTATGAAATCTTCTAGGCAGATGGATATAGTTTCGTCATATTTTTTGTATTCCCATCTTGAAAACATTCTTGTATAATTTCCCACTTCAAATATGATAAAATCGTTTTCAATTTTCAGGCCGAACTCATCTAAAAACACTTGTACAAATGGACACGCGTCCAGTTTGTTAATAATGGTTACACTTTGATTTGCACAGTAATCTAACACTGGGTCATATGTATATTCGTAATCTAGTTTTCTCATAAATTCATCAGCTTTCGGATATACAAATACGCTGGCAGTTCCGTTGTATATTGAAAAATTGTATTGGACGATATTCAATATCCAATCAGATGGATAATCGTCAAGTTTCAATGACGCGTTAATAGCTCCAAGATGTACCAGTTGGTCGAAAACGTCATAGTAATTATGATGGTTATAGTGGAGAGTATCCATGTCAATAGGAATTATTAAAAACACTATGGCATATTCGAGGATGTCATCCTCCTTGGCAAAGAACTGAATTAATCTAAATTTCCCTATATATTGCAATTCAAGGAGGACAAGTAAAGCGTTAAAAATATTTTCTTCTAATGGCCTCCGTTTAGTAACCAGTATAGGCATCGAGTCCGGGTGTTGAGCTAGTTTTAAAAGTGCCCCAACACACGGTGAATCAGCGACATGTTTCAGGAAGTTTTCTGGACTGCACTGGTCAATTTGGAGATCCCGAAGGTAGTTGCATTTTATATCTCTACATACCATCTGTAAACAAAAGACTCCACATGAAAAATAGGACCTTACATGAGTACTCATGTTTTACTGAATTTATTAAACTAGTTGGGGAAAAACGATGAAATGCGAGGCCTGTTGAGCTTTTTATCGCTTTTTCGCAACTCGTTTAATAAATTCAATAATACAGAAGCACGAATGTTAGATTCTATTTATCATATGACGTTAAGATTACTCTGAAAGATCATTCCTGGCGGAAAACGTCATTATGTACACAACGTTATTATGCATGTAACGTTACCCGAAAATCTGTAAGCCACTTTTTTTACCGATATAAGTGCATGGCGTTATTTCACTCCCTGATGCGACGTCATATTGTGACAAGGAAACGATTCATACAGGTTATTATATGACCGAGGTGTGCCTCTAGGTATATTGGCACTGGGGTAGCCATGTCAGCCCGAGGGCCTATATGGCTATCCAGTGCCAATATGATCTAGAGGCACACCTCGACCATATTATAACATTTTCATTACATCCGCATAAATTCGTTTAACGTTTAATAATATCTGTTGGCTTTTTATACCAGTAGCTCCAGTGAGACCAAAAAACTGGCGTGATGAAAATTGCAACAACAAAGAGCATAACATAGATCATGACGTCTTAAGATAAAGATTGTTATACATTGTCTTTGACAAGACATTTCAACAGACTTTTGTCAATAAACACAAAAAGACAGCCTCAAGGTTAGCATTCATGCATATCTAGATAAGGGTGTACCTTTTTGTCTTTGGATGTATTTCATAGACAATCCATTGTTCCCCGAAAAATATTTTATTTGGAGAGCTGAAAGGAACTTTAAGATCCCTGGGTAACGATCGATCAGCTTGACATTATACTTTACCCTCAGACTTTACCAGCATCGGGGCTCTAGTTATTTTTTTGTTTGCCAAAACTGGCGAAAAACTTAACTGTTCCACGTTCTTATGTTCCACTATTTACTCTTCTGGCATTTCGCTATTTTAATGGCCACAATCAAGCGCAAAATACATCAGAAAGCAATGTCCCATAACGAATCTAAAATCTATTTAGCCATGCTCAATATGTATTTTTGGAATCGTCATGTGACTGTGCCAATACGGATTCAGTCGAATGGAAAATATTGCAGAGTGCTAATGGCAATTTTACTATGTACATTTTAGAAGGCATGTAATAAAGATCATTAATACAGCCTTGCAGTTTGTTTGTTTGTTTGTTTGTTTGATTCTTTACGTTCCATCAACAATCTTTCAGTTATAAAGGAACGGTCTTCCTGGGTTGACCCAGTACTAAGCTAGGGTCAATGTTCTTGCTCAAGGACACAACACAGTGGCGCCGGTGAGCCTCGAACCTGCGGGCACTCGGTCTCGAGTCAAGCACTCTACCACTGAGCCACTGCGCTCCCTAAGCTAATAGAACGCAGGCAAACAACGGAATTAAGCTACGGACTTCACAGTTAGTACTTAGATGGATGGCCTATTGCTTAGCTTAGTTACAATATGGTAAAAGAACCTATCAGTCGGTAAATAGCTATTCATAGCTAATATTATACTGTTTGTATTTCTGACATTATAAATAAATTTTGTATTGTATTGTATTCAAGCAGGGTCAGGTCGGGATAGTGATATGTACTTCGTTTGTACCTATTTGTTTGTTAAATTTTCGATTCTAAAAGACTTTGCGAAAGCCTTTGATAAAGTCTCACATCAAAGGCTTTCAATGTAAATGACTTACTACGGTACCCAGGACACTACACTCAACTGGGTAATAGATTTCTAACATGATCGAACCAACAGGTAGTTACCGACGTAGAAATCTCTGGCCCAGCAGAAGTCACATCTGGAGTCCCTCAGAGGAAGGTATTGGGTCGAACTCTGTTCTTGATAGTATATCAATGGCATTGCTAAAAATATAAACTCTTATATCCGACTTTTTGTGGACAATTGTGTTGTGTACCGACAAATTGACTCTCCCAAAGATCATGTTATCCTGCAAGATGATCAAAATAAGCTGTTTGATTGGAGTAACACTTGGCAAATGAAATTCAACATGGACACTTGATCGATTATGAATATAGGAAATCTCAAAATTAACTCAAAATATGAATACAATATGAACAATCAAATATTGGAAACTGTGAAACATCATCTTTTTTTAGAAGTAGAAATAACGGAAAATATGATATATAATAACCATATAGATACCATTACCTCTAACGCCTCAAGAATTCTCAGATTTGAGAAACATAATCTCAAACACTGCCCAAGACGGTGAAAGAAAGAGCATATTTAACAATTGGAATACAGTTTTATTATATACCTATAAATGATACAACTTTTGAACTGTCTGTTACAAAAATCCAGATCAACAAACTGAGGTTTTCTGATTCGGTATCACTATCCTTTAAAACGAGGCTCACGTGGGTTACCTGTTTTTGCGGCGACGTTACGTAAATTAAATTTCAAGCATGGAACCAGAGACTGAAAACATGATGACGTAATATCAAGAAACATAACGTCATGTCAAACGTTCCCGCAATTGTTCAGATTAAAGACCAAAACAAGTTGTAAAATCAGAATAATGTCAGATAGAGGTATAAAATAAACTTATTATTATAATAGTAGCTTGTATCCCGGGTCAGGTGTGGTACCTAATTGTATCGATTCCTGATCTTTGCACCCTTACTTACTTTGATCTGCGAAAGTATCACGTCTCGTAGATGAGGCCATACCATTAGATCACACTCAATTCTTCGCATCTCAGGTGATCCGATGGTATGTTCTCATCCACTCGGCGTGATACAGTACGCCAGATCACGTTACTATTATAATAATCTGTATCAACCATATGGAATCCCCAGGAAGAGACTCAAATTAAGCAAATATTACAGGTTTAAAGAAACGCAGCCCAATTTCTGCTTAATTAACCATGCAACTATCAAAGCCCATCAAATGTTACCACCATGTTACAGCAACTAAATCGGCCATTATAAGATGTACGTCTCATGTATATAGTTGTCAACAGCCTTGTGGCAGTCCAACCTCAAAGATTACCAAGGTACGTCGATAGTATCAGGTTCATCACATACCACTGTAGACTGAATATATATCAACAATCATTCTTCCTACAGACAGTGGTTTACTGGAATTAGCTACCTGCTTCCATAACCAACCTACAGTGCCTGAATAGCTTCGAACTGGCTGTCCAGCCCACATTGAGAGTGTACTGTGCAGTGTATATACATGTTCAACTTTTATATAACATTAAAAATCCAATTTTAAAGTTTTGAAGCGAATGACGTCGTGCGAGTCAAGTTTACTAACACCTTGTCGTGATGTCTGCCTAGCGGAATTAGACGAGGAGCCCTATTGAAGTTGAAGTTTAAATGATGAATTAAGACACTGGAGAAAATACCCAACAATTCAGAGTTGCTGTTTATTCGCTGCAGACATGAATTGCTGAAAAATCATTAGCCTGTCTTTCCAGTAGAGTTTTGGACAGTAAACCCAATAAGGCTCTGTATCTAAAAACTGAATTACTTCATATATTTTAGTAGTAGAATGGAGTTATCAATGGATAGAAAATGTCAGCCCTGATTTTTTTTATATAGAACTCTGCATGAAACATTTGAAGGTGGGGTTAAAATTAGCATTCCTGGAAGATAAATAGTGCTGTGACCCCAGATACGTTTTCTTTTTTTCTAAAAGCTATAAAGATATTCCATAAATAAAATTAAATTATTTAGATTTTCAATGTCAGACTTTTAAATATATAATTGACTTTAAAATATTTGTTTTCGAGGATTTGCCAAACTTTATGATGCAATATTTGTCACAAATAACAATGAATTTGTGCGTTTTTCTATAAGATTTTATGCCATGAGCAATGATTAAAATTACAAAATGAAGCTGGCTGAAAATTACAACATTATTAAGCTTGATATTTAGGAATAATGTTACTCTTTAATCTAATCAGAAAGTTTGTCAAATGCTGGAAGCTCCTGTATGAGATCATAAAAACGGGAACATGGTGGTCTGTGTTTTTAGTATCTCCTGAATTTACTCACATTTGTCCATGTGAAAGTTTTATCGTTACCCGTAAGCTGTTTTTATAATGACAATTGTTTTATGTTATAGCGTTACCATGCTTTAAAATTTATAGTTTTATTAATTCATTTATTAAGCATTACTAATTATACGTTTACTGACATTATCAGAAATCTTAATTCATTGGATGTCTTTTTCTAAACACATTTGATGTACACTTAAGGGTTTTGGGTAATAATTTCAATTTCATTTAAATTCTAGATAACTTTCTGTAAGCAAACAGTGCAGATCTTGACCAGACGCAGAGTTAAGCTGGTTCTGCAATGTTTGAAGATGTCCCATAAAAAGACGCTAGGCTTAAATGTGTTAGACAAATCATTGTGCAGGTTATAGTAAAAGCTTAATTAAATAAATTTACGATTATTGAACACCTCGTATCTAGTATGTTTTGCTGTACGTTACTTTATGTCCATTCTAGTATTGCAATCATCTTGATTGGGAAGAGAGAGCTGGTTGCTTTGCTTAATTTGTCTTCCTGGTGTCTCGTGATGGTTGAGCGGCTCTTCCGGGCGGTGCCATGTGATTGTCTGCGGTTTGTGATTGTGGTATTTCCTGATCATTCGCACTTACGATTTTTGAGAATATGACAATGTATATAAAACAAATCTAAGATTCCTTGGTTTGAGAAGAAGGATATGCGTATGATGGATTATGGAAACTCGTTTAATAAAAATGCGTATGGAAGAAGAAAATGGTTTAAGTAAATTGTATTATCCCAGCGGGGATTGGGGTTGGGTTTGGGGAAGCCTACCCTTCTTTTTTCCTGCTATAGACATCCAGCATCTTCTGTCAACGCCTCAAAGATACTTACAACTTTAGCATTCAACAAAAAGTATTCCTATTCTGTACCCTGAACTTACAAAAAGACCCTAAAATACAGTTGACTAAATAACACCCCCCCCCCCAAAAAAAAAAAAAAATAAATAAATAAAATAAAAAATATCAAGACTAGTGATCCCTCCCCCACTCCTCCGCCAAAATATATCTACAAAATCTTCATAACCCAAAATTTTGGGTTTTCCGAAAACCTCTAAAAAATTGAAATTCAAAATTTGAAACCACAAAAAATTGGCCTACCATATGTATATGAGGGGCATTTTTATGTTCGTAGAGTTGGAGAATGAAAAGGAAACAACGGAAGTAAATACATACATTATATATATATTTGGAAAGATTGAGCTTTTATCTATACATGCAACCTAAAACTATTTTAAAATGTATTACGTAAATGAATTCTAAGAAGCAAAGAAATGCCTATATATCGGACACTAGAAATATGGTAGAAATAAGACAATGCTGGACTTTGTCTCTGATAGAATGTCATGAAAATGGGTTTATATCCATACAGGGCTCCTGAAACTTCAGTTGCAGATAGAGAATACTAAGGGCTATGATATTCTATGGTCAGTATAGCATATATGTAGCAAGTATTTGATATGGAAGATTTATTTGGATCCTTAGTAAATTGTACAGTAGGCGTATAAACTTTTATTGAAAAAAGTGATACAAATCGAAGTTGGATACAGGCTTATGGATGTGGCTTAATATGTTAGCTGTAAAGTACTATTATATTTTTTTCGTGTTTACAAGTTGGATTAAAGTATATGGTAACGTTCATCCCCAAAAATTAATATTTTTGTTTTAATTAGAAATTAACAGCAAAACAAATAGTCTAGGGTCTGCTAAAATCAATTTCTTAGTACATAAATGACGTCATTAAGATAGCCAATCATGTGGTCAGCATGATGGGGTTCACGGATTTCCCAAACTAGTAAAATCGTTCATAACTTTGAAATACAAAGTCAAATTTCATGTGGTAAAGTGCAAAAAAAAAACCCTAATATTTTTCTGCACGAGACTGTATCAAAGTTTCTCTTGGGTTTGCTGTAGGTTTCAAGAATACCTCGAATAACTGAAGAAAAAAAGGAAAATTCTCTGCGATTTAGTTCACACTTCAGTTGGTCGAGGTAATCTGAAAAACCTCAGCAAACCCAGGCAAAACTTTTACACAGTCTTGTGCAGAAAAATATGAGGGTTTTTTGCACTTTACCGCATGAAATTTGACATAGTATAACGAAAGTTATGAAAGATTTTCCTTACCCGTGATGTCCGATTACTGGTTCGTAAATTCAATGAACCCCATCAGGCAGACCATGTGATTGGCCACCTTGGTCATGATGCATTACTATATTTAGAAAATACATTAAAACTGTTTTTGTGACTCTTAACAGGTGTTGGAAATTACTGGAATAGAAATTAATCAGATCCAATCGTTATTGCTCGTTACACCTGGGATTTATTTAACCCACCCACTTTTTATAACATGGAGATATTATATGACAGTAGTACACGCTTTAATCAATACATCAACATAATTGCTGACAAATGATCACATATATCATGGGCGATGCAAAATCAGAAGAAAATACAAAATCTGCTTGATATCGTAATTTTAATGGGTATATCAACCAACACTTGACTGTGATTATTTTCATATAATAATCGGTGTTTTCAAATTGTTATAGAGGAGCAAACAAAATGCTCAAAGATTTGCTGTACTTGATTAGCGTTTGGACGAATAATTTTGATGGTGCAAAAGAAAAATTGGATTGGCAAATAAAAATTTACCATAGCGAATGAAACTTAACAGCGTTTAATTTCCTTCTGATTGGCCGCTTAAAATGGCGTGGATTCCGGCCAGTGTCCTATACTATACCATATACAAAGCTATATATATTGACTGAACTAAAAGCTAATGATGTAAAAATTTATATCAGATGATAGACAGCAGATAGACCTTTCAAAATATATCAACTTATGGTACCGTAAACTAAATATTTGTAGAGATACAGCCCAATTCTACGAACATAAAAAATGACCCTCGTACATAAGAAAATCAGAACATCCACCCCTCTGGGTAATGCGTCGGAAAAGATGTTGGTCAAGTACCATTGGCTTGGAAAAATGGCTGTGAATGTGTTCAACTCACCCTTTTATGGTCTGGAAACTGATTTGTTCCACAAGTTATACTGTCTTTATTATCTTCATCAATGGTATCAACAACGGATATATCCAAAATAGCTGTGAATGGAGGCATCCAGTTTACTTCACTTCCCGTTCTGTTGCATACCCATTCTTTGGTCGGCAACATTTCAGCAATGTTACACAAATAACAGAAGTAGTTTTTATAAGTGTTGTTGAATGGATCTATGAATGACTCGCATGCAGCTTCTATGCTTTGGTTGTACTCTGACCACAATCCAGTCACGTTACACGAAGAGATGTAAAACGATGGTTGATATTTGTGGCATGTATCCACCGGTATAAAATTGGGGGCCTGGAATATAACGGTTCCACCTTGTTCTTTTAACTCGTCCCAAAACATTTTACCCGTTGAATTGATTTCCTTCTCACTTCTGACAGTTGCTAGCCATGGAACTAGGTGATGAACTGTTCCAACAGTATTACAAAAGTAGCAGTATTTGTTTCTGTATGTCTCCTTGCCAATGGAATCAGTAACAGGAATTATTGAGTCTATAGCAACATCATGTCCTGGGTTTTCACAGCGGGTCTTGTTTTCATTACTAGGGTAGACAAGGTTGCACTTTGATACCATCCAGAAAGCTAAGTCTGTTCCATATTTTGTATCCTTATTGTACTGCTCAGGAACACATCTGAATCTATTCAAATAACAGAAAAAATACAACAGTTGAGTCAGCTCACTCGCGTTTGCTGTTAGATGGATTGCTTGATATGTACTACTTGACTTTTCACTTACTGTAAAGGCGGCAACTTTAATATTCATATCTGGGTGTGGTTCGGCTATTTCATCTGCTAAGGAAGGGAAATCAGGTTTTATTTATAATTTGGTAAAGAGTTAAGAAACCTTTTGAGCCGCGCAAACGTGCATGCATTTCATAAAAATCCTATCCGTATACACACTGAACTCACATTTATTAGTCCTTTAAGCGCGTAAGCACAAAATGTATGTTTTTTGTCGCCCACTAAACTGTTTGAAGCCTCATAGATAAACAGTGTGAATCCTGTAGGAGCAGTCTGATCTGGGTCCACAATGTTTGCCTCTCTGCTTATGTTAAATAGACATTTTCAGATGCAGTTGTTATGCTGGCGTTTTAAGGACTAAATAATGACTAAGGTGGTGGCACAAGATGATACAGTTACTTTTGAATAAAACCACGCCTCCTTTTCAGCTTTTACCTATGCGTAAGGTTGACTAGTCCCTATTACGCATTCATGAGGCGCCGCCTTTACAGTAAGCGAAAAGTCAAGTTATATAATGATAGGTGTTTTCAAATTGATATAGAAGAGCAAACAGCATGCTAATAGTTTTGTTGTACTTGTCTATGATTGGCGTTTGAACGAATAATTTTGATGGTAAAGATAAACCAAAAGCTTTGAAGTGTGACTCTATTTACAATATTAATATGCTGTTCTAGAAAAAAGGCTTTCAGGCGTTTATTTACATTTACTATAAACGCTTTGACAGACACATGTGGTCCAGTCGGACTGGTTCATTTTACGCATTCTGCATCAATCGTTTGAAATAGAAAGATCCAAAGGTCATTGGTCAGAGGTCGTGGTACATCTGTACAAAAGAAAAATCTGTTTGCCAAATACTTATTTTACTAAGTGAATGAAACATAACAGCGTCTATTTTTCTGCTTACCGCGTGCTCAAAATGATAAGAATTACGTTCAGTGTCCTTTACTATGCCCTTTTCAAAGCTATATAATTTGACTAAACTAGACTCTTATGGTGTAAAATTTATATCAGTTGGTTGACAAAATCTTAAGCCTTATCTCTATAACTCCTTTGGGAGGAGTGTAGCACATAAAATAGTCAGCATAACAAGGGTTAACTTACATGCTATTCTCTGTTGATTCTCGTGCCTCACTTAGGTTGTTGTATTGGCCCAAACAACACGTTCCGTGCTTTTTGCAATCAGAATCACACGTGCATGATGATCCGCAGCAAGAAGAACCGATAGAATCATTTGTTAATGCGACACAGTTGGGATCTGATATATAGCAGACGCTGGCACGTTCTGATACTAGCCATTTGAATTCGTCTTCGCTTTCACATAGGGAGTACTCCAAGCATGCAGCCAATACGAAGTGAAAGAAGCCTAAATACCACATGACTTTGTTAAAAGATAGCTTCACTTGATCTGAAATAGTGAATATTTTTAATTTACGAGATAATAACTTACGTTTTCATAAATTTTTAATCTACGAGATAATAACTTATGTTTTCATAAACTTTAATCTACGAGATAATAACTTACGTTTGCATAAACTTTTAATCTACGAGATAATAACTTACGTTTGAATAAACTTTTAATCTACGAGATAATAACTTACGTTTGCATACACTTTTAATCTACGAGATAATATCTTACGTTTGCATAAACTTTAATCTACGAGATAGAAACTTACGTTGATCTGCTTATTGTAACCATTTAAAAGCACAAATCACTACAAAACTCGTCTGCTTTATAGTCTGCGGAAATATTAAGAAGCCTCTTAAACATTATGGACTCAGATGCCCCCTCTAAAACACAAAGCTGGAAGTTACTTTTGGGTTTAACTGTAGAATATTATAATAAAAGTAAGAAAGAGGGCAAAGATCAGGACTTGATACAATCAAACACCACACCTGACCCAGGATACCAATGGGAAAGTGACAACTTCACAATTAGACATCACAAACGAGAGCCATGAGGTCAGCCCTTTCTCAGCAGGTGACCACAAGGCATCAAAAGACAGACGCGCACGAAATCATAACAAAAACAAGACAGAAATAACATAAATGATCCACAAAAGAAGCACCGCCTTGGAACGGTCAGTAAAATATTTTACTGGAGGGCTTAAACCAGTTTCACGGCGTGCCAACCTCACCCTTAGTTCAGATGTGGATCAAGTCTCATAGGTATTTGGTTTGCCAAATCTAGTATATATAGTTCGTTTGGCAACAGTTAATTATAAAGTATTTATTGGCAGAATTTGATATCAAGTAACTTGAAAGCAAACAACGTAGCTGTCAGAGACACATAAGAAAGACTGGAAAAGTGTATACCCTAATCTACTTTAACCCTTAAAGCGCCAAAAAAATGCATCTGAAAATGTCGTCTGCTGAAGTCGTCTGCTGCAAATAATTGCCTAACATTATTAACAAATTAACTATATAAGCAAACAGGGTGGACGCAGAACAGACTGCTCCTAGGAGCAGTCTGATCTGGGTCCACACTGTTTGCCATAGAGGCTTCTTAAACATTTCAGCAGACGAGAAAAGCAGACGACTATTTTCATCTGTTGCGCAAAAATATCATCACAGTCATGGTCAGGCAATATTCGTTGAGTAAAAAACACAAACTTCTCTGTTCCCATGGTTTGTTTGATTTGTATCTTTACGTTCGGGTCAACACTATTTCAGTTATGTTGGGATGGGCATTCCCATTGGAATCATGCATTCATACATATGGAACCCCCCCCCCCCCCCCCCCCCCCCGGAAACCATTTCGAGGGCTTAGCGCAAAGCTATTGTATCTGCATTTTACACATTTTTCAGGGGAAGCAAAAAACTTTCTAATTATAACATGTTTTTATCCCCACGCTTTTTTAAAAAAGCGAAGGGGATATTGTAATCGCCTCCGTCCGTCTGTCCGTCCGTCCGTCCGTCTGTCCGTCCGTCCGTCTGTCCGTTATGCTATCTCCTCCTAAACCATTGGACGAAATTTAACCAAATTTGGTGTGTGAGTTACTGACATGAATGGGGCGTGCAACGTCAAACTTTTTTGGCCCCGCCCCAGGGGCCCTGAGGAGGGGTCAAAAGGTCAAATATCATTTAAATTCAATTACAAAGTCCATTTCAAAGATTCTTATACCAAACTCTGTGTGTGTTCTCACAAAGGAAAGATACAAAACATATCAGACGGGATTTTCATTCTGACCCCTGGGTCATGCCCCAGGGGTGGGACTTTGGGGCGCTGGGGGGTGCCAAGGGGGTCAAAAAATTTTTTTCAAACATGGTCATGTGGTATATCAAATCGACGGGGATGAAGAGCATAACAGAATGCAAGTAAAATTTTCATCCTAGGCTCCAACTGGTGACCTTGGGGTGAGGTCAAAGGTCAAATATCATTCAATTTCGGTTACCATGTCAATTTCAAAGATTTTTATACCAAACTTTGTGTGTGTTCTCACAAATAAAAGATATGAAACGTATTGAACAGAATTTTCTTTCTGTTGCCAAGGTCATGCCCCGGGATGGGACTGCAGGGTGCTGGGGGAGTCAAAAACTTAAGCGTGGGGATTTGCGATGGCGCCCCATCGACTGCGCGCTCTAGTATGAATATGTGACAATGCTTCATATATGCTGAGGACGCATTCATATGAAACTTGATAGGGTCCTGGGGTTGTATCTGAATTACCAAATAAGGGAGAGTGGGTGTTTTATAAATAATATTGTCATTGCTTTAACCTGCAGCAGAATGTCTTGGAGCTGGGTGAAAACCTACTGATTTAGCGTTTTACATATTTGTCAAGAAAAGCAAATTATGTTTATTTTTCTATATTCTTGATATATTTGGTACAGTGCTTGATATATGTTTGAGATATACAAATATGCAACAAATTGTTACCATGATTTTCATCTTTTATTAGAAAATAAAGTCAAATATGCCCTTTAGAGCTCCAACTTAATAAAGCCAGTACCTCTAATATACCGAAGCCACATTTTTAGACTGCATTTGTCAATTTCTAATGGTATTGTTTCTACCGAAATTTATGATAAACGTGACGACTTCGATTTTGAAATTGTCAATTTCCCGTTTTTAGATGGTGATGATCCTCGCTCTACACCCTATGGAGTCTATATATCTCAACTCATTCGTTTTGCTAGAGCATCTAGCCATGTTGCTGACTTCAACACTCGCAATAAATTGTTAACTCAGAAACTTCTTAAACGAGGCTATCGGTATCATAACTCCGAAAAACCTTTTCTAAATTTTATAGACGATACTATGATTTGATATCTAAATTCCAAATTGGACTTAAATCTCTTTTGCGCCAAGGACTTTCGGAACCTGAATTCTATGGTGACTTGGTGTATAAATGGAAGAAGATTGTTGGCTCTAATAATTTTTCAGCAGAGTACATTAAAATTATTTCCCATTATAAAAAGATTGGCTATAACATTAATGTATTGCAACAAACTGCATGCTTGGTGGTCAACCCAATCACGGTTGGCAACTTTGCTTTCCTCTTTAATTGCACGCCGGTGGATCGGACTTCAGACTCTATGACGGTTCCGACTTAAAGACTTATCTATTGATGAGATGGTAGGGGCCTGATACTTTGGCTGTTTGTTGGGCCCACCGGGGTTTACCTGTTGGATTTCTTTTGCTCCAGTATTCAGTTTTATTTACTGTTGAGTCCTTATCTTTGCTCATCTCCTTGTTATATCTTTATTTGTGTGTTCTGGGAGATGGTGCATTGATAAGTAAGGGGTCTTTCATGCAAAACAAATATCTATGTGTCTTTATCCACATCTGAATTAAGGGTGAGGTTGGTGCCGTTAAACCGGTTTAAGCCCTCCAGTAAACTATTTTACTGACCGTTCCAAGGCGGTACTTCTTTTATGGATCTTTTATGTTTTTTTCTGTCTTGAGTTTGCTATGCCTTTGTTAGCGTCTGTTTACATGTGCCTTGTGGTCACCTGCTGGGAAAGGGCTGACCTCTTGGCTCTCGTTTGTGGTGTTCAACTGTGAGTTTGTCACTTTTCCATTGGTATTCTGGGTCAGGTGTGGTACTTGATTGTATCGATTCCTGATCTTTGCACCCTTGCTTACTTGACATTTTTGTCACTTACAATAGTTTTGCGCTCATGTGACTTTTTGATTGTTGGCGCAAAACTATTGTATCTGCACTAGAAAATAGTTGTATGCAAGCAATGTCGAGCCTTCTAATACAGGAAACAGCACAAAAAAACTAATAGCCTCCCTGTCATGAAGCAGGGTAGAAGTTAGGGGAAGGCTAGGGCAAAACAGTCACCCTATGACTGGAATTTGCCCTTTATTATTGCGATCAGGGAAAATTGTGAATTTACAGAAAAAAATATATCATATTTCCCATTTCCGTCCAATCAACTGAGACACACAAGTTTAGATGAAATTAACTATTGCTTACCATTGTATCTTTTTACTCCTTCAATCTTTTGAAATATAGACAGTAGTATACATGTGAAGATTTCACTAAATTGTTTTACAATGACCGAAAATACTGTAAGTGTACACTATATTTTAGGCCAGATTTTTTTTTATAAATTGATTTATGGGATAGCCTACCCTGAGATTTTAGCCCCTCAAGATAGAAAAAATGCTATTTTGAACTTTATTTTGATCCATGACCCTCAGTACTTTTAAAGAAAATGCTATTTATATTTTACCTGTATCCTAAATGAGAATTTACTTATATTTGAACGTTTACATGTTTGTCGTCCCTTGACCTATTCAATTTCAATAGTCTCCCATTTATCAATTTGTAAAAAATATATCTGGCCTTTCCCTGCTCCTTGTCCGTATCTGAATAACTTTCCTAGAGAGAGATAGACCTAAGTAAATTAAGGCTATTTTGGACCTTGCGGATACTCTTAACCAGACTAAACTGTCTCTTTAAAACTGGCAAGCTACAGTTCAGGCTGTATTGTACCACAGACAAGCTATGAGGGGCACTAACCTACACTAAAGAGTGGCACCCATGCCATGCTTTGGGGATCTAAGTAAGTAAGGTTGCAAAGATCAGGAATCGATACAATCAAGTACCACACCTGACCCAGGATACCAATGCGAAAGTGACAAACTCACAGAAGACACCACAAACGAGAGCCAAGAGGTCAGCCCTTTCCCAGCAGGTGACCACGACGCACATATAAACAGACGCGCACAAAACATAGCAAACACAAGACAGAACAAAAACATAAAAGATCCACAAAAGAAGTACCGCCTTGGAACGGTCAGTAAAATATTTTACTGGAGGGCTTAAACCGGTTTAACGGCGCCAACCTCACCCTTAATTCAGATGTGGATCAAGACACATAGATATTTGGTTTGCATGAAAGACCCCTAACTTATCAATGCATCATCTCCTAAAACATATAAATCAAGATATAACAAGGAGATAAAGCAAGGATAAGGACTCAACAGTAAATTAAACTGAATACCGGAGCAAAAGAAATCCAACAGGTAAACCCCGGTGGGCCCGACAAACAGCCAAAGCATCAGGCCCCTACCATCTCATCAATAGATAAGTCTCTAAGTCGGAACCATCATAGAGTCTGAAGTCCGACCCACCGGCGTGCAATTAAAGAGGGAAGCAAAGTTGCCAACAGTGATTGGGTTGACTACCAAGCATGCAGTCTGTTGCAATACATTAATGTTATAGCCAATCTTTTTATAATGGGAAATTATTTTAATGAACTGCGCTGAAAAATTACTAGAGCCAACAATCTTCTTCAACTTATACACCAAGTCACCATAGAAATCAGGTTCTGAAAGTCCTTGGCGCAAGAGAGATTTAAGTCCAACTTGGAATTTAGAAATCAAATCAAAGTATCGTCTATAAAATTTTGAAAATGTTTTGCGAAGTTTATGATACCGATAGCCCTGTTTAAGAAGTTTCTGAGTTAACAATTTATTGCGAGTGTTGAAGTCAGTAACATAGCTAGATGCTCTAGCAAAACGAATGAGTTGAGAGATATAGACTCCATAGGATGTAGAACGAGGAACATCACCATCTAAAAATGGGAAATTGACAATTTCAAAATCAAAGTCGTCACTACTCACACTACAGTGTCCCAGCACAATATGCAAGCATCATAGAGTATGATAGAACACTTGTACCTGTGACTCTGCCATGCCTTAACAGATAAGCTGCACGGGGACACTGTAATATCCTGGCTACAGTACCAAAATAGGAAAGCAATTGGATACCTTTTTACCAACACTCAAGTGTAAAGCTACAGCTCTTATACTGTCCAAACCAAGCAAAAATCTATTTCAACGCTCCAACCCCCTTTAGAACTTGTTCTACAAATACTGGACAAGCTTTTGAGAAAAGTCCCTAATACAGCATACAATATACTAATGTAGCAAACCAGATATGGTGGACAATCTTTTATACCCAGTAACATCCTCCTTTCTCAAAACGTAAAGCAACAGGTAATACTTTAATCCACACAATAGTGTACTACTTCATTAGATACTCTAACACAGACAGCTCTGTCCCTACCCAAACTAGCACTCTACTGGCTGTTTTGCCTCATTCCAACAGACAAGCTATTACTCACTCAGGCTACCATGTTCTACTCGAACAGACGTGTGGCTTTGTTGGACAATCTAACAAAGGCTCAAAGCCATTACCCAAAGAACAGATTAGTTGTGAGGACACTCTAACACTACTAATGGGTCCCAACCATATCAGGAAAGTAATGGGGAGCATAATTTCCCACACACACAGACAAGCTTTGTTGCCCAATCTGTGTCAGATCAAATGCAACTACTTGGCACACTAGCTTGGTTGATAGAAGTACTGCTTGTGGTGAAAAAAGTACTCAGGTCGATCCTTGTGTCTGGAACATTCTTCAGTGAAGATTAGGTCATGAAAAATTTTCTCTGGCTTTTCTACCTCTTCGGCTGATCCGAGAAGAGCAGTTGTTAGTTAATGGTGATTCTAATGCACTTGCTTTTGTGACGTCTAATATTGGATAACATTAAAAATTTGTGACAGTTGTCGCAGGCGATTTACTGTCAGAAATGATTTGATGTCATTAATTACGTCACATTTGTTGGATAACTTGCCGCTTTATATGCGTTGCAATGCTCCAATTTGCGTATTACGTGGGTCATCCAATAAAGAATGAGACTTTTTCTATTGTACAGTGAATTTACATGCTAGACTTATGAAATCTCGTTCAACGCTAGCATGTCTTTTTGGCTATTCACATGGCCCATATTAGTCGAGTTACACAGTTCCAACTTTTGTTGCTAGGCAACATTAGGAGACTAGGCAAACATCCGTGGCCGGCTCAGTATAGGTGGTCACCATGGCAACAGGTTAAATGTATAGTTTATTTTTCTATGAATACTTATATATGCTCATGCAAACTATCTATAACCAATAGCAGTAAGTATTGTTTCAGAGTCTTGAGCTGTTACCATGGAAACAAAGCTTAAAAAATCAGGTTTTTAAGAAAAAACTGATATTGTCCACTGACCTCATGAATTGTAACGTTAATATCAAATAGTCACAGGCAATTTAAGTGAACAGGGTTCTGTTCATCTATACCTAATTATAATCAGCTGCACGTAGCGATACATTTTGTGGGATATCCTTCACTAACATAGTTACCATAGCAACGCAAAGTAGAGTGTTTATAAAAAGATCGAGTAAATCGGTTGCTAGGCAACCGAAATAAAGGTTATGCATAATTAGTTCTTCTTCCATTGCATTTTATGTAACGCTAAGATTGTTCAGTAGAAAAAAATATATCAATAGGCTAAATGCTACCTATGAGCGAAAATAAATGACATTGGTTTACCGTGAGTATGCAAAAAATAGTGTAAACGTGGCCATGCATCTTCAAGTCCTTCCACAAAACATTCCGTTACTATGGCAACTGATCAATCACAAGCATATAGTTTATATTCCTGAGTTGTTAAGATGTTATACTATTAGTATGGCGAATTTTAACTAGATACACAGACAGATTTTCTAACTATGAAGAAAGTCTCATTCTTTATTGGATGACCCTCGTATAACGGGAATAACTTTGGTATAACATCCAAACTGATGAACATTATATGGCTCCGCTTGGAAGTCACAGTAATACTAAATTTCAGAAGTATATCTGAAGATGTACCTCCCAAACGGAAATTTTGAGTACAGAATGTATGCTAAGTACTGGTTGACTGCCTCAGGGAGGCTTGCTCAGGAACAGTGTGGTAAGGATAACTAACTGTTCCAACTGTTTACTGTGGACATAAAGCAATTAATTAATCAATAAACCAAATGCATCTAATCTACACCAATTTGTTTTTGTGAGAGATTTATTTTGATAATTTTTCTGAGAAATTCTCAAAAATGTCAGCAAGAATTGTTCCTGGATTCTCCAGTTCTACAGTCCATGAAAATAAATCTCTGCCCAAATGTTCATGATGAAAAAATGTTAAAACTATTGAAGTCAGCTGCTGAAAAATTGGTTTTCAGTAACCACCAAAGGTTAAGATATGGAGACCTCTACAGAGATCTTACCCAAAGCAAGCTTTGCAGATCAAATGAACCTGCACTTCAATGATGAACACCAATTACTGACATTTTAGGTTTAAAGGCTCTTTAACTCAATCTCATTCTCCAAGAGACTCTTATGCAGTCATGCTTATGCTTCAGCAGTCTACCCTAAAGAGGAAAACTATAAATGTTCTTTAAGTAAGGCAATATATCTAATCACAACATGCAAGGTATTGTGGACACGATTTTGCCCTCACCCCCTCACACATACACTAATTATAAATCTCTTAACCACATAAATTTATTACATGATCCCAAGCAAACCATAAGGCACAGACAAATGCAGGCCTCAGTGTTGCAAGTTCCAAGAGATACTCATTCACAGGCATAAATCTAATTAATTATATACACAGATAGAATTTCCATCACAGCTTCCAGGAATGACACTTTGTGGGACATTTCTGTTTACATTTTTCAGAAAATACTTATCAAATTTGGGGTGATTTGCTTTTCAAGAAAATTGCTAATGTGTTCCATGTAATATTTATAATGTGAAAAATACATTTTTGACATTGTGAGTTGAGGTTTATATACTTGGAGTGGTGTGTGTATAAGACAGCCAAATTTACACTTAAACCAAAACTAGAAATATTCATAACAAGTATCAGGGCCTGGATGATGAATATAAAAATTAGAATAGCATAAAGAAATATCCTAATTAGCTGTATTTATAGCAAAAATCTGCATTTTTGTCATAGTTACATGTACTTTTCGCTTTACATTGAAAATTAATGTCACCACCCCCTTACACACACTACTAATAAATCTCTTAACCTCTTAACCACATAAATGTATTTCATGATCCCAAGCAAACCATAAGGGACAGACAAAATTAATGCCAGCCACAGTGTTGCTAGCTCCCAGAGATACTCATTCACATGCATAAATCTAATCAATTATAAACACAGAGAGAATTTCCATCACAGCTTCCAGGAATGACTCTTTGTGGGAGATTTCTGTTTACATTTTACAGAAAATATATACTAGAGGACTTTAAAACGCATCACCATATTTTTGCACTTTTCTTGCAAACCGTATATGCGATTGAAAAGTTAGTCGCAGGTTTTGATGTGCAACCCAGAACTGGTATGAATCAGTCGTTTATTTGACTGCACTATCACACGATGCTGCTGATGACGTCACATGGGTACATACAGTATCCAGCACCTTTCTGCACAGTTAAATGAAACTTTTTGATTATTTTTATGTTTAAACTGTATCGTGTATGATACCATATCAGCAAAAGAGCTTATAGACTTTTTTTCTAATTAAAAGTAATTGATAACTTCAATATTTCGAAAATAAACGTCAAATTTGAACATCAATTTATAGTTCCTTTTTAGAAACATCTCCATAAGTTACCTTTATGCACGCTTTCATTACTGATAATGACTACATACACTGACAGTCATGTGGCGAAGACATTTTGATGTAATTCATGGCAGCAGATCCGCTGTCATGTGATCGAAAATGTCTTAAAAGTTACGTTAACGTCACTTACACAATACAAAAGACATGTGATACAAGCGTAATTTATGCATAAGCTGTCATTTGTGTATGCCTTTAGCCTCTTCCAACAAAACCCGACGTAAAAAATCGAAACTTTGAAAGGCCCCAGACTTTGAATTTTATTACTAGACTATAGTAATCAGAATGGGTGGGGTATGTCGGTTTCTTTAAAGGGATGTAATTTTGAGCATACCGAACTATCAATTCATTTCGATCGTTCAATAATGAATGTGAAATCGTGAAAGAAGCAAAGGACGCAAATCTGTTGAGTCAGGAATCAAAACTAACGTGTGTTAACTTGCAGCTAAATTTGTGTCCTTCAAAATCGACCACCCCTGTCTTAAAATGGATACTTTTTCAATATCTTAAAGTAAATTTACAACCATGAATTTTCTAGTACACACTAACAGCTGGTCAGACTATGATATGCAATAAAAATTATCTCGCTGACATTCTCAGGGTTTGTGAAATAAAGGATTTAATGTGGGTGATGCGTTTTCAAAGTCCTTAAGTATATATTATAGCATTTTAGCAAAAATCAGATTTTTTGTCACAGTTGTTAATCGCTTTACATTGAAAATTAATGTCATTAATTACAATTCACAGTAAAACAAGTCACTTGATTGCTTACCGTTACACTCTGATATAACCCTTGTTTACTTATGATACACTAAAACTGTGTTTTGTGAAAATTTTGTATGTTCCCTCTTTTAAAAGCTTGAAATAATTCAAAAGAACAGAAAATGGGTACATCGGATTTTTTTTGGTGAAAAATGTGCTTTATTAAAGGTTAAGCAACTTTTTCTATTCTTGCATGGTGAAAACAGATCCAAAGCAATGTAAAATATTTTTATATACACTTCTGGTAATAAATAAGGGTGTTTTAAACGCTTTGTGAATATTTTTGTTGAAACTATGTGCGTTTATCTTAGTGCAAATCTATTGTAAGTGACAGATACAATAATTTTGCACTCAGATATGGAATGGCCAAGACTGAAAATGTTGGTGCAAAACAAGTGTAACTACAGTTACAATAGTTTTGCACTAATTGAAAAGTGACTTCGCAGATACAATAAAAGGCACAATATTAAATATCTCAATATATAATTAAGCAAAATTAATGAAAATTTGATAGAACGCTGACATCATAAACCTGAACAAAAATATGCAAAAAAATGGATTTCATGAAAATGTCTGTTACAACAGTCTTGCACTCAGCCCTCGATTTGTTCTGAATGCAGACAACCTTATCTTGCTTCAGACCAGTACCAATTACGATATGTTCTTGTTTTCAGGCCAATACTTTTCTGAAAAAATGATTTACAAGCCCAATGACTGCATATTTCGGCGAATCCTTGAAGTCTGCTGGAGGTCAGAAGGTGTTGCAGACCAGTGTTTTGGGTAGGGGGGGGGGGGGTCGCTCACCTCTGAGAAAGCATGTGGCATTGCAGTTATAGAGGAGAAACGATAGATGGCCTCTGACAATTTTAACGTGAACTATTTTTAACCTGTCTTCTCACTTACAATTAAATTGAGAAATGCAAGATTACTAAATGGGGTCTATCAGATTTTGATATGGTGAATGATTCCCTTTACAATTCTTATGAGAAAAAAAAATAAAAAAGAATGATGAACACATCTGTCAGCACTTTTAATTGAATCTGGCGTCCCTCCTACTGTTTGGATTAGCATTTAAATCGGCGACAAAATGTCTGCGTTATTGAAAAGCTCATCTTCGTTTCTTTTGCTACCCTAAAATTAAACAACATTGTAATGTGTTTTGGCCATGAAATGTCTGCGGCAGATACTTTTATATGCTTATGAGACAGATTAGCATTTTAATGTGTTTTGGTGGGAGACATGTCTTTCTTATGCTTATGAGAGATTAGGACGAGGAATCAGGGTGTTTAATGATCACACTTTACTACTCAAAACCATGTGACACTACTTTAACCGTTCTCAACGTAAATGCTATAAGATATTTGGTTATGAATATGTATTTACTCGTTTTGGTTTTAAGCAACTTAAAATTAAATATTGAAATGAATTTCAAAAAATTGTCCTAACACAATTTATGCAAAACAACTTATGCAAGTGAATTATATCTCGAGGTATCTGTGCTTTCATTAGAAAAACAAAATCAGTATTTTCTCACAAAATCTCAGATGGACCGAGAGTTCGAAGGCGCTATTTTAAGGGCCATTGATTGTCCATTAAAACTGGCAAGTATTGTGTCTTTGATGTTTGATTATTTTCGGACAGTATGTTAAAGTTGTTTTGTGTTGAAATTGTCTCCCTTTTAATAAAAACAAGTAAACTTTAGTCCTTTCTAAAAGCTTTATCTCTGATTAAGTTTGATTTTTTTTTCATCACTTATTTGCTTGTACCTCTGTCGAGAGTATGTGACAAGAGCATCTGATCAAACTCCCTATAGATTGGAATGAAAAAATGGCTAACAATTTGTAATCGGAATTTTTCATTGAAAGCACCATAAAGTTTGCAAAAGGGGGCTTGGACGTAAATAACATCCACTCAAATTTGGTGTTACTCGTAGAATGATGAATACATCTGCCAGCACTTTTAATTGAAACTGGGCTTAACATCAATTCGATAGTACGTCTAACAGAGTGTACACTCTACAAAGCTACAGTAACACATCAAACGCGATACATTTTGATAAAGTTTAATTTGACCCCACTGCATGCATGTTTTGTTAAGGGCTTGTACGTGGTTGCATTTATGAAAATACAAACCTAAAAAACAACTGTCTACTGTGTAATTGATCGGATTAAAATAGAAATTAAGCACCTTTCAGGTTCCGGAAAATACGTAAAGTTGCTTTTCGTTTTAAGTATAAAAATATAAATCCAAGGAACTGTTTCGTTTCTGAAACTGATAGTCACTTACCTATTATCTTTTCTGCTCTGCTGATACTACTGGTATAAGGTGTACTTTTATATCATCTTTATATCCCCACTCATATCATTATTTCATAAAAGCATATAATTGAGCCGTGACATGTGATTTCCAACAATGTGGCATTTTGACAAGTGTAGACTCAGACAAGCCCGTGTAGCCTCGTTTTAAGCTTAGAAACCTAAAATGAGGTTCGGTCAGTAGTTTAACAGTCATTGAATATATAAGCGACCAGCAAAGGCTCTGATCAGTCTGCGCGTATGCGCAGGCTGGTCTGAGCCTTTGCTGGTCGCACATACCACATTGTTGGAAATCTCATGCCACGGCCCATATATAGCACAGATGTTCAAAGATTTTGGGCCACGCCGCGAAAAAAACTGACTTTGTTGCATGAAAACAACAAAGGCGTAGACCAGCCTGCTCACGTGTGCAGGCTGATCGGCGCCTTTGTCATTCGCTCCCTACAAACAAAGATATACATGTATAAACTTTCTTTAAAATTAACATTCTTGCTAGTCTCTGTAGCTAAGCAGACTGGTTAAATCATGGCCTGGTTGGAAACCCCGAAGACATGTTTTCTCGCGACGTGATTCAAAAGGTCTGATTACTCTCTAGAAAGGTCCATTAATTATCAATATTTATATACATTATAAAGAAACTAAAAGACAACACACCGCCTATGTTTCGGGTTGAAATACACATTTTCAGAGAAAAGTCAAATTGCTGATGTTATTATTTTGTCTATATTTTGTTTAGCTGCAAGCGAGTACTGTATAAAGTGCACACAAGTGCAACAAATTTGGCAAAAAATCAAAATGGCTATTATTGATTTTGGAATCTACAGTACCTGATGCACTAAATCCTAAAAAAGTATCCCACTATTACCTCTCCGTTTTGAAAATAAGGGCCACAATTATTAGCTACATGTTGATAATTGCAAATTTAAAAAGATGTGTTATATTGCAATATGTAAGCCAAAATACTCCTCCATTGAGAAACAATTGTGTATTCCATAGCTGATGTAACAATATTTTCAAATAAGATATTCTGGTATATTTTAAGAAAGTTTTGTGAAATTTCAGTTTTTGCTTCAATGTTTACAATGCTTTAACTGTTCTTATCCTTTGCCATTGCTTTAAAATTGAGTAAAGTACATGGAGACAGTTAATTTTTTATCATATATTGAAAGTATAGTAGCTTTTAAATTTTCACAAATTTTCGTTGCGGACACTACAATACAGTTAAATTTATTATATGTATTTATTAAATCATTTTTGGACCATGAAGTGTGTTATATCTTCCTTGATACTGAAGATCTCTATAGAAATATGATTTAAATTACTCATAGAATATATATGTACTGAAACTTGTCAAAACAGCAAACGATAACATTAACAGCTTGGAATAAGATAAGGTTTTACAAATGAAGAATGATACTTTGATTAAACTGAAAACCCTAACTTTATAACTGATATCTGATAAAAGGATGTGCAATGAAGACAATTTTGTTGGTTGAATCTGGAAAAATACTCTGTTATATGATTAATGTCATTTATCAGCTGTAAGATTCATATAAATGAACTTTCGGTTTGAATTGTTTAGTTGGTTTACAAAGACTAAGCGCATCATTACCAAATGCTATTTAAAATGTTTATATCAAAAATGTTGATCAATGATGGCATTGTCACAACACATGGTAAATGGGTGTTTTAACTGATACATATATTATTTGGCACTATAACAGAGACAAACTGAGGACCTTTATTTTCAGTTTGTATTTCCATATTTCTTTTCTAAAGCCTTGCCTTAAAGTACAGTGAAGTGATAATAATTCCCTTCATGTTTATCATAAAGCAGTGCCTGTTCTTTATAATTAAGCTGTTGATAGTTTGCATTATTTGAAAAGTAATACATTGAAAATAATATGTAAACGTTTTATCTACCTAGGGCTGGATAGTAAAAATAAATTATATCTGTATCAAAGGAGTTTAATTTAAGTTGCTAGTTTATGGATGGTTATGATTAACTGACACAATAGTGACAACACACTACTCAATGCAAACCCTGTTCTGAATCTGTTTTGGAGGAGACACCTGCCCATTGTTGCTCCATGATAATTGGCTTCTTGACATTTATTTAGAACATTCAATTATTATATCAACTTTCCTAAATTTTCAAAAAGATAACTTTTCACAATTATCTTAAAAATGATATCAGTGGGCTGTGTGCAATGAATTTAATTGTGCTTTCTTTTGATACATATTACTCTGCATTCCATTGAATTTGATTTGCAACATGACTGCTTACTGATAAAGTTGCTTTTGAGCCATCTTACACATCACAGAATGTGGTCTTGTTGCATATAAAATTAAACCAACTAATGCACAAAGAAATGCTTACATGGTCCACGATTTTCTTCAATGTTTGTCATATGCAAGAATGGTTTTAAAATATTGTAAAATTTGTAGTGTCCGCAACGCTTTTTGTATCAATAATAAACTACCAATGAATAAATAAAACATAGAAACGCATCTGTACATTTCTATGTTTTGCTATGATAAGTTCAATACAAAACAAGGAAACTACATACAACTTTCATATAAAATCACCTCATCCCCAACCTATATTTCATCAGTGCATTAAGTTATATCTCTATAAAAGGTATACTGAACAAAAGTGAAAACGCTACACTACAATTATCTATATTTTATGAGAAAGTATTGGACAAAAAGTATTTACTAAAGCCTAATAATGTTGCTCAGACATCCAGCAAACGATTCGTCGAAACTCCACCAATTTGTCTCGTTTGATGTATGAGTAATGCTCCTTTGAGTGTTTAAAGCTTTATTCACTGAAATTTGCTTTTGCACATGCGCAAATCAAATTTTTTATGCTTATCGAAATTGGTCTGAATTGTGTTGCAAAAAGACACAAGAAAACTGCTTAATCACTTGAAACAATCTCAGAAATCAATTTCGAATTAAGTGAATTTGTAAAATATTGAAAATTATCTCCCTTTGACAAAAACAAATAGGGAATATTAAATGTTTGGTAATCTTCGATTTATCACGATTTTCGATAATTTTCTTTTGCAAAATCAGGTAGACCTCTCAGCACATTTTATCTTTCATTTGTCTACTAGTAATGTCCTCATACTAAGATGCAACAACACATTGATTTTCCTATGGAGATTTCAGTGTTAAATTTTTAAACTTGACAATTTGAGTGAAAATCCGCTTTTTAAGATTGCTTTACTAAACGATCAAAACACACTTGAGATAAGTCCTTCACATTTCTGGTTGTCACATGTTAAGACTACCATTTGGTGCAGTCGGATCTCGTAGGTAGTGGATTTCTAAAGGCCTAAATTGTGTTAGATTTCCGTTCAAATTGGCAACCTGAAAAAATGGACCCCTGTCACATTTAAATGGCTTTCAAGTGTTTCCTCGTGACAACATCCGTAAACTTTTTACTGTTATGCATTACCCAGTATTTGAACATTAAGATAAACTTTCCATTGCATTCTTGGTTTGCATAATTCTGTATATAGATGGCAAACAATTCAGGTGTAGCGTTTTCACTTTTGTTCAGTATATTTTAAGCTTCATACCAAAATACTTGAATGAATAATCATTTTACATGAAAGCAGTTATAATCAAGTAATGGTAAATTCATGCTGACACCTAAAGTAACCAACGATAATAGATTTATATTAATCTAAAAGACGTATCATTGCTGACACTACAGAATGTTGCGGACACTACACGGGACATTTTCTGCTCCTGTTTTTATGTCAAGGGAAGAAGTGTTCAATATTTTCCCAGTTATGGAGGACAATGATCAGTCTCCACAGGAAATGTAAGAACACCATCAGCTAAGAAATAGAAGAAACAGACAAGTATTTGTTGCGGACACTACAAAAATTTCGTAGAAATATTGACCTTCAATATAAACAGTTTAAGGAACAATAACATCTATAACACTTGTCTAAGATGTTGTTATTTTTCTTTGATATCACCTACAGGAGCTTATCAGTGTAAAATTAAGTAGTATTATATGTTATTTTTGTACATCTAGAAAGCATTCAGTATAAGCTATTGGACAAAACGTAAAACCTATAACGACGAAGCATGCCATTCATATTATTTGGCGTAAAATTCTTATTTTTTTTTTACCAAATTGAAAGCGGTAAAAAGCATTTAAAAGATAGTGAAACATGCTATTGCTATGATATTTATAATTTATAAAAGTAAGTAATGGTGCAAAGATCAGGAATCGATACAATCAAGTACCACACCTGACCCAGGATACCAATGGGAAAGTGACAAACTCACAGAAGACACCACAAACGAGAGCCAAGAGGTCAGAGGTCAAGTTATGCTTATAAATATTTGATATAACCTCGTGGAAATTGGTATTTTTCTATGTTACATCATAAGGTGAAAAATTGGGCCTTTTTTCCAGCATTTTGGCTTCCTGTGACAACTGAACTTATATAAACATGCCATATACCATTTTAAAGGATCAAGTTATGTCTTGTGGGTAAAACTAAAGTATTTTGGCTATAAATTATGTACAGATAGCATAGAACAACCACTATAACACAGACAGCTTCCTAATGTGCACTTTATTGTGAAACTGCCGTGTAGGTTGTAATGAAGGAAGAAGACATAATGAACAAGATTTAAGAGCTGATATATTTTGATTACATACAATGAAATGCAAGCATCTCAATAATGAGGTTTATCTGGATAGATTATGTATGATTTGCAATGAAATTCTATCTCAGCAATAGTAACTCTTATCTGAGAGAGAAGATAGCATTTTATTAGATGACTAATAAGCCATTATTGCTACTGTAAATTCGGAAATTTTCGCGAGAGTTTAATTTTCGCGAAACTTCGCATATGCGAAGTTTCGTGAAAATCAAGCCCTCGCGAATTGACGATATCACTCTGTCGTTTACTGATATATTTAAATCATGCCCTGTTCGCGATTTTTTTTACGTCGCAAATGTGTCTTTTCACGCTATACGCGAAAATAAATTCTCGCGGAAATTTCCGAATTTACAGTATAACATGTATTTTCGCAGATCGAAGAGCTTTTACGTGGCTAAACCTCGGTATATCAAACCATTAAACAGAGTGCCTTTGACAACACAGCAAATAATGAATCTCCCTACCTTACATCTATGCTGAATCAAATTAAAACCGCTACACAACAATTATCTATATTTTCTGAGAAAGTATTGGACAATAAGTATTTACTATTACAAAGCTTAATACACTTAACAACACTTATAAGTGTGCACATATAAAGGGGCTCATATCTCCGTTAATACTAGTCAGATCATTTTCAAATTTTCAACAAATATAAATGACATGTGTGTAATAAAATTGCATTTGTTTCATTTCGAATAAAATAAAAAGTTAAAAAATGCGAACGCAAACTTCAAATTTGTGGTAAAATCAAAGTTCACATTTTTTCCAATACTTTAGAAGAGACCAAACTTGATCGAATATAACACAAAACAAAGTAAATATCACAATATTATTTAGTCAAATCCTGCAGCAGCATCCATGTCCATGTAAACTTAGTAGCGGGTATGTCCCCACACACAAGACAACGGCGTCTCATTGACGTCACATATTGCAGAACGTAATCCTGTCGTAGAGAATTTTTGCTCTCAGTTGATTCAGTGTGGTCAGAATAGCCCCTGTTCTCCTTACAATGCGGTTTAGTTCACCCCAAAACCATGAGCACGTTTTATCAGTTTGAATTCCCGCTATCTATTCCTTGGAACTGAGCCAAAATTTACCCCACCTAATTTTATTCAAAAATGCTTAATTATAAAATGATATGCACAAACGAAATGTTATAGAAAGATAATTTTAAATAGAAGAAAACTGTGAATTCTGATTTCGCATTTTAAAAGTTAAAGTTTTATGAGAATTAAAATTCATGGAATATCATGTCATAAATGTCATCTATAGCTGTTGAAAATTTCAAAATGATCTGACTTTTATTTATGAAGATATGGGTCCATTTATATGTGCACACTTATAAGTGTTGTTAAGTGTAATATTTCCCAGAAATCCAGCAAACGATTCGTCGAAACTCCACCAATTCGTCTCGTTTGATGTCTGAGTTATTATGCTCCTTTAAGTGTTTAAAGCTTTATTCACTGAATTTTGCTATTGCGCATGCGCAAATAAAATTGTAAAGCTTATAAAAATTGGTCATAATTGTGTTGCATAAAAACACAAAAAACTGATTAATCACTTGAAATAAGCTCATAAATCAATTTCAAATTTATCAAATTTGAAAAAAAAAATGAAAATTGTCTCCCTTTGACAAAAACAAATAGGGAATATTAAATGTTAGGTAATCTTCGATTAATTACGATTTTCGATAATTTTCTTTTTCCAAAGTAAGTAAGGTTGCAAAGATCAGGAATCGATACAATCAAGTACCACACCTGACCCAGGATACCAATGGGAAAGTGACAAACTCACAGAAGACACCACAAACGAGAGCCAAGAGGTCAGCCCTTTCCCAGCAGGTGACCACGAAGCACATATAAACAGACGCGCACAAAACATAGCAAACACAAAACAGAACAAAAACACAAAAGATCCACAAAAGTAGTACCGCCTTGGAACGGTCAGTAAAATATTTTACTGGAGGGCTTAAACCGGTTTAACGGCGCCAACCTCACCCTTAATTCAGATGTGGATCAAGACACATAGATATTTGGTTTGCATGAAAGACCCCTAACTTATCAATGCATCATCTCCTAAAACATATAAATCAAGATATAACAAGGAGATGAAGCAAGGATAAGGACTCAACAGTAAATTAAACTGAATACCGGAGCAAAAGAAATCCAACAGGTAAACCCCGGTGGGCCCGACAAACAGCCAAAGCATCAGGCCCCTACCATCTTATCAATAGATAAGTCTTTAAGTCGGAACCATCATAGAGTCTGAAGTCCGACCCACCGGCGTGCAATTAAAGAGGAAAGCAAAGTTGCCAACTGTGATTGGGTTGACTACCAAGCATGCAGTCTGTTGCAATACATTAATGTTATAACCAATCTTTTTATAATGGGAAATTATTTTAATGAACTGCGCTGAAAAATTATTAGAGCCAACAATCTTCTTCAACTTATACACCAAGTCACCATAGAAATCAGGTTCCGAAAGTCCTTGGCGCAAGAGAATTTTAAGTCCAACTTGGAATTTAGAAATCAAATCAAAGTATCGTCTATAAAATTTTGAAAATGTTTTGCGAAGTTTATGATACCGATAGCCCTGTTTAAGAAGTTTCTGAGTTAACAATTTATTGCGAGTGTTGAAGTCAGTAACATAGCTAGATGCTCTAGCAAAACGAATGAGTTGAGAGATATAGACTCCATAGGATGTAGAACGAGGAACATCACCATCTAAAAATGGGAAATTGACAATTTCAAAATCAAAGTCGTCACGTTTATCATAAATTTTGGTAGAAACAATACCATTAGAAATTGACAAATGCAAGTCTAAAAATGCGGCTTCGGTATCAGAGGCATTGGCTTTATTAAGTTGGAGCTCTGAAGGGTATATTTGACTAACCATATTTTCAAAATAAACATTATTAATATTTAAAATATCGTCCAAATATCTGGAAGTAGTGTTAAACGCATCAATAACATCAGCCTGCTTATCATCAGAAAGAGACATCATAAAGTCCCTTTCATAACAAAACAGGAATAAATCTGCAACCAGGGGAGCACAATTAGTGCCCATAGGAATCCCAACTACTTGTCTATAGAGCTTGGTGCCAAATCGAATAAAAATGTTGTCCAACAAAAAGGTCAGCGCATCACATACAAATCAGGTAAACCTCCCAGCACATTGTTTCTACCATTTCTCGCCTAGTAATGTCCTCATACTAAGATGCAACAACACATTGATTTTCTTATGGAGATTCCAGTGTTGAAATTTCAAACTTGGCAATTTGATGGAAAACCCGCTTATTAAGATTGCTTTTCTAAACGATCGAAACGCATTTGTGACAAGTCCTTCGCATTTCTGGATGTCACATGTCTAGACTTCCATTTCGGGCGATCGGATCTCGTAGGTAGTGGATTTCTGAAGTCCTAAACAGTGATAGATTTCTGTTCAAATTAGCAACCTGAAAAATTGGACCCCTGTCACATTTAAATGGCTTTCATGTGTTTTCTCGTGAAAACACCCATAAAGCTTTTACTGTTATGCATTATCCAGTATTTGAACATTAAGATACAATTTCATTTGCATTCTTGGTTTGCATAATTTTTATATAGATGGCAAACAATTCAGGTGTAGCGTTTTCACTTTTGTTCAGTATATTTAAGAAGCAAAACGCCTCATAAGTGCACGACCATTTGATATGCACTATAATCACTGTGTGAGTCCGTCCGTCCGTCCGTCCGTTAGCACCAGAGACTGTCTATTCCCATGGGACTGGATACTCAGTGGATATCACATCCAAGTTACATCCAACCTTTATATAATGTTTGATAATATTTTTGAATTGATCACTTAAATTTGGTTTCCCAACAATTCTTTTGAATTTATGAACTAAATCACCATAAAATATAGGTACTGGTATGTCCTGTTGCAGAAGAGTTTTTAACCCAATGTTGTATTTTACAATTAACTCTGAGTGTCTGTGGTAGAATTTAGAAAATGATTTTCAAATTTTATGATATCGATTACCTTTTTTTTCAACTTAGCAGTCAAAAGTTGAAGTCATCAACAGTAGAACGCACTCTTGCAAAACGAATAAGTTTGAGAAATATATACACTATAGGAATAGTCTGCCGCCTATAATTTCTAAGGCCCCTAGAAAATGGTTTTGATGGCATTTTTGTTAATGCTCGGCATCCATGCTAGAAATATTCTTTAGGGTATGACAAAGTGTCCCAGGGTGGATGCCAAGTCTGAAACTTCGAATTAAGGTCACGGCAAGGTCAAAGGTCAAATAGGTGCATTTTCGTATTAGAATCGCTATTAGGGTTTTTTTTATATTGCTATACATGCTATCTAAATCATATATTGAAAACTACAAGTCAGTTATAGAAATGTTGAAAATAATAGTTTGTGGAATGCTATAGCTATTAGTGGATAGAAAAATATACTTTCCCCAGAAAAAAAACAGTGATTTTAGAGTAGATTTTTCATATTTACAGTCTTTTTTTTCAACGACATTTTCAGTCATGCCTTAGTCATAGACCTCTCAGAACGAATGATTGTGTTATTTGATTGGTAATAGGGTCTTCAATACATTTGAATGGTGTTTTACTGTGACTAAAACGCATAAAATGGGGTCGGGGGGAGTGGGGTGAACTGTGCACAATTCTGGGCATGGACTGGCTCTAGGTCATGTGTATGATATGAGGTGTCGAGGGAAAGTACATGTATCGGCATATCATGGAAGAAATCCCGAATCTGAAATACCACAGAGATATTTCTCAAGACGACAAACATTCATTGATAATGCACGAATGCATCTAGGTCGCTTAATCTGTGCGCACTTTCGATATAAAGGCCCCACTGTTCAGGTATCCCATTTATCAATCTGATTATGTTACATGTATTTCCAAAACTGTAACAAAGGCCTAAAAGAAAAAGCTCTTTGTCTCTCCAGAGACAGATTCTTCAGAAAATTCCTTTGAAGATGACACGATGACAGAACAATTTAAGTCTGTTACAAGAACTGGTTCGTGCCATCATCAACATTCAAAATTAGGGCCGCCTAGTCACACTGATCTATGTAGAGAAGAAGGCAAATACCAGGAATTGATACAATCAAGTACCATACCCATGGCAAGGAGTAAACCAAGAACACGTTGAAAGGATCATTCCTGAGAGTATGTTCCTGTTTCTTAGTCTCCTCTCTTAGGCTCCCTGAGTGCATGGCTATTTGGAGGGTTTGAGGGAGAACCCGTTAGAAACTGTGATGCCAAGAGGGTTATCAAGATATAACATATGGTGTGTCAAACCACAAAAGGTTTGTCATCAAGCTCAGCTAAAGCTGTTTAACCAAGTTCCTCCTGACCAAGCCATTGAGTGAATGAACAAAATGTGACTTAGTGTCTAGTGGAATTCCAAAACTGTCTGATATACCCAAATCCATCCTTTTTAATTGATGGTCGTTCCAAGATCCTGTTTCCTGGGAAACTACAACGTTGTAGCACTTTTGAAGACAATTGGGACACACTACAACACGAGTTATGTCACATTTGATAGCTACTTAGGGCAGCAGTTGATTAAATCGTCTACACGCGCCAAATGAACAGCCAAAAGGAGACTAATCAAGAAACTTATTCAATGCCCTGAAGTCCCATTACCACAGGTATGGGCATAGTTTATTGCATTAGAGGACAACAATGCAGATCTTACAACATACCTGTCAGCAGACAGGTTGTGATAAAAGCTCATCGTTCTCTGGCATCAGCAAAATAAAAACACGTTGGAAGCAGTACCAGGAAGCTCAGAAACTGCTACAGTCATTAGGTAGAAGCTTGAGTTTGGTTTTGCCTGTATTGCAGCTGCGTTGAAAACAGAAAATGTAGATGCTGATTTGATACAATTCAATCTTTTCTCCAAGGAGAGAAAAGGTTGGACCACCTATAAAAGATGCCTTTGACTTGAACTGTTTGAGAGGTGATTATCAGGCAAAAGATTGGCGGAATGCTAGTAATGCTCAAATGGGTGTCAGAACAGCAACGGATACAGGTGGCAGGAAACTCGGCGGTGGTTATGTTGTTGTTGATTCATTGTTTAATGTTGCTCCCATTGTTTGTTGGAGCTCTGTGTTTTGTCCTAGTTTTGTTATGCATTACTTAGTGTCCCCTCTAGTTTTGCCATCATCTTGACGAGGAAGAGAGCGCTGTTTCTTTACTTTAATTGTCTTCCTGATGTCTTGTGACTGTCAGTGTTCTGTGACTTATCCTCATGGTGCGGTGAGTTGGTCTGCTGTGTGCGATATTTACTGACCATACTCTCTTACTTTTGGGGCTAAAAGAAATATAAATTATGTGAAGCAGATTGACAGCTGTGCCAATGGCGTTCATTGAGCTCACCACTTGTGGCTGCTAAAAAAGTGCAGCACTGCCAGATGTAAATGTTAAAGGCTAATCAGATCTGCATGATAAAATGTGCATGCGATTCAGCTGGGTATGCATATATCCTGTAGGACTCTAAGTTACACTGTTGGCAATTGAATATGCTGTATAAGTGGAATTTCCACAACCCCGTCTGTAGAGAATTAGCTTACCTGAAAATTATAAACATATGGGCGCTAGGTTATGGTAAAAGCATTCATACCACGAACTCATAGATGTGAATTAGAAGTACCTTGGATAGCATAAAATTATATATCAAATCTAAAGGGTCATGTTTCATCAAATTTACCAAATAGTATTTGTCCGGGGGCCAACTTAGCTTACCTTGCATGCTCCGCCCCCACCTCCAGGACTATTTTTCATGGGTGCCAAGTTCTTCATTTGGAGACCCTCAAACACCCTCATTCTTTAGAATCTCATGATGGGTTGCCATGAAAACCATGAAATTTCATATATTCTAAATGGGTTTATTTTAGGACAATATTTTTTGCACTAAAAAGTTTGGCATACATGAGAAAATGTCTAATTACCAATCACTTCCCCCAGGTTTATAGTTTTACATGATTTTCCCTCATTTTTTAAATTCACATATATATTCATGAATATGCAAATGAGATAACTTTCATATAGGACCATTAGATGAATGGACTTGTGAAATTGTATCACTGATGACATAACAACATGCACCAATGATAATATGGCGATGAAATCAGCTTATTTATGTTTTTAATGATCAGCTTGTTGCATATCTTGATCATGAAATGAAAGGCCTGTGTCTAAGGTTTAATGTGGTACCCATTTATCCGTCTATGATAAGTAGCATATGAAATATTATTGATTTTGTAGGTACATTTTTACACCCTCTTTCTTGAATCATATTTTTAAATATTTTCATAAATATTTATGAATATGCAAATTTGAAAATTGCATATGCGACAAATGGATAAAGGGCCGATGTCTAAGGTTTAATTTGATACTGTGTGTAGTAGTCTAGGATAAGTAGCAGCCGAGATATGAGTAACTAAATTGTAGGGACATCCCCATTCTTGAATCGCATTATGGATAGCCATGGAAACCATGCATTTTCACATAGCCCAAACAGGTTTATTTCTAGGAGAACTTTGCTTCGCATTTAATGGGTGCTAATGAATAAGTTGGCAAGTTGAAAAATTGTCATGGAGGTGCAAGATAAGCTAAATTATGCCACAGACTATATTGTTCTTTTATTTGTATTGAGCCTGAACATTTATTAGCATAAAGATGGTATTTTTAGCAAATGTCAATTGAGAGTCTGTGGTAAGCATCGGTGACATTCTATATTCATTTGCATTTGTTTATGTTCATATTGTAACCATTTTGTGATGAAGAGAAGAAGTTGCTGTATTCATATGTCATTTTTCTGCATAATTGCACTTACTTGACCTTTGACCTCACTGTGACCTTAAATCGAAAAATCACGCTTGGCATCCACCCCTATGTTGTTTGTAATAGTCCAAGGAATAATTCTAGCATAACAAAAAATGCCATCAGGAGTCCTCGTAGAAATTGTAGGCGGTAGACTAAAAGGGGAGCCAGGAACACCTCCATCTAGAAACGGGAAATTTACTATTTCAAAATTAAAATCATCCCGTTTATCATAAATTTTAGAAGAAACTATGCCATTTGTTATGGACAGGTTCAAGTCCAAAAACGGAGCTTCAGTATCAGTGGGAACAGGTATCAAAATATCTCATTTCCTGCCTCATTTATCAAATCGAAGACATGGATGGCCTCTTTATTGTTGTTGAAAGCTAACACCTAAATCAGTTGCAATTCGGCTGCCATCAAATGTGGTGTAAAATTACACCCATCTTTATTACGGAGGGTATATCAGTTATCGTAGATAGCTGACATTCTGATAAGTTGAATAATGATTCCTACCCTAGGCCAAGCTTCCAGCTATATTATCGTTTTTCTGCGGTGAAATACAATTGCTGGAGCTTTCAAAACGTTGGTACATCCTTCCGCAGACCATGATGCCGATCCAGAAAGCTTTGCCAGAAGGGGTCCAACTTTGCAACGTTTTTTTTTTTTTTTTTTTTTTTTTTTGATGAGAGAAACAAATAACACTATATGCAGGCCATCATCGGCCCGCCAGCGACACGCCATTTAAATGGCGTATCGCTGGCGTGCCGATGATGACCCGACATTGAATGCTGGCTTGATAGCATTGTCATTTTGATGGGATCCGCACCAGTATTGCCAAGAAAGACTGTATTTTTGTGAATTTTCAGGGGGGGGGGGGTGGGGGTCCGAACCCCGTCCCACCTTCTGGATCTGTGCATATACTCAATAACATCTACTTTAACCCTTTGTGGCTCAGAAACGGGTACTTTGCCGCATCGCTCAACCTAGGTCTTAGCCACAGAGGCAATCTAGTGGATCAATCATTGTGCACAAATGGAGTACATCTATCATATTTTCCTGAAATAACATAGGCACTGATCAGACTGCGCATATGCGCATGCTGATCTGTGCATGTGTTGTTTCCATGCAACAATATTAGGTTTTCTCACAATGATGCCCATTTTGTTATACCATTTTAAAAGAACCTTTGAAAGGTGATTTTGATTGTTAATAATTATTCTGTGGCTCATAAGAAATATCTGTGTAATAGGCGCAGATTAAAGGTGAGATGAGCTTAAAAAGCAATAAACATTGTAATAAATATAAAGAAAAATTAATATAAACTGATTCCAATCAAATTAAAATTAACAGGCCATATTTTCGACTTGATAAATATCAAAGGCAGCACATGAGAATTAGATACTTATTGCATTATCGGGCAAAAAAACTCAGGCGAGCCTGCTTGTATACACAAAGTTATTTATGCAGATAAAGATGCAGGCAAACCTTTAAAGCTCTACCCAGCTGGACACCTCAGCATGGGTGTATAAAAAGGCATTTGCCACTTGTGTGCTGGTCCATATGCAGGGGCAGATCCAGAGGATGTTCAGGTTTGCTCGAAACCAACCTCCCCACCCCACCCCCGTTTTTAAATATCCTATGAAAATGAAATAATTTGGTCTCAGTGAGACCAAATTATTTTATTTTCATGGGGTATTTAGGAAAAATGATATAAGAGGGTCATAGTGGCCCTGAATCGCTCACCTGTACTATGTGCACCAGTCATATAACATTATGTGACCTCCAGGGAGGCCCATTTTAGCCCCCAGGCGCATTATTTGAACAAACTTGATAGTGGTCCACTAGGTGATGCTACATACCAAATATCAAGGTTGTTGTCCTTGTGGTTTCTTACAAGAAGATTTTATCATGTTTTCCTTTGTAAGTCTATGTAAACATGTGCCCCCGTGGCAGGCCCAATTTTGGCCCCAGAGGCATAATTTGAACAAACTTGATAGTGGTCTACTTGATGATGATACATATTTTAATATCAAGGCTTTAGTCCTTGTGGTTTCAGACAAGAAAAATTTTAAAGGAGCGTAGTGGCTCAGTGGTAGAGGGCTTGACTCAAGACCGAGAGGCCGTGGGTTCGAGCCTCACCGGCGTCACTGCGTTGTCGTCCTTGAGCAAGACACATTTATCCTAGCTTAGTACTGGTTCAACCCAGGAAGACCCGTCCCTGTTTAACTGAAAGATTGTTGATGGGACGTAAAGAATCAAATCAAACAAAACATGAAGAATTAATCATGTTTCCCTTATGAAAACCTATGTAAAACGTGTGACCCCAGGGGCGGGCCCAATTTTAGCCTCAGGGGTATAACTTGAACAAACGTTGAAGAGATTCACAGGGTGATGCTAAATACAAAATATTAAGGCTCTATTCCCTGTGGTTTCAAACAAGAAGTTTTTTTCATGCTTTCCCAGAAGCCTATGTAAAACATGTGGCCCTGGGGCTGGGCCATTTTTTTTGCCCCAGGTGCATGATTTGAACAAACGTGGTAAAGGTTCACTAGGTGATGCTACATACCATATATATCAAGGCTCCAGGCTGTCTGGTTTCAGACAAGAAGATTTTTTAAAGATTTCATCTTGAAAATCTATTTTTAGTTTCTGTGACCTAGATATGCAACGGACCAGAACCATTTGAACAATTTTGGTAGAGGGCCACCAAAGGATCATTTACTTGAGATTATTTCGAAATTGGACTAGGAGTTTAGCATGAGTTGTCATTTTAGTAAATAGTTAACGGACGGATGGACGACAAAGACCGATCACACACCCTGTCACCACTAATTGACAGGTGAGCTAATAGAATCAGCAAAGCGAACCTCACCTTTTACATTTATGAACCCCCTTTCAAGAAATCCTGGATCCGTACCTGATATGCATTTGTGCCTTTTGGTTGTTTGCATGCTGTATAATAGATTTCCAACAATTTGATATTTTGACAAGTGTAGACTCGGACGAGCCTCTGCATCGTCCTTTTAAGCTTAAAAACTCCAAATGATGTTCAGTCAGTAGCTTAACAATCATAGAATACTCAAGCGACTAGCAAAGTCTCTGATCAGACTGCGCATATGTGCAGGCTGATCTGAGGCTTTGCTGGTCGCACATACCACATTGTTGGAAATCTCATGCACTGGCTCTGATGTTCTTGATTTTTTGCTGTCTGCAGCATATGTTTCAACATAACTTTTTTCAAAATATTCTTTTGGAAATAAAACATCAGTGTTAAACAGCTTGGTTACAGATCAGGTCAGAGGTTACATTCTGTCAAGTCTTTTTGGGGTTAAACTGTTTGCAAAGATCAGCAGCAGATGACAAGATTCGCCACAAGCAGACAAAGACTTAATGTAATTGTGAACATTATATTGACCTAAGGGTGGGGAATTAAACCCCAGTTTTTTCAAAATTGTCTAAATCCCCATGGGTATCCCGTCACTACCCCTCTGGGGGAAAAACAATGACAGGTGCATAATGAAAAAAGTCAATAAGCAATGCTTATTAGATACCCCCGCACAGTAAGAGTCAGTGAAAAAACTTGGCAAGTTATAGTTTGAACAAGAAGACGAAGATTTCAGTAGAATCTGTGCAAACAAAAATTATAAACTCCTTCATGCATATGTTCAATGTGTCTACATTGTATAGGCAAAGTTTCAAATTGCTCCATAAAAAGCTGTGGTAGGAGTTGATCGGCCCATAAAGGCACCGTCTATGCATATACAAACACCTTATTAGGGAAAAATTGTCTAAGTTCTCACAGCTGTCATTTTGTCAAAAATTATTTTTTCTGAACTAAACTCCTTCATGCAGATGTTCAATGTGTCTGCATTGTATAGGAAAAGTATCAAATTGTTCCATCAAAAGTTGTGGTAGGAGTTGATTGGCCCGTGTATGGCCTATAATAGCATAAGCATAAAGCACTATATTAAAAGCCATTTAGAACTACAAAGGGAAATAACTCTAATAGAATTGGCCCCTAGCCCTTACTTTTTTGTCTAAAGTATTTGTCTTGCATATATAAACATGTTTGCAAGGTTTGATGAAAATCCAGCAATGACTCTTTGAGTTATTAAGGAAACAAAGCGTTACAGACGGAGGGACGGACGGACGCACGGACGGACGCACGGACAACGTGAAAACAGTATACCCCCTACAAACAAAGTTTGTGGGGGGTATAATAAAGGGATAAAAACAATGACAGGCGCATAATGAAGGGATAAAAACAAATGAATAAATAAATTTACATTGTTTGCTATTTATTGAACAGTTTAACCAACTTTATAGTACTACTCTCCTACCATATAAAATACATGATTTAATGAATAGAATCTAAAAGGATACCAGAAATAAAATATACTTCTAACATGATCAACAAGTATAAATGACTATAAAATGTATAATAAGCTGTTCAATCACACAGTTCAATCAAAGAATAAGTTTGCTATGCCCTCAGCTCACTGGGACCACTCCAGCTTTACAATATGCTTTCTCTGCTAATATAGAGAGATAGACTTCTGTAATTTCGGAAATTTTAGAATGATTTTATACATTTCAGAAATTTTCCCGAGAACTGTCATATTTGCCACGTTAAAAATTTGTGACTATGGCATGATTTACCTTAATCAGTAAATGACAGAGTGGATTACCATTTCGGGAGTGTTTTATTTTCATGGAACTTCACATAAGCGAAGCTTCGCGAAAATAAAACACTTGTTTAATTTCCAAATTTACAGTATAAATTGTGGCATACTGTAGAATCTGGACTGGTCATTGTGGCCCTAGTTATCCCAAGTATGCAGCAGAATTTCAATGGCTACTTGTAAAATGAGCCAGCCTACGAGAAGCTGGTGCTTACTGCATTGAGACCACCAAAGGTTCAGACAAGCCTGTACATAGATGGAGTCTTCACAGAATAATCACTCTTCAGAAACAAAGTATATACAGTCTACTCTCGATACCTCGAATTATGTCGAGTTATCAGTAGTTCGAGGTAACCAAATCATGACGTATACCTACCATTTTGGGGCGAAATAATTCACGTTCAACTCGTCCATTAATAGATCGTTATACGGAGCTATTTCATTGATAAACTACGGGATGAATTGACCCAAGAATCAACTGACATTTGAAATTGAAACATTAGACTTTCTCAGGTACCGCTACAGTCCTGACATTATGACTATTTTTTTCACTTTCTAAGACAAAATAAAATAAACATAGCGTTTTCAGTCGGCAACTGGTCCCGCGGTCGCAGGTTTTACCCTTCCGTAAGTCGTCATATTTTATGCCCCAACAGTGTACATGCACGTTTTAATTTTCGTTGGCTTGTTGTGCATATGCCTTCCTAATCTATTTTTGTCATGACATGACAAATGTCCGAAAATAGCCTTAAACGCACAAGTCTGTTTCCAAAATAAAAAAAAATTGGCCCGAGAAACAATTAAATTATACTTTTGCCTTATTTAAAACGAGCAGTCATCGGACGGAGATTGCTCAAAATATGACACATTAGCTCATGTAGCGGCTTTGAAGTTGTACCACAATAGATCAATAGAATTCGGCGACCGCGGTCAATTATGTAATTATACATATACAACACACTCATTTACATCTGCATGTGTCACACACGTGGACCAAGTGATCAAACAATTGATGGTTTTAATGGGGATAATTAACGCTGAAAGCGGTGGATTAATTGGAGATACATTCAGATAAAAAGGTAATTTCTTTTGAAATGGAATCGAGTTAGGCATTGTTAAAAATACTCTAAAATTGATCAGAGGGACCAGTTTTTCGTAACGAGTTATCAGTTTTATTGACTTAGCCGTTGTCGAGATAAACGTTGTGGAATTGCAATAATATATAGGGGAAAATACCGTGACCGGGTCGTCAGGTCGAGATAAGTGATAGTATTGAGTTATGCATAGTTGAGTTAACGAGAGTCGACTGTATCAAGTACCAAAATAATTTTTTACCCATACACTATATGCCCTTATAAGCAAATGTTTTTAGCAAAAACAGTAGTTTTTTTTTTAATTTATCAGTTTAACATGTTTCTTTTGAGTACTGTAAATTCGGAAATTTTCAAGAGGGTTTTATTGTTGCGAAACTGCATATGCAAAGTTCCGTGAAAATAAAATCCATGCGAAATGGTGAGATCATCCTGTTATTTGTTGATATAGCTAAATCATGCCCTAGTCATAATTTTTTTACATCGAAAATATGTCTTTTGATGCTATTCCCTAAAATGAAATTCTCACGAAAATTTCCAAATTTATAGTACCCATAACATATATTATATTTTGGTAGAGAATTAGGAAAAAAGATTTTTAATTATGCATTCTTATCAGGTCGCACGATATATCATGATTATCATTATATCATAGGCATGCTCCATTTGGGGCAGTTCATGAGGTGTTGGTACATATCGCATTATGCCCAAAAGCCAATGTGGATGTATCAAGTGGGAAAAGAGATATAAAATTTTGTCTTAATCTTCATCTACATCCATATTTTGTGCAAGCAAGATGGGAAGACTGGCCGGACAGCATATTTGGTACGAGTGGCTTGACCCTTAGTTGCCGTAGGCGAGACTGCACATTGGGAGGCTCCTCTTCGGCCTTCATTGGTCATGGCTAGATGGCACATTTGGCAGTCTCATCTTGAGCCTTGGTTGCTCATCAAAGTGCTAATTGCCTTGCGCCAAAATCTCATGTGCTGACTAAAATGCGTTTTTGGTGAAAGAATTTCCCGCCATTATACAATGCTCTTGTTATTTAATTGTAGTAACAATATGGTCTAGATCACCTTAGCCTAATCAGTATCACCTCTTTACTTAAATTGCTCCAAAAATAAAAATGTGTCCCACTTCAGCTTTGGGGAAAAGAAATTCTGTTCTCAAAGCTTAACCGTTACCATGCTAAAATCAAACATTTCCTGTTTTCAAAACAGTCTCACTCTACCAAAAACAATAAATCCCCGCCGATAATAAAACATACATGTACTAACAAATTTATAAAATATTAAAATTTATTACATGATGACTGCATGATTCTCAGATCAAGGTTCATACAGGCAAGTTTGTATTAAATTCAAGGACTTTTCAAGGACTTCTAAAAGACTTTCCTACTGTTTTGAGTGACTGAATTTTTTTTGCAAATACTGATTAACACATTAAAATTCTACTTCTGAAATGCTAGAGTCCATAACTAAGATATTAGTTCTAGAAAATTAAAAAAAATTGTGGTGCCTTTATTTGATGCAGCATATATGCTGCAACAAATACAGGCACCACAATTTTATACTGATTTAGGTCTACATAATCAGTGTTAAATCCTCCTGAAAATGGTAAACTAGAGGACCTGAAGGTCCTGAGGCGCTCACCTGATCTCTTTAAAAATGTTAAAATAGGTCAAAGTTTTACAGCTAATATATAAAACATGTTTTGTTTTACCATATATGGGGGTTGCAGCCATTTTGGTCAAGTGACCTAAAACAATCTAATGTATACTCCATCAAACAGCCCAGTGATTTCTGAGAAACCAATGTTTAGATAGGTATGTGGCAGTCCAAATGGGTGGCATTTCAGCTTAAACAGTTATAGAAAAATGAACATTTCAAGATTTTTCCCATATAAATGCATTAGGAATCAAATTTGACCTTGCCATAAAGTAGGTCAAGGTCAAGCTAGATTCATCATTTGTGCATACCTGGTAGAGACCACATCCCCAATGCTACATACCAATGCTACATGCCACTGGCCTTTTGTTCCAGAGAATAAGATATTTAAAGGGTTTTTACCATATTTGGGTGTGGTGGCCTTGACCTTTGAAACTTATTTATAGCCTTTGTCTCATTAGGTTTAACATATCAAGTGAGAATAATGACTTTGGCTTCAACAGTATTCAAAAAATCAACTTTTCAAAAAATTTCCAATTTAAATGCATTAGGAAGCAAATTTGACCTTGGCGTTAAGTAGGTCAAGGTCAACCTAGGATCATCATTTGAACAAACTTGGTAGGCCCCACTACCCCAATGCTACATACCAAGTCCCAAGGTCATCGGCCTTCTGGTTCTGGAGAAGAAGATTTTTAAAGGGTTTTTACCATATATGGGCGTGGCGGCCATCTTGGTCATGTGACCAGGACCATTTGAACAAACTTTCGTTCCTGTGTCCTAAGGAGTCTCCATATGTAATTTGAATTTAATTGGCCCAGTGGTTTCAGAGGAGAAGATGTTTGAAATTGTGGACAGACGGACGGACGACGGACGGACGCCGGAGTGACTGGTATACTATTAGCTCACCCATGAGCCTTCGGCTCAGGTGAGCTAAAAATCAAGGACTTTTCAAGGCCTTTGAGTGATTTTCAAGTTCTTTTCAAGGCAAATTTAATTTTCAAGGACTTTTCAAGACAGTCCTGTATATCTAAGTACTTTTCAAGCCTGTGTGAACCCTGCAGATCTATTTGTCAATCATGGTGATCATTCTAGGTTTTAAAAAATAATTTGAATAGCTCAACAATTAAGGTCTTATCAGAATTGCAAACAAGGTAGGCCAGGATTGGACTGCTCTTTCAGCAGCAGTTCCATCTTGGTCTGCACTGTTAGCCATGGTATAGTATTGTAAGGTAACAAGGATTCACTATTTTAGAGAATACAAGCATATTTTTGTCCCTTTAAGTGCCAAAATTCTAGAAAACACACCCTCTTATTAGGATATGGGTTGTCATGAAAACGATTATGGCATACAACTTTGTGAGCAAAGCTATCACAATAATGACATGGAATGTTGCTATAATTAAGTCAAACTGGGCAACTTTATAATTTTTTTTGTTTGTATCGTTTAACCAATATAATTAAATGCGAGGATTCCTAACAGCCCATATAAGCCTAGCGTCCTTTTTATGGGACATAGACAAACAGCGCAGAAACCACTCGCCTGAGCTGTTCAGTGCATGCTTTCAGAAAGATTCTATTGATTAATTATTAAACCCCCAAAATAACATCAAAAAGTTGACCTAATTCCAGATCCATGTAATTCTGAAACCTGCTGATTTATCATGATTTCAAGATCTAGAACAGTTTATTTCTAGAGTTGGATGATCATACTTTAAACCTCTGTATTCAAGAAACCCCTAAACGAGTACTTTTGCAAACAGTGAAGACCCAGGTGAATGCAGCATTTCCCCTAGACATATACAATGGACTATCCCAAGTTTATTGTAGCAATCCAGAAGGGAGAATCCATTAGTTTACAGAGGGTTAAGAAGTTTTGAAAGACAGGGTATTTACAGGCACAGCAGTTAAAAGGGAAAAAATCACAATTGCATTGATCAACAGCAGCATCAAGAATAAGAATTTCACAATATGAAAACAACTTCCACTAATTAATACAGCCAGTTAAGCATAAATAATTAGCATAAAATTATGATTATTTTCTTATCCATCAGTTTAAACATGTGTTTCGGGAGCTCAAAAGAACCGTTGTCTCAAGATGGTTCTTTTGAGTACCCACAACGTATGTTTTGGTTGAGAAATAAGAAAAATAATTTTCAGTTGAGCACTCTTATCTGGGGGCCTGTAAGTAATGAAAAACCTTGACCAATTTTGAAATAAACAAAATAAATGGACATACAAAACAGATCCATATTATAGCTCTTAGCATGCAGGGAAATTTTGCATGGTTTTGGTCTTTTCGCTATTTTATTTTGAAAAAAAAAATCTTTTCGATAATCCATCTGAGTGCAACACAATTTCAATCCAGATCAGGCCCAACATATTGTCTGGCCTGATATGGGTACAAACTGTTTGCAAAGGTTATCATCAAATGATAAAATTTGTCAGTTATACACAATTATAAATTTATTTTATATTCTGCAGTCATGCATTGGTACCATGAATTAAGACAAGGAATTCAGTGACTTAAAATTTCCTTGCAAATTTGTTCATTACAGGTGATTTGTCTATGATGTCTAATTTGCTACTACAAAAAAATACCTGAAACCCAGGCTTCTAGGTTAAAAACTGTTCATGCTCAACTTAAATGAGCATGAAATTTCATCTGCTCATGAGAATTAAAATGCTTAGCCCAAATAAGTCTAATGGAATTTCCCACTCTTATCAATTGGACTAGACCATTTCTATTATAAGAATTGGTGGATGGTATTTTTCATTTTTATTCACATTTTAACAGAAAGTTATGTGAGCAAACAGTGGAGACCCTGGTCAGAGGCTGTGTTCTGTGGCATCTGATCTGGGTCTGCACTGTTTGCCTATGTCCCACAAAAAGGACACTAGGCTTATATGGGCTAAAAATAAATGTGTTTCTTTCAAACTCTCAGATGTTGTATTTATCATACTTATGAATGTTAAAATGCCAACAAGTGTTGGCATTTAAACATTTATGAGCATGATAAATTTCATGCTCTCACCGTAGAGCATGACAATATTTATTAACTCAAGGCCAGGGTTTTCCTAATGACCGTAAGCATAATCCCAGCATGATAAAGGTACTACATTTTTATGCAAACAACCTGACACATGTCTGAGAAAATATCTGTGTAGCCTTCGGGACTCAAAAATACAAAGTAGATAAAATTAACTGTATATAAATCTGAGGCTGTTTGTGTAAAGTATTTTTGCTTAATTATTGTGTGATACTAACCATACTATTTATATGAAATGCCTGATAAAGAGCTTTATATAAATATTAAAGAGATTCAATACTGCTTCTTGCAAATGGCGATTCATCCATTGTAATAAATTTCTTCAATAGCACTGTTTTGATGTGTGAATCAAAAGCTGACACTTGATTTATGCTTGGGATACCTTAATCCTTTGTATACTAGCCCCGAGGTTATAAAACTTTTTTCATACTCAACTCAGCTGAGCGGAGTATTTTTCCTGCTCATAAATATTAAAATGCCAACAATTGTTGCCATTTTAACATTTTATTACCAGGATAAATACAACATCTGAGAGACTTAAAGCAAGAAACTTATTTATTTGTCGGTATTTTAGTTTTTATGAGCAGTTGAAAGGTGTATGTGCATTAAGGGGTAATTTTGGCCCCCCTCTAGAGCCAAAAACTGAAAATTGCTTTTCACCAATTTCATCTTATTGGTTTATTAGAAGAATAGCCCAAGTGTAAAAGTAAGTAAGGGTGCAAAGATCAGGAATCCATACAATCAAGTACCACACCTGACCCAGGATACCAATGGGAAAGTGACAAACTCACAGTTAGACACCACAAACGAGAGCCAAGAGGTCAGCCCTTTCCCAGCAGGTGACCACAAAGCACATATAACCAGACGTGCACAAAGACATAGCAAACACAAGACAGAACAAAAACAAAAAAGATCCACAAAAGAAGTACTGCCTTGGAACGGTCAGTAAAATATTTTACTGGAGGGCTTAAACTGATTTAATGGCGCCAACCTCAGCCTTAATTCAGTTGTGGCAAAAATTCTGGCATTTTTTTAAAAAAAAAATACTGGTTGCTATGGTAACCAAAATGGCCAACAAAGTAGGCTTAAAATAGAGAAATTGCTATTTTAAGCCAAATTTTAGGCTTTTCAAGACCGATTTTTTAAGAATTAGATATCAGCACAAGAAAATACCAAAAAGACCTTTTAATATATTGTGACCCGTGATAGTTCTCATCATCTGTTAAAATATGCTCTATATTAATTCCTCTGTTACATGTCTCAAATTTGCTCCAAAATGGGCATTTTCCTATTTTCAGCCTATTTTGGTGGCCATTTTTGTTACCATAGCAACTGTAAAAGTCAAATCAATGCCAGACTTTTACGCTTTGGCTATTGTTCTAATAAACTAATAAGAAGAAACTTGTGAAGAGCAACTTTTGTTTTTGGACCTCATAGGGGGGCCAAAATAGCCTCTTAATGCGCATACCCCTTTTGTGCTCAGTTGAGTTGAGCATGAAAACGTTTTATATCCTCGGAACCTGAAAACCCATAAATGGGTATTTTGGCAAATGGTGAGAACCCAGATAAATACCCATGGGTGGAAGTTCAAAATTTCTGTGATCCTGAACTTTAGAAAATCAGAATTTAAAATTTGCTGTATGCCTCCAAAATATTTTTTAAAAAATCCAAGTTAAATGGTCAAATACCTTTAGATAAATTGAAACTAAATGAAAAAAGCTATTATCATTTGCAGAATTCATCATTTTGAGGCTGACTTACTATGGAATATCAACCTCAAAATCCTGAATTCAGGATAATCCTGAAAACTTTCACCCATGAATACCACAAATGTGGTGTTTCATCATGGCCTGCACTGTTTACTAGAATAAAAAAACAATCTTTCCACATTAAAGGAGTTCATAATTTTAAAATTCTAACATTTTATGCACAATGAGCCATCCATGATTATACCAAATGGAAAAATACATTAGTATACAAAGGGTAAATGGAACGAATTGCTAGTCCCAGGGACTCTTAAAATTTATTATTTAGGGCAAACCCTGAGTAAAGGCTTGGCTCAATGTTGTTTGCATTCTATCTCATTCACATGTAAGTTGACAGGAAAATGTAAATATTAAATAATGAAATATGATAGCCATCATCCCTTTCCATTCTGGTGTATTTTACCATACGTTTTGATACATTAAGCATTGCATTCCAAAACGTCAAAGGTCAAAATTTCTTAATCTCAATATATTTCTGTCCCTAAAGAGTGTTTTTTATCTAAGCAAACAGTGCAGATCCTGATGAAATGCCGCATTATGCGGCATTTCATCTGGGTCTTCACTGTTTGCAAATGTACCTGGTTACCAGTATCCAGAATGAAAAGGGCTCACAAATCCCATCATACATACAAGCTACATGTATTATAGAGTGTACCCTCTTTAAATGGACAACCTTAATTCCAATTCAGAGTTGTTGTTATAAATTTTCATAAGAATCCTAATCTAAGAATGCCAATTAATAGGTGTCAGTCAATTTGATGCTATAAAGAAATTAGTTGTTTTTTGTTTGTCATTGTAAAGAGAGTTGACATTTCATTTAGGACACAGCAATTTAAATATATGTTAAGTAAAAAGCATAACTGACATCTAAAATTTCCATTTTAGAGAGTAATGCATATATACTTAGAGTCATTGAAAAGTTACCAGCAAGTCCCATACACTTTACATAGGACAATATTTAGTTCATTCTGAACGACGAACTGCGGATACTTTAGCACTAAATTTCATGTCATAGAGCCCCATGCATCACCACTATGGAAAATGGCATCCATCACATCCGAATGCATTATACCCATTCCTTGATGGACCCCAGTAGTTTCCAATGCATTGTATAGAAAAATGCAAAGTTTTGGTGCTACCTTAAAGTTTGATCCTCATTTTTGTATTCAATGGGATAATTCAAACCATTTTGGTGGTGTTTTCAATGAAAACGTCTAGGGCATGTACTGGCATATTGTCCTCTGAAAATGGTGATTTATAATTCTTAAAAACTGCGAAAAAGATAAAAAGCATGTGCATCACGTGCACCATAGTTCCAGAACTCGTGTAACTATTTTATCTCACCAAACCAGTCTGTCGTTGACCAAAAACTTGGATCTGTATTATATATTTTCAAAAACATTGCAATTTGGATACTGGTAACTTTTCATTCATTAAGGCTGAGTATAAAATATCATAGAATAAAAAGACACTTTTTAAGTTTCCAATATATAGGCGCGTTGCTGAAATTCAAATTTTCGAAAAAACTTACCTCATCGTCATAAAGGATGAAACAGGTCTTAAATTCAAGATGAATGACTCTACTTTATTTCTGATTGGGTCGTACGCTCAAAAATTGGTAGCATCATATTAAAAAATGGGGAGATAACTCAATGTTTGCAAAAAACGGAAACTTAAAGTACGGTTTTTAAACTGATTTTGTATTGACAAAAAGACGTTCTTTTTCGCAAATTATTTTATTTTCTAAAAGTAAGTTTACTGTCATTTATATTTGTATGAGTTTTATTGATTTTTATAAATTTAAACATAGTTTTTTTGGGGGGATAACTCTTACTACCCTATAAAATTTAATATTTTCCTCTATATTATTCCTTGTAATACCGTTATATTTAATCAGAACCCGCAAAACTTCATAATTTCTAAAACAATTGTCTTTTCGCTTTTCAAAAACATGATTTGCCGCATCCTGATATGCCTGACGGCTCAAAAATTTGCTTCTTAAGTTGCCACCCCTGTGTGGAAAAACAGCGTTTTTATGCATTTTTCCAATACACTTGAAACGAGCATAGGAGATTCCCTGATTTACTTTTGGAGAAAACTTACATTAGCGTCCTAAATGATGATACATGGCTCAATTAAAGATAAATATATATGTACTATCAATTTGTGAGGATTATACGTTAAAATCGAGTATCGTCATTCATATAATGGGGAAGTAACTCTGGTACTAGAAATAATGTAAAACTAGCATAGATGAGCGTCGTTAAGTACCTCCTTGAAATATTGCTTCTCTGCTTTTTTTTTTTTACTTTTACTCACACAAAAGTATATCTGTTTGAAATGTCTAGTCTCTTTGTCTTAGATAGATAAAATATAATTTCAGAAACAGCAATATGACGCTCTTATTAGATATTAATATTATCTAATTTGCATATTCAAGAATATTAATGAAAACGTAAGTAATGAGAAAAATTGTAGAATAAATTAAGGGGTGTCACCTCCAAAATTACCTATATGTCGCTGTTTATCATTCAAGACTAAGAATCGTGGTACCAAATTAAAGTTGAGACATTAGCAAAATGACCAACTGAATAGATATACGAATTATCTAATTTGCATACTCATGAATATTAATGAAACATACGAAATGAGAGAAAATTGGCCTAAAAATTAAGGGGTATATCTACAAAATTACCACTACACCAGCTGCTAAATATCTTATCCTGCAAGACTTGGTACCCAATAAAAGTTGAGACAAAGCCATTTGACTAAAATGATTAAATATACGAATTATCTCATTTAAATATTCATGAATATTAATGTAAACGTAAGAAATAAGAAAATAAATGGTAGAAAAATTAAGGGGGTATACCTACAAAATGTCCTATATGTCTGCTGCGTACTAGCCTAGACTACAAAACTTGGTACCAAATAAAAGTTGAGACATTGCCATTTGACTGAAATGATTAAATATGCGAATTATCTAATTTAAATATTCAAGAATATTAATGTAAACATAAGACATAAAACAAAACTTGTAGAAAAATAAAGGTGGTATACTTTAAAAATTACCAGTACGCTAGCTGCTAACTATCCTAGCTTACAAAACCTGGTACCAAATAAAAGATGAGACATAGCCATTTGATCAAAATGATGAAATATACGAATTATCTAATTTAAATATTCATGAATATTAATGAAAGCATAAGAGACAAGAGAAAATTGGTAGAAAAATTAAGGTGGTATACTTTCAAAATTACCTATATATCTACTGCTAACTATCGTAGACTGCAAAACTTGGTACCAAATTAAAGCTGATACATTGTTTTTTGACCAAAATAATTAAAATATACGAAAAATCTAATTTGAATATTCATGAATATTAATGTAAAAAGTATAAATAAGGGAAAATTGGTAGAAAAATGAAGGTGGTATACCTACAAAATGTCCTATATGTCTGCTGTTTATTAGACTAGACTATAGAATTTGGTACCAAATAAAAGTTGAGACTTTGCCATTTAACCAAAATTATTAAATATGCGAATTATCTAATTTAAATATTCATGAATATTAATGTAAACATAAGAAATAAGACTAAATTGGTAGAATTATTAAGGGGGTATACCTACACAATTACATGTACTCCAGCTGAAAACTATCCTAGACTATAAAAATTGGTACCCAATAAGAGTTGAGACATAATCATTTCACTAAAATGATTAAATATACTAATTATTTAATTTAAATATTCATGAATATTAATGTAAACATAAGAAACAAGACAAAATTGATAAAAAAATAAGGTGGTATACATACAAAATTAACATGACGCTAGCTGAAAATTGTCCTATCTTACAAAACTTGCTATCAAATAAAAGTTGAGACATAGCCATTTGGTCAAAATGAAAAAAAATATACGAATTTTATAATTTAAATATTCATGAATATGAATGAAAGCATAAGAAATAAGATAAAATAGATAGAAAAAAAGGGGTTATAGCTACAAAATTACCTATATTTCTACTGCCAACTATCTTAGACTGCAAAACTTAGTACCAAATCCAAGTCGAGACATTGCATTTTGACCAAAATGATTAAGTTTACAAATTATCTAATTTGAATATGTTCATGAATATTAATGAATACTTAAGAAATAAGAGGAAATTTGTAGAAAAATTAGGTGATTTACGTTCAAAATAACCACTAAGTCAGCCGCTAACTATGATTAACTTCAAAACTAGGTACTAAATAAAAGTTGAGACATTTTTATTTGATGAAAATGATTAAATATACAAATGATCTAATTCGAATATCCATAAATATTAATTTAAACCTAAGAAATAAGACAAAATTAGTAGATTAATTAGGGTGGAATCTCTTCCGAATTACCTCTACACCAGCTGCTTTTTATCCTAGACTACAAAACTTGGTACCATACAGGTTTGTGACCCTATGACTATAGGTATTCGAAATATTTAATTTTATATTCACAAATATTAATGAACACATAAAAAGAATAAGGAAAAATAGTAGAAAACTAAAGTGGTTTGACCTACAAAATAACCTATATTTCAGCTGCCATATATCCTGGACTACCAACCATGGTACCAAATAAAAGTTGAGACCTTTGATGAATATACAAATGATCTCATTTGCTTGTCTCATGAATGTCTCGTATAAGAAAACATTAAAAAGAAAGAAGAACACAAAATGATAAAATTTAGTTCTAGGCTTTAATTTGAGAATAGGATAACTAGCAACTGACATATGCGTAATTTTGTAAGTACACCCCTTTAATTTTTCCAAAATTTTCTCTTATTTCTTATATTTTGATTAATATTTATGAGTGAGAATGTTAGAAAATTTGTTTAATGGACTATTTGGTAAATGTGCAGTGATTTGGCATTATTTGGTACCAAGAGTGGTTGCCTAAAATAATTCGCAGCTGAGTTGTTAGTATCTTTGTGGGTACACCTTTTTATTTTTTTATGATTTCCTGATGTATTCATTAATTTTCATGAATATGCAAATTTGCTCACTAGCATACTTTACCGCTGAATGAAGCTGCTATGTCTTACTTTTGTTTTTTTATCGAGTTAGTACTTTAGGATGAGTTTCTGCTGAGATATAAGTAATTTGTAGGGACATACCCAACTGTTTTGAAGCGCATTGTTTGTTGCCATGGAAACCACACAATTTCACATAGCTCAAATGGGGTTATTTTGAGGGCAATACTTTTACCTATTGAAGGCGGTCCCACAAAACAATTTGACGCCCATGAGAAGTTGTCCTGAGGACTCAAGGCTGGTCTACATCGACCATTGGTCTAAATCGACCATTGGGTACTAAGGAATTTAAATGCTTTTACTTTTGATATATAGATGGTGTAACACATTTTGTGGGTATTGCTAGGAAGAATGGACATTATGACGACAGTTAAATCAAAGCTACTTCTTGATTCCCAAAACTCATTTATCGTTTATCACTTTAAAAGCTTGAACCTAGTTCAAAATAATGCTATGAATGAAACATTCATTACAATAGCTGGACACTAAATACGCAAAAAGGAAGTGAGTATAAACAGGAAAAACACAATCACTACTGCAGATCAACCCACGGCATCGTGAGGAAGAGGAACAGAACACTTACAGTCACAAGACACCAGGAAGACAATTAAAGCAAAGCAACTATCATTCTCTTCCTCGTCAAGGTGTTAACAAAAATAGAAAGAACACAAATAGATGCATAATAAAACAAAGACCAACACAGAACCCACACAATTATTCGGAGGTACATTTAACAATGAATCAACAACAATGTAAGATTCTGTATGATTTTGGCGGCCATCTTGAAAACATGCAAATAAGCTCAATAAGAAGCCATTTCTCAGCTTGCAAACATTGGTTTTCGGATTTAGCATACCAAATTACCTTGAAGAAATGTGTCAGACCCTTTGTCTTCAGAAATAAGTCCATACTTGATACTTTTAAAATTCGTATTTCGTGATTCTGTTTTCTGCGAGTATATAGTTATCTCCCCTCTTTCAATATGGCGCTACCAATTTCTGAGTGTGCGACCCCCCAAAAAATTAAGTGTACACATTTATCTTCAATTGAAGACTAGTTTCATCCTTTAGGACGATTAGGTAAATTCTCTCAAAAGCATTCACAAGCTGCGCCTAATAGTATATCAAATGTATTGGTGAAATGCACGAAAACAGAGTATTTTTCACACGGGGGTAGCAACTTTGCAAGCGATTTTCCGAGCCGTCAAGCATGTCAGAATGCTGTTAATCATGTTTTTGAATAGCAAATTTATATGTTTCGTCGAATTGATCAAGTTTTACGCATTTTTACCAAAAATAACGGTATAATCGGAAACGATATCGAGGGAAATGTTCTATTTTTTAGGGTAGTAAGAGTTATCCCTCATTAGCTATATCTGCAAATGAAGAAAATGAGCAAAATTTGATTTAAAAATAAATAAAAGTTAAATTGATTTTAGAAAATAAAATAATTTACGAAAAAATAATGTTTTAACACTACAAAAAATCGATTCGAAATTCGTACTTCACAATTCCCTTTTTTGCAAGAATAGAGTTATCTCCCCCTTTTTAGATATGACGCTACCAATTTTCGAACGTACGACCCAATCAAAATTAAAGTAGAGGCATTTAGTTTTGATTTGAGATCGGTTTCATCCTTTATGACGATGAGGTAAGTTTTCTCAAAAAGTAAGCCTCATATGAAATTCAGCAACGCGCCTAATACATGTATCTAAATTGAAAATATGCATTTATTTACTTAACCATCAGTGGTTCTTTTTGAGAAAGTCTAAATTGATAGATAAGAAAATATGCTCAATTTTACACCCCAATTTTTTTCTATGGATCAAACAGACGGCAACTTGTGTTGCTGCTGCAAGAAAATATCTAAAACTTATCACAGGGAGTGATTTGATTGATTATATGAAGGCTGAAGGCACATTCTGATCCAATTATGATATGTAAAGTCTACTGCATATAGAATCATCAATTTATTTATTCTGGATGTAACAGGAGTAAAGAATAAAGTTCACTGCCCAGCAGTTCTCAGCACAGAATCAGCATCCTAGTAATGTTAAATCAGGCTCAAATAACTGGTATCTAGCATATAGGTACAAGTTGACATGTGCTTTCACTAGAAAGTTAAATCATTCTGCGAATCAGCACAGTCTGAACAGATTCTTAGTTTTCCACCTGAAGTTTGACCCTTGGCTACCCATATGGCGCCTATCAAAGACTCTGATCTGACTGTGCTGATGCACAATCTGATAAGTCTTTGATGGGCACACATGTCAGCTTGTACTGTTTATTGCACACCTGCTCATTACTAAACTCTGACTGATTCAATGATGATTTTTATTTAATCACTCTTGACTTGATGTTGACATAACCCTTTACTCCATAATAATGCCTTTTGATGCCTTTGAAAAATCATGTATTTGAAAATATTTTGAAAAAGGAGCATTTGCTCTTTTGGAGCAAATGCTCCATCTTTCCATAATATTTTCAAAAGTATTCAAAACTTTACTTAAATTTTTCTTGACGTTTTAACAACGTTGCCTAAAAGTAGAAAATGATGTCATGATCAAAAAATAGCCTATTGAGTAAAGGGTTAACATCTGTGGGCTATTCAAAGATGAAAAATTCATTCTGATCATCAACCAGCCAGTTTCCATCACAATATCTTGAAGCTATCGCTGTTAATGGAATGTAGACCAAACTATCTCTCTCCATCATCAAATTTTCTCAATATAGTTGGCTGGGAATAAACCCTCCTTATTTTTAAGTTTTCCAGTCCACCAACCAGCTGGGTCTATAAATAAAAGGAAATGTACATTCATTAGCTCTTTGTATGCTGGGTAATTCCATCATGCTTTTTTGTTGCCTGATTTTTTTTTAACTTTACATGCTGGGTAATTGTCCGTGCTTTTGTTCGTGCCTAACTTATTTAAAAACATTCTTTCAGGAACACTGTCAGAGTGTCAAACAATTTCAATCCAGATCTGGACTTTTCTCAGTCCTGATCTGGGTCCAAATTGTTTGCAAAGGTCATCAACAGATGACAAAAGTCTCCACTAGCAAGAAAAGAGTTTTTGAAAATAAATCCCCTTACCATGACAGCGTCAAAGTGTTAAGAACTGGATCAGACCAGATATAATGTTGGAATTCATCCAATGCCAAACTGTTTGCATCTTTAGTTTATCAACAGACAACATAAGCCACTATTAGGCCAAATAAAAAAAATAAGTTTGTTTAGGGTAACGGATCTGAAAAGTTAAGGTAGGGTAGGCACACATAATTTCTTTTAATTTTCTTTTCTGGAAAAAATATAATTTTATGCATTTTGAAAGGCATTGCGCCTTTCAAAATGCATAAAATTATATTTTTCCAGAAAACCTGAACAAAATTCTAGGTTTCACCAGTAAATTTAGGTAGGGTAGGGTTACCCTAAACACAGGTATTTTTTTTTATTTGGCCTTAGCAGGAAATCAATTTATGAAATTTCTCTGTGGAACTTTGGGAATCTTTGAATATCACAGTATAAGAAATGTTGCAAGAAAACCTGTCTAAGGGTTTTACAACAAAGTTTGACAAAAAACAATCATGTGCTCAACTACAAAAACAAGCTGGAATATTGAAAATTTGGCCAATGTACTGTAATTTCAAAAAAATTCACTAGGGTTTTATTTTTGCAAAACTTCGCATATGTGAAATGGCGATATCACTCTGCTGTTTACTGATGTAGGTAACATGTTCCAGTTGCAAATTATTGTCACATATATGTCTTTTAACGCTATTCACGAAAATAAAATTCTCTAAAAACTTTCAGTATTTTAAAGTCTATAAGTGTATATTATACAGTCAACTTCAATGGCTCAAACTCTGATGGCTTATCACCTGGGCTTGCTAGAACTATCATCATGGTCCCTACAGGCAATTTTAAGCATAATCCACCCTGGATGGCTGGAACTACCCTTGACTAGAACTATTTTTCATGGTGCGAACCCTATTCGAGCCATTGAAGTTCTGCTGTAATCCGTATAACTATTATTATTTCTCTATAATGACAGGGAATGTGCAAGCTAATTGGCAGCTTTTTTTTATAAGCATTTGATTTGGAAATAACTGTTGTTGGCATTTTAACATTTATCAGCAGGCCAGATAAACGCAACAGCTGGATGATTAAACCCAATCGCAACAATAGTTGTCTGCTTTTCTCTTCTGCTGAAATGTTTAAGACGCCTCTATGGCAAACAGTGTGGACCCAGATCAGACCCTGTTCTGAGTCCACGCTGTTTGCTTCCATACTTGATTTGTCAGTAATGTGAGGCAGTTATTTGCAGCAGACGACTTCAGCAGACAACATTTTCAGATCCATTTTTTTTACTTGGCACTATAAGGGTTAAAGCAAGAGAAATTATAACTCTTCAGTACTTTAGTTGTAATGAGCATTTAAATTTCATGCTCAGTTGTGTTGAGCATGAAAAGTTTTTTAAACACAGGGCCTGATTTTCTCACTCACCTTCTTTCACTATTTCTATGATATCTCTTTCATTAAAACAAGAGGAACAATTATTCTTTGGTATTTTAGTTGTAATGAGCAGTTACAATTTCATGCTCAGTTGTGTTGAGCATGAAAAATTTTAAACACAGGGCCTGATTTTCTCACTCACCTTCTTTCACTATTTCTATGATTCTTTCATTAAAACAAGAGGATTAATTATTCTTCGGTATTTTATTTATATGAGCAGTTGAAAATTTATGCTCAGTGGAGTTGAGCATGAAAAGTTTTATTACCTCACGAACCTTCTTTCACTATTTCTATGATATCTCTTTCACTAAAACAAGAGGAACATTTATTCTTAAGTATCTTAGTTATATGAGCAGTTGAAAATTCATGCTCAGTGGAGTTGAGCATGAAAAAGTTTAATAACCACTTACCTTCTTTCACTATTTCTATGATATCTCCTTCATTGAAACTGAGTTCATCAATATCCTGGGCATCATACGCATATAGGCATTTACACTGAGGCAGAACCGGTTTGGGCTTGGGGGTTGGTTTAGGTTTCGGGCGACCAGCGCCCGGGTTAGGTTTAGCAGCACTATGACGGTTTCTCTGTACACTGAAAAAGATAACAAAATTAAGTCCTGTCAGGTGGGTTAACTAACTATGGTAAATTATGCTAACTATTTGACCATATAAACCAGAGCAAACACTGAAAAAGTGCTAACCCAGATCATACTGCTCCTTCAGGAACCATCTGATCAGGGTTTACACTATTCACCTTACTATCACTACCTTTTACACACAACTCTTTCCTTGACTTTTGTCATCTGCTGGTAGCATTTGCTAATAATTTGGACCCAGATCAGGACCGACAGAATGTCGGTCCTGATCTGGATCCAAAAGGTTTGGCACTCAGATAGTGTTCCTGAAAGACTTTTTTGAAAAAGAAAATTTTGAAAAGAATCAGCAGACTAGAACAAAGGCATGAAAAATTACCCAGCAGGCAAAGAGTTCATTTTTCAGTCAATTCATACATGTTCTGCTAAGCCCACACAGAGAACTTTATGAGTTGCTTTCGGATTTCTAGTCTCCAATACTGCAATTTCATTATTAACATGGATTCATTATGTGGATGAAAAATTTGATCCTGATCAGCTATCTAGCTGATATGGATTTACACTGTTTTAAGAAAAAAAGTATAGAATTTTTGAATTTATGAACACATGTAGTGCCTTATTGGATCAAATACAGTAATATGAGAATCTTATTCTACTCTATTAAGCCTATCTAGTAACAAATATAAAGAGCACTGTTGCAAAGGCACTAGCATTTTTTAATGTTTTCATCTCAAAAATCTATTTTTAGCCTGTGTGACCTAGATATGAAACGGACCAGAACCATTTGAACAATTATTCTTGCATAGATTTCTATTCGTATAGCTGTTTACACCCATTGTCAAATGAACGAAAATCCATGTTCAAATCAGGAGATTCTCGTGCTGTTTGAACATGGGTCTGTACTTGAAAATACTTAAAATGAGCCCTGCATTATTTGCATGACGTTATATACGGAAAACATTGCGGACCAGACTGTTCATTTCGCCGATGTTTTTGTTCGCGAAAACGTTGCGTAAGGTTATGACGTTATGACGACGTTATGACATTCGAAAGTACACAGCCGACGCCATTTTGTTTAGAGAAATCCAGTGTAAGAAATGGACAATTTAATGTTTTAGCAGCGTTTTCAGTGCAAATTGGACTGGAATAAGGTAAAATATGCAAGAATAACAATCACACATGTTTGTTTCATTGCATTAACACTTGCCGGGTCCCTCGGATGATGTTGAACACTCGGCCTATCGGCCTCGTGTTCAAACAGCATCCTCGGGACCCGGCAAATGTTAATGCATGTAAAAACATGTGTGATCCCTATACTAAAGAGGGCCATTTAAGGATCATTCCTGCCAAGTCTGGTCAAAATCCATCTGGTAGTTTAGGAGAAGTTGTCCTTTGAAGTAATTGTTGACGATGGACATCCAATGATCACAATAGCTCACCATGAGCCAATGGCTCAGGTGAGCTAAAAATGCATAGGGAAACAGTACAGACCTATATTAGTCTGCTCAAGAGGAAGCTGTCTTATAAGGGTCTACATTACTTGTCATTCTAACAATCATTCTGCAATCTGTAGGTCTAATAAGGAAAACACTTATTACATGACAATGTCTGAATATGATTATAATACAACTCACTCAGACGACATTTTAACTTCAGCAGACGACATATTTCAGGGCACCTTTTTTGTAAAGAAGGCCTTATATTTCACGTGAATCATCTGTCAAACCTTATTTGGTTTATTCAAACATAAACAAAATTCAAAAATGTTGTCTGGTGCAAGTATTTGGTGGCCCTTTTAGGTAAAAGTGCAGCCTCATTGTAGTATCATGCCTTAACTCATTGCTTGCTGGGTAATTTTGCATGCTTTTTTGTTGTTTGCTGATTTTTCTTAAAATCATTTTTTTTTAAAAATCTTTAAGGAATACCATCAGAGTGTCAAACAGTTTGTATCCAGATCAGGCTCAATTTTTTGCGCCTGATCTGGGTCCAAACTGTTTACAAAGGTTATCAGCAGACTACACTAGTAGGCAAAGAGCTAAAAGACATACTAGCATGATACTACCAACAGTCAAAATCAAAGAAATGAAATAAAATTCAAATTAGAGTGGAGTACATAAAGGTTACATTTCAACTTTCTCCTACTTTAGAAATGAACTCCTCGCGTGCCAGTGCCATCAGGCATCTGCTGATAACAACTAAAATCAATTCCAACCATGATCAGGTCAGATGAAAGATTGAACCTGGGATGTGGATCCAAATTGTTTGACACTCTGATGGCATTCCTGAAAGAATTGTTCAATATGATCATTTTGATAAAATCAGCAGACAACAAAAATTGAAAAAGCTTGCAAAATTTTCCAGAATGCAAAAAATCATACAGTCACATTAAAGAAGACGGCAACATTGAAGGCAAGTTCATCTAAAATGCAAGCCCTTATCTAATCCTTGGTGTCCACTTTTAGGCTCTGTAATGTCACACAGACCTAATTAAATATGCACAAACGGAATAACTTGTTTCTTGCCATTCATTTGAACTTAGTTTGCATTTTATTGATTCTTCTGTTCAAAAAGTCGATTTTGAAAACAATCTGTACAGTTTGCATTAAAGTTGTGGATTTTATTGGCTTTTAAAAATTTACAGGAAGTTAATTAAATATTCAAAATGGCAGCTTCTATTGGCTTAATTAAATTCTCCAATTGCTCGAACTTTCTTATTTAAATTCGATTTTGATCGGGTTTATGGCAGATTGCATGGTTTAATAAGGGCTTGCATATCAGATGTACTTACTTTTATTGTTGCTGTCCCTTTAAACTGGTACCATTGTCAGCAGCTAGGTCTGCATTGTAATGCCAAGAACCCAGTGCTAGAACAGCTAGTATAATTTTAGGTTATGATAGCAGCAGGGATAAAACCTGTGATCTCCCAGTCAAGAAAGTGGTACTCTACCACTAAGTTATGCAGGCAGGCATTTATCCCTTATATGCCACAATTTTCGTGTCCTGAAAATGTTGTCTGCTTTTTATGTCTGCTGTTTAATTTCAAGAGCACTTCAGACTAGAATTTTTCACCCAAGCAAACAATATGAACCCTGATCAGACTGCTAACAAGTGAGCAGTCTGATCTGGGTCCATACTGTTTGCAGTATAGGCAATCTAAAAACATAAGCAGGTAAGAGGAACAGATGACAAAAGTCACAACTGGCAGGCTAAGGGTTATCTACAGTATTTCAGAGTATCATAATGAGATCAGAAACAGGCTTTCAAGTGCCCTTCAACAAAAAAGTAGGGAAAAAGTAGGGATAAAAATTTGGAAAAAGTAGTGAAAAAGTAGGGATTATCGGTGTAAAAAAGTAGGGATAGTAGGGCTTTTCCAAGTACAAAAATTATCACAATCATTTGTTAGATATACGAAATTTAACACTAAATAAGCAGGACAAGAGCTGTGATAATAGTACTGGCTAAACAGAGACTTTTTTGGTTAAAAATTAAATTTTATTATGTTTTAGTGGTGGACTCCCTGAAGAAAAATAAGATTGATTTCTAAAATCCAAGCGAGCGAGGAAAAATTCTGGATTCTTATGCGTAAATGACATTTTATAGTGAGAAAGTAGGGATAGTAGGGCATTTTCAAGAAAAAGTAGGGAAAAGTAGGAGCAAATCAAAAAAGTAGGGAAAAGTAGGAAAAATAGGAAAAGTAGGGCCCACTTGAAAGCCTGCAGAAAGTATAAGCTATAGAACAAGAATTACACCAAGCGGCATTAACCTTTAACCCTTTGTCCACTGGAACCCCCAAAACAGATACTTTTGAGCTAAAAGTGAATAACCAGATAAAATGCCACAGAAGAACTCATCATCATGCCCCTATGTTACAACCAGTCAAGTTTGGTTTATATCTTTCCTTGCTAGCAGTGATTTTTGTTGATAACTTTTACAAATAGTTTGGACCCACTCAGATCAGGACCGACAGAAAGTCTGTCCTGACCTGGATCCAAACCATATGACAAATTGATTGTATATTCCTGAAAGAATTTGTTGAAAACGTCAGCTCTGAAAAAAGTCAGCAGATGACAAAAACACTTAAAAACTATCCAGCATGCTAGCAGTTTTCATAACATTCTTTCAAGATCACTATCAGAGTATTTGCAAAGGTTATAAGCAGATGACAAAAGTTGGGACTAGCAGGTTATAATAAGACCAAACTCTGTTCTGGACCTGCTTCACAAAAATACTGATTGTATATTGACACTCAGAAAAATAAAATTAAATCAAATGTGCACAAAATAGAAAGTACACATCTTAAATGTGTAATCAATCATTATGCAAAGTTTGAATATAAAGTAATAAAAACTGTTGGAGTTACAGATTACACAAACCTGACACCCCCTCAGCATTTCGGATGTTTAAAATGTCTAAGCTCAACACTAATATTTATCAAATGTGCACAAAATAGAAGGTGAACACTGTGTAAAAACCTTTATGCAAAGTTTGAATATAAAGGAATCAAAACTGTTAGAGTTACAGATTACGCAAACAAGACACCATCTAAGCATTTCTAATGGATAAAAATGTCTAAGTTCAACACCCCAAAAAATGATAAAATATTCATAAAATGTGGACAAAATAGTAGTTAAGCACCACATCTTCAATGTGTAAAAAATCATTATACAACATTTGAATATAAGGAATGAAAAACTTTTGAGGCTATGGATTACACCAACTAGACAACCAAAAAGTGTGGTGGACGGACAGACGGAGTGGAACCACTAATAGACCTGCATTTCGCCGAAGCGACGCTGGTAATAACTAACCTTTAGCTCACAACTGATTATTTTGTCCTGAAAATCTTTCCTGCTTTTTAAGTCTGCTGCAAATATATTCAAGTGCACTTCGGACAAGATTTTTTTCATGGAAGCAAACAATATGAACCTTGATCAGACTGCTCCAACTCTGGGTATATTGTTTGCAATATATATGCTAACTAAGAACTTAGGCAGATACGAGGAGCAGACAACTAAAGTAAGCAGTCACTGGCAGGCTAAGAGTTAATACTATTTATGGGATAACTGTATTCAAATTTTTATTTGGGGAGGTATATCTTCTCATATACGGTCGGAAATTTAGTTTTACGGTGACGCGCGAGTGGAGCTGTAAAACGTGATGTCCGACCGTATATCTGACAATATACCTCCCCAAATGAAAATTTTAAATATGGTAATCCCCATTCTAATGCAATTCTGCAGTTTTGTCTTAAATTGGAGCATTGCAGGCCACAAAAAGCAGCTGGTCACCCAATGATATGTGACGTAATTAATGAGCTGAAACTATTTCCGTCAATATATCGCAGGATATACTGTCTCAAAATTTTGACGTTATCCAATCAGACGTCGCATTACAAAATCAAGTGCATTAGAATGGCATTTGACTGAACACAGAAAATAACCTAGTTAAAATTGATGGGAGAGTTATCACAACAAGGGTATGGATCTTTCCAAAATATTTTGATTTTGAAGGAATATTAGAGGGGTTTTTTAACTATAAAGCGCAAATCAAGTAAGCAGCAGATGACAAGTTTTGATATATCTTCTTTGATCTTCGGGAAAATAAGACTAGATTGTTCATCTAAATCATTTGCCAGCAGATGATTCACATGAAAAAACAAGTCTTATTTAAGTTTCTTTAACCCTTTGTACTCCTAAATGCTTAGGCCAGAATTTTTATATTTAGGGGATAACTGTATTCAAAATGTTCCGTAAAACTAAATTTCCGACCGTATATCCGACGATATACCTACCCAAATGAATATTTTGAATGTGGTTATCCCTATTCTAATGCACTTCTGCAGTAACATCTCAAATTAAAGCGTTACAAGCTGCATAAAGCCGCACGTCTTCCAACAAAATGTGACGTAATTAATGACGTCAAACTGTTTCCAACAGTATATCGCAGGATATACTGTCGCAAATTTTGGACGTTATCCAATCAAACCTCACATTACAAAAGCAAGTGCATTAGAATAGTAGATTTATGGGAACCTTTTTTTCAGATTTAAGGTTGCGGGGACAAAGAAAAAAAAGCTCTGAAAATGACCAATTGACTGGTCATTTTCAGAGCTTTTTTTTATATCTCCAGAAAAAACAGTAAAACTAGTAAGGTAAACCAACAATCTGTATTAAATCTTTAAATATTTCATCATTTTCCTAAAAATCTGGACAGGACAATCACTTTTAACAGTATCACCCTCAAAAATACATAGACAGAACCTCAAAAAAATATTACGAAACAAATAACATTTAGAGTCGGCGGGTAAAATAAGAAAATAATTTAAGATTTTTTTTCTACTTTCCAGATAATTACAGTAGGAGGGTTTGTAAATCAACTAATAAAAAAATTGTGGCCTTAGTTTGGCAAACAGAGAAAACCCAGATGAAATTCTGCGTAAGGCATTTCATCAGAGTCTACACTATTTACTAAGACAAAAACAATCTTCAGGATAAACAATACAATGTTTATTTAGAAATTATAATCTTAGACCCTCTGATATATAATGGACCATCCCAAGTTTATTGTAACAAACCAGAAGAATCCATTAGTGCATGAAGGGATAAAAAATTTGAAAATGTCACCTGCTGCAAATTTTAGGTGGTGATGTAAGGGTCAAAAAGGGAGACTGGTATCTCGGGAAACCTATTCAATTTATCACAGAAATATATTTTTGTTGAGGCTTGGATACTATGTACCCCTCCTTAAAAATACCAGTCCAAATTATAGAATTTAGTAGCAACACAACACCCAGTACACTTACTCCTTTCCTTGCACCATTTTACGAGCATGCCTTTCAAAGACAAAACACAGTATAAGAGTCTAAACAAAATTTTTGAGCATAAAAATGTAAATATTTTCTTACCCATCAGTTTTAACATATGTTTTGGGCGCTCAAAAGAACCGTCTCATTGAGACGGTTCTTTTGAGTACCCACAACATATGTTTTGGTTGAGAAATAAGAAATTTAATTTTTAGGTTTAGATAAAAAAAATTGAGCGTAAAAGTGTAAATATTTTCTTACCAATCAGTTTTAACATATTTTTTGGGCACTCAAAAGAACCGTCTCATTGAGACGGTTCTTTTGAGTACCCACAACATATTTTTGATTGAGAAATAAGAAATTTAATTTTTTGGTATGCACTCTTAACTAAAGGCCTGAGTCAGTACAATACATCTGTTGAGGCCTAAGAAAAAAAGTCTTGTTTCCCATTTCGGCCTCATTTTGGAATAGTTCAATTTAAAAACAATCTTTTGTTCTTAAATGACTCTTTTAAAGAAAACAACTCACAATTTGGGTTTTTAATATATAGAGGATATTCTAATTTTTGGAATGAATATGTCATTTATTTCATTGACTGAAGCAAAAAATGCATATTTTATTCTTTTGAGTACCCACAACATCTGTTTTGTGGAGAAATAAGAAATTTAATTTTTTGGTATGCACTCTTAACTAAAGGCCTGAGTCAGTACAATACATCTGTTGAGGCCTAAGAAAAAAAGTCTTGTTTCCCATTTCGGCCTCATTTTGGAATAGTTCAATTTAAAAACAATCTTTTGTTCTTAAATGACTCTTTTAAAGAAAACAACTCACAATTTGGGTTTTTAATATATAGAGGATATTCTAATTTTTGGAATGAATATGTCATTTATTTCATTGACTGAAGCAAAAAATGCATATTTTATTCTTTTGAGTACCCACAACATCTGTTTTGTGGAGAAATAAGAAATTTAATTTTTTGGTATGCACTCTTAACTAAAGGCCTGAGTCAGTACAATACATCTGTTGAGGCCTAAGAAAAAAAGTCTTGTTTCCCATTTCGGCCTCATTTTGGAATAGTTCAATTTAAAAACAATCTTTTGTTCTTAAATGACTCTTTTAAAGAAAACAACTCACAATTTGGGTTTTTAATATATAGAGGATATTCTAATTTTTGGAATGAATATGTCATTTATTTCATTGACTGAAGCAAAAAATGCATATTTCATGAGTGGTGAAGCGACTTATGAAATATACTTTTTCTCGCTTCATGAGATGAAATAAATGGCATATTCATGACAAAAATTTGAATTTTCTTTTTAATATATCCAATTATAAGCGTGACAGATTTTTTTGGCATTAAATGACGTCATACAACTTCTCACATTACGTCATTTTAATGATGACGTTGCATAATGTGTTATGTCGGCCAAAACTGAAACCACAGGAACAGGAGTAGAGAAAATGCAAATTTCAGCAAATCCTGACAATTTAATTACCAAAATTTGAATACCCACACTATGTGTTTTTGTCCAATAATAAGAAAGTTATAAGCATTTGTAAATCTGAAGTGGGCTCGAGGAAGTCAATGGAGAAAGCAGAGAACATCCAATTTCACCCGTGAAATACAACTTATATTTTCACAGCTGTGAAATATAACTTTTTATTTATATTTTCATGGCTGTGAATTTTTTCAAATATACATTATATTAAAAAATATTTTTCCTGTATTTCATTTCTTTGTATATAATAAATTTATCATATTACGTAGCCGGAGTGTAATAAATATATATCCTTATAATTGTAACTTGTTCTGGCGTACAGTATCATGTCGGAGTGGATTAGCTCATATCCTCCGGTCACATGAGACAAAACGCCTTGAGGGTGATCTGATGATATGGGCTAATCCACGAGACATGATACTGTACACCAGGTCAAGTTACTATTATAACAACATGCTTATTATTTACCTTTTTTCTAACATTATTCTGATTTTATAAATTATTTGGCCTTTGAATTCAGAAAAATTGCGGGAACCCTTGCCTTTACATTTTGTTTCTTGACGTCAGGTCATCATGGTTTGTCTCTGGTTCCATGCTTGAAATTAACTTTACATAACATCGCAGTGAAAACAGGTAACTGACGTTAGCCATTTTTTAAAGGATAGTGATATTGGAATCAGAAAACCTCAGTTCATTGATCCAGCTCTCTGTATCAGATAGCCAGAAAACAAACAGTTCAAAAGATGTATCATTTATAGGTATATAATAAAGCCATGTATCAAAATCAATAATACAGTTGAGTATCAAATATTTATTAATGTTAAGAAAATGACCCCATATAAAATGTTTCATATGTATAGCACAATCTGCCTTTTTCAACTAAATTTCAAAGTACAGTAAAACCTGTGTAAAACGGCCACTTGAAAATAGACAAAACAAAGATCTTAATGAGAAATGGTAGCTTAATGAAGGTCGAAAGTATTGCAGAATGCTCCTCTTGGAGCATTCTGCAATACTTTTGACCTGCATTAAGCAATAATTGGACTTGAACACCAATTTTGGTCTTTTTAAGAGTGATTTTACTGTAATTTATGACAAATAGAATCTAATATTTGTGCTCCTATATTATTAAATTTATTAAACTTGCTGCCTAAAATCAATATCAAAAATCAATTTTGTACATGATTGAACACCTACCCCGACTGGCCTGACTCTGGGACATTCATAAAATCTTTGTTCCTCATTTGAACCTCCTTTTGGATCTTCTTAGCCATACCAATAGATCCCTCTCTTGGTAATGATGGGGTCTGATCCATACTTCGCTGTCGAGACATTCTCTTATTGCTAACTGCAGGAAAAATACAGCAAAAATCTTGACAATTCAAACTAAGATAAATAGAGGATTAGTACACAAGTGATCATTTCATATGTATTATGTTACCTGTGGTCATAACATTATTTACAACATGACGTTATCCACTGATGAATAACAGTAATGTCATATGATAAATTTTGATAATAAAATCTCCTATAGTTCTAAGTACTTGCTAATTCAAATTAAATTTGAGACACATTGGATTCGGAGAATAGGGCATATTTATAACAAACCTTAACAATATCCTATCAAAACAAATGTCGCATTGAGTTTCTTTTAATCTCTCAAAACATGTTTTAATAGGAAATACTGAACATAACAATTTTACGGGTTACATAATATTTAATGACTAACTCCTTTTATTTCTAATTATCGATAATTTAAGTAAAAACTTTGGTGCTGTGGACTTTCATGTAACAAGATTTGACTGTAAATAGAGATTAATTATTTCAGCCAACTCATGATTTTGTTTGTTTTGATGCTTTTACGTCCCATTAACAATTTTTCAGTCATGTCAGGAAGGGCCTTCCTGGGTTGAACCAGTACTAAGCAGTGGATAGAGTGTCTTGCTCAAGGAAACAAGACTCGACGAATTTATATCCCCCGAAGAAGGGTTATTTGAGAGAAACATGTAAATCACAAAACATAAATCCCATTTATCTAACCCTTAGTTCACCTTCAGTATCATTCAGATCATAACAAACGCCTGTCAAGTATGTTTAGTGCTTAGTTTAATAAAAAATATACTTACATCTGCACAATTTCAATATCTGACCTTTAAACCCAACCCCAGAGGTCAAGGGTGTGTGTAAATTCAAAGTATTACCTTGCATGTAGGTCTACCCTTCTTCCACTTTAATTTGATATGCACATGACCACTTTTAGAAAAGGAAAAAGGACCTTTTGACCCCACCCCTGGGGTCATTGGTGTGTGTAATGACAACATATTTGCTTTCATGGTGCTCTGTGCTCAATTCCCTTTAATTTGATATGCAACATGACTACTTTCAGAAAAAGATATAGTTTTACCTTTTGACCCCACCCCTGGGTCAAGGGTGTGTCTGTGGGCAAAATATTTGCTACCATGTTGCTACCAGCCTCTTCAGCTTTAATTTGATACGTAACATGACTACTTTCCGAAAAAAGATAGTTTGACCTTTTGACCCCACCCCCTGGGTCGAGGGTGTGTCAGTGGGCAAAATATTTGCTACCATGTTGCTGCCAGCGTTATCAGCTTTAATTTGATATGCAACATGACCATATTCTGAAAAAATTTAATTTTGGCCTCGGCCCCACCCCTAAGACCACCCAATGGGCTCAGACCTAGGCCTTCAAACTGTAATCCCGTTTGATATGTTTCATATCTATTGCTGCTCTGCCTGCATGCAAAATTTCAGCAAAAAAATATTAACAATTGCCTTAGCTATTGCGAAATTTAACTATTTGACCTTTGACCCCTTAGGTGGGGTCAAAGGGGGTGGGGTAAAACTTTGACACTGCCATGCTTATCTACAGGCACTTGGCAATCATGGTCTATAGTGAGAAGTTATTAAATTTAATAGCTTTGATGAAATGTGAAGATCATCACACAAAAAAGCCAATATAGGTTTTGCCTTATAATTGCCTATACTAAAACAAGGGCAATAACTCAAGTGTTAAGGGGTGGGTTTTGACCAAACTTATAGGATATCGAGAGTCCATGGTACTAATCATTTGTACCAAGAATGAATCAAATCCAACCAATAGGTACTGAAATATGGTTCAAGACAGACAAAAAGTGTGGACGGACGGAATGGACGGACGACGCCAAAATTATATCCCTCCGACTTCGTCGGGGGATAACAAAACAGTAACTTAGCCGGTGATGAGTCTCAAACTAGTAACCCTAAGGCTATACCAACTGAGCCACTGCGCTCCGCTGCCAGCCCACAAGAAGGTATGTTTTTATCATGGTAACAAAAGGATTAAAGAATTAGATGTAAATGGAGGGACATCTGAGATTCTACCCTGGGATAGAAAATCTTATCTTACCCATTTTATCTTACCTAGGCTGTCACATGAGGGCTGTATATTGGTTGTATTGGAACTCATGCACCTGGTCGTCAAGTGACTCCATTGTTATATTAAAGTGACGTCATCATATCATGTGGCATCTCAGCCTATTCAGGAACTTCTGGGAGCATTTTTTAAACATAAAATGCAGTATTTGATGGTGAGCAAGAAAAAGAATCAATTATTCGTGTGAGGCTGGGATAGAAAAATCCGTCCCTCGCGATCACCGTTTGTCATCACTCGGCAAGCCTCTTGATTCCATAAGGTGATCCTCTCAGGACGGATTTTTCTATCCCACCCTCACACTCATCAGGGCTCCAGATAAGAGTGTGTATTGGAAAACTATTTTCTTTATTTCTCATCCAAAACATATGTTGTAGGTACTCAAAAGAACCATCTCAATGAGACGGTTCTTTTGAGCACCCAGAACACATGTTTGAATTGATGTGTAAGAAAATAATTACAATTTTACGCTCATAAAAATTTCTTTATCTGGACCTATGACTCATGTAAGATTCTTCTAATCTTACCTTGCCCTGTAGGTGGTGCAGGTGCTGGGAAAGATGGCGGCGGCCGGCTAGGGGCTGGTCTTGATGGTGGACGAGATACACGATTAGAGCGAGGCGCTCCATTACTCACAGCAGTTGGGGGTGTCCGTCTGGGCCCTGTTAATATACAAGTTAACCCTTAAAGCGCCAAGAACAAATGCATCTGAAAATGCCGTCTGCTGAAGTCGTCTGCTGCAAATAATTGCCTAACATAACTGACGAATTAAGTATAGAAGCAAACAGCGTGGTGCCAGAACAGACTGCTCCTACAGGAGCAGTCTGATCTGGGTCCACACTGTTTGTCATAGAGGCTTCCTAAACATTTCAGCAGACGAGAAAAGCAGACGACTTTTGTTGCGATTGGCGCACTAAGTGTCATCTGCTGACTTTTTTTCAAAATCAACTTTTTTTCAAAAAATCTTTTCGGGCACATAGAGTGTCAAATGGTTTGGGTCAAGATCAGGACTGACATTCTATTGGTCCTGTTCTGGCCCAAAGATTATCAGCAGAAGGCAATGGTAGCTACTAGCAAGAAAAAAGTTCTAATAAACCTGGTCTTTGACATAAATCATGCAAGGGTCAAATTGTGAAAAAAGGTGAAGTTATAGGCAAATATCGTAATACCAAGTGTTCTATCTAACTAGAATTCTGAGAATCGGATGTGTCATCTGCCAAAACAGAAGTCAAACAAGGCAAATTTGTCAAATTTATATCCCCAGTGAAGGGTTATTTTAGAGAAACTTATAAATCACAAAACATGAATCCCATTTCTCCAACTTTTAAGTTCACCTTGGGTATCATACAGATCAAAGTTAAAAGCCTATCAACTAGTTTTCAGTGTTTATTTCAATAAAAATTAACTTATCTGTACAATTTCAATATCTGACTTTGACCTGACCCAGAGGTCAGAAGTGTGTGTAAGGTGAAAATGGTTGTGTCTGTGTTAGTCTATACTTCTTTCCCCAATCCAACCCTAAGGTGTGTGTGTGGGGGGGGGGGGGGGGGGGGGGAGAGCTTCTCATGTGTTATGAAGGAAAAAAAACAACAGTTACCTACTCTCAACAGATTTAAAATAATATGTCTTAAGTGACTTATGCATTGAGAAACCTGATCAAGTTTCATTGTCTGTTGATTTTTTCCCAAATCATCTTTTTTTAAAAATTCTTTCAAGAATACTATCACTCTAACGGAGTGTCAAACACTTTAGATCTAGATCAGGCCCCAAGGTTATACAACTTTTTTCATGCTCAACTTAGCTGAGCATGAAATTTATCCTGCTCATAAATGATAAATTGCCATCAATTGTTGGCATTTTAACATTTATTAGCATGATAAATACAACATTAGAGGAACTTCGTTATTTGTCAGTATTTTGGTTTTTTATGAGCAGTTGAAATTTTGTGCTCAGTTGAATTGAGCACGAAAAAAGTTTTATAAACTCGGGGCTAGGCCCGACAAAATGTCGGGCCTGATATGGGTCCAAACTGTTTGCAAAGGTCATCAACAGATGACACTAGTAAACAAAGATTTAAGGAAGGTGTGGTTTGCAGAAAGATGGAATTCCATGTATATGTTGATGATTTTCATGTATCAGCGGGTGGAGGAAGACTATAACAATCCACCATGAGTGTCCATGTAGGCCCGAGGGGTAGTGATTTTAATCAGGGACGAGGCTTGCCAACCCCGAGGGTGAGATTTCTCTATCCTACAAGGACAGGCTCATGATGGGTTGTTTTTCTCCCACTTTTACAAGGGTTTATGTCAGAACATAAAAAGTAAAAACCAAACAAACGTGAATATTTTAAGTGTTTTTTAGTTGGGTATGACAATGGGTGTGAACTTGTTTGCACTTTGTTATTGACTGGAAAATTAGATTGGAGCATTAGTTAAGTTGCAAATTGCAAAATAAAATCCTGCTAGGCTCACTGTTCCATTAGCGCCACATTGCCATTATCATCACATGGTGCACATATTGTGAAGTCATTAACTTTATATGAGGTCAGTAAGTGACGCTCAACCTTGCTTGGTGCCTTTGAGTTACTTAGGCACAATATATTGGTAATTTTGAATACCTCTGTTTGGAAAAACAAAATCAAACTCTGCTCTGGACCTGCGTCGCTGGTGCATATCGGTGTGTGAACAGTCAATATGCAAAGTTCAAATATACAGGAATGAAATCAGATTACATCCAATTTACACAATGTAATCTACAGTAAGTGACTTAACAATTTCTAAGTTAAACACTCAAAAATATATTATCAAATGTGCATAAATATAGGGTGTACATGTTCAATGTGTGAACAATCCTAATAAAAAGTTTGAATATAAGGGAATGAAAACTGCTTGAGTTACAGATTACACAAACAATACACTACCTAAGCATTTCAGATGGAAAAAAAATGACTAAGTTCAACAGCTCTAAAAAAAAAGAAAATGTTTATCAAATTTGCACAAAAAGGACAGGCACATGTTCAATGTATGAACAATCATTATGCAAAGTTTGAATATTAAGGAATGAAAACTCTTGGAGTTACAGATAACAGAAACCATTTAAGCATTTCTAAGGAAAAAATGTCTAAAGGTCAAGACCCCTTAAAAATGAAAAAAATATTCATGAAATGTGCATAAAATAGGAGATGCACATCTTCAATGTGTGAACAATCATTATGCAAAGTTTTAATATAAAGTAATGAATACTGCTGGAGTTATAGATTACACAAACTAGGCACCACCTTAGCATTACGGATGGAAAAAATGTCTAAGTTCAACACCTGTCAAAAAAGTGGAAAAAAAAATGAAATGTACACAAAGTAGAAGGTGCAATCTTCAATGTGTGAACAATCATTATATTATAATTATAATTTTAGTGTCTTCACCACACATTATGCAAAATTTGAATATAAAGGAATGAATACTGTTGGAGTTACAGATTACACAAACTAGGCAACCCCTAAGTATTTTTGATGGACAAATTGTCTAAGTTCAACACCCGTCAAAAATTAGAAGAAAAAAAATGAAACATGCACAAAATGGGAGGTGCATATCTTGAATATGTGAACAATCATTATGTAAAGTATGAATATAAAGGAATGAATACTGTTGGAGTTTCAGATTACACAAACTAGGCAACCCCTCAGCATTTCTGATGGAAAAATTGTCTAAGTCCAACACCCGTCAAAAATTGAAAAAAAAATGAAACATGCACAAAATGGGAGGTGCATATCTTCAATATGTGAACAATCATTATATAAAATATGAATATAACGGAATAAATACTGTTGGAGTTACAGATTACACAAACTAGGCACCCCTAAGCATTTCGGATGAAAAAAAATGTCTAAGTTCAACACCCCTCAAAAATGAAAAAAACAATTATGAAACATGCACAAAATAGGAGGTGCACATCTTCAATATGTGAACAATCATTAGGCAATGTATGAATGAAAAGGAATGAAAACTTTTGGAGTTACAGATTACACAAACTTGGTATCCCTAAAGTGTTGCGGATGGACGGACGGACGGACCAACAAATTGGTAGTTAAGAGACTTGGAATTATGTGGTTAGAAAAAATATGGCGATGCGTGTTTTACGCGTCTCCAACAGCGGTCCATAATTCAGAGGCATGTTTTAAGTGTCCTCACGTAGCATGTGACATTGATTAAAACATTATTTTTATTATTTTTTCAAACATTATTATTTACTGTACAAAATAACAGAGTAAAAAGTTAAATATGAGAGGTGATTCACGAGTTTTGAAACAATTTTATTTTATCTATAAATTTCACATACAAAACAATTCATTGCAATAGGTGTTCAATTTGTGATCCATAGAGGTTGTAGATCAGTCTACATCGCTTAGGCCATGACTCCAGTGTCTTATTAATGAAGAGTTGCTCCAATTTTCTCCACTCGTCTCGCAATGCTCGTTTAAGGCCTGCCAAAGTGTAGATTTTCGCTTCTGCAAGCGTCGTTTAAGGATCCCCCAGATAGCAAAATCCATCGGGGCTGCATCTGGACTTTTGGGCATCCACTATCCACTCCTGATGTTTTGTTTTCGCATATACGCCAACGTCTGCTTTGACGTATGGCTCGAAGCACTGTCCTGGTGAAATACCATGTCCTTCATTTGGTCACCTGGAAACATTCTTGGTGCATCATGTTTAATGAATGGTTTCAAAACTTTGTCAATATAAAATTGCGAATTGACCTTGACACCTTTAGGGATGATCCGAATCTCGGTTTTGCCGTGGAAACTAACTCCAGTCCAAGCCATGAAACCTGGTGCAAACGAATCACGTTTAACAAATTTAAGTTTTGAAGGGTCATTATGCCCTTTACGGATGTAGCAGACTTGACGACGACCATAGCTGCCACCTAAGTAAAACATCGCCTCATCCGTCATCACAAAGTTTTTCCACTTGTCACAGTTCAAACGTTTATAAAGCTGCCATGAACGTTGACGTCGTTTTTCAATTTGTGCAGCATTTAGCTTGTGAACTTTGCACTTTTTTCGCAGTTTTGCTTGCAGTGTATTTTTAATAATCCTGTGAATGGTTGACTGAGATACCCCTAGTTGAGTTACCATTTCACGTTGTGTGGGTGGGTTAACCCTTTTAATCATAATGGCGACTTTACGAATAACTCCAGGTGTTGACTTTTGGGGTGTCCTTTTGTATGGCCCAATTTTTGCCTTTTTGCAACCAGTACCGCGAGTTTTACCTATTAAGTGCTTTACTTGATGAATTGTAGCTATAGAAATAAAATGTCCTTGACCTTTTAACTCTCGTTGAATATGCCTGTAGGACGTTTTCTTCTTTAAAAGGTATGTTATGATACCCTCCACTTCACTGTCAATTTTAGGTCTTCCCATTTTAGAATTTACACAAAAACTGACATGTATATGTAATACATACCTATATTGATAAATACCTGTGAACTTGGTGCTGTTGAACCGCTATGCTTGATTATAACGAGCGATTCAAAAGTGTTTCAAAACTCCTGAATCACCTCTCGTAGCTTTCCATTTCTCCAAAACTACGATAATTATAAGGAACTATTCTTGTCCAAGTTTTCTGTGGCTAATTTTCTGTGACCAATGATGGACGTCCAAATTCAGTTGGACACTGGTCCAAGGTGTCCAAACATTTCAAGTAACTTTATGTTAAGAGGCTTCCTAGTACCCCCTAGAGCCCAAAAATACACTAGAATTTTGGTTTAAGTGGCCATCCACTTAAACCCATTTTGCCAAATAAGGGTCAAATTGGCTCATAGACAGCCACGTAACTACCAATTCGTGAGAACAGACAGACTGACAGACAGACAGACGGAGTGGACCCACTACTAGACCTGCTTTTGCTAAAGCGACGCAGGTCTGTCACAGGAGTGAGAACAGCTTTCAACAAAATTCACTGAACATCTCAAATAGTGTTGCAGTGAATGCTGATTTTAAAGAAATTACATCAGAGGCTAAATCAAGAAAAACACCGAAATCAGCGGATCCGCTGAAGATTCTCACCACTGCCCGGCGGCAGGTAAAAAGAATATTTTACTCTGCCCATGAAGGAAAGCAGTCATGTGGTCGTGTAAGATAGAAATTTCCTACATTGGCTGACAGCCTATCTTACATGGGCAAAGGTGGTAGAAAACAAGTTCTACAGCACTTACTTGAATCCTTGGGTAAGCCACTTCCTATAGTCACAGTTAGGGTCTTTCCTGAGGGTTTTAAGATAGGCACATCACCCTGACCTCTCACAAACTTGATCATCCGCGATCCTCCACCTCCCCAACCTTCCTTCTTTACACCAAAGTCAAGGCTGAAATATGACAAGTCATAATCATTTGTTGACTGCAAACCAATAAAAGGGTACTTGAAGCCCCCCCCCCCCCCAAAAAAAAAAAAATGAAAATAAAAAAGATCATAAGTTTGTGCTATGTGTTTCCTTAAAACTGCTGGTCTGGACCCCACTTGAGATGCAGTTGGGTTCCAATTTCATCTCATGTGAGGTTCGTACCAGCAATTTTAAGGAAACATATAGCAAACTTGTATGTTTTATATTTGAGGGGGGGGGATCCCCCTATCCCTGTATATTGGTCATATATTTGTATGTTTGCAACATTTTAACCTTTTTGTAATATACAGGGTAAACACCGCACCATTGAAACATAAAGATAAAAGATACTTACTTATCTGAGAAACTTAGTCGTAGATCCTTGCCAGTTTTGTCCTTGTATCTTTTTGTTAATAATGTGAGAAACTCTGTCTTAAACACTGATTCCAGGACACTTGCATAGTCATTCTGTACATGTAGCACAAATATGTCATCTTGCATAGTACTGGAAAAAAGACAATACTATAATATGAAATAGGCACACTTAATGGGCAACCAACCAATTTGTTCTGAGAGGATTGCACAGTATACAGTATTCTTGAGAGTCTGTACTCATGTGAGTAAAAGTTGACTTTAAACCATACAATGAGTATAAGGAAATCACATTTAGCTGTAAAATAATCTTGCAAGCTATTTTGAAGGTGCCAGAGCCCTTGGAGTCCCCGTTGGATATAATAAGAGCTGTTCCTATACAATGGCATGACGATGCACGTGGCCGTTGGTGTTTGGCATAAAATACTATCACTTCGTGACCTAACGTTATAAGATTTGTGATGTCACATCATGGGGATCACACAGCTGCTTGCTTGAAAGGGCTATCATTAACGTTCAAGCTCTTGGTTTTCGAACAAAAAACCTCAGTCTTATGGCTAAAATATCACTAAAATGTCAACAAAACCGTTATCTTCGGGATTCAATTTTATTTTTTGCATTTTTTCATTATCTAAAATGACCAGGGCACATTTTTCAACAATAGAATAAGGCTTTACTTCTATCCAATCTGACTCCGTATAGATACAGGAACTCGGCAATAGAAAGAAAAACTTGCTTTCATACTGCAAATGAATAGAACTGAACCTCTAATCATAACAGCAACCAACTCTCGTTGATGAACCGCCTTAGGTGGCCAACAACTCGTTGGTTGGTTGCTATTTAAACTAAAAAGAACCTATAGTGAGTGTGAGGTAGAAAAGCTGTGATGTTTAAACAACGTTAGGACGTTTGAAAGTTTGATGTCATTTCGTTTGTAGAAATCCAGTATTATATGTTTTGGATGGAATCAGGTAAATTATGCAAGAATAGTCAGACATGCTTGTTTCATTTCATTTACACATGGCGGGTCACTGGAGAGATGTTCGCCAGAAAAAGTTATCATCATTAATTACTTCACATTTCATTGGATGACATGCAGCTTTATGTTGCTTGCAATGCTCCAATTTGAGACAAAACTGTAAAAGTGCATTACAATGGGAATAACCATATTCAAATATTTAAATTGGGGAGGTATATCGTCGTATATATGGTCAGAAATCACTTTTTTAGGCTCCTCTTTAGCGCCATCATAATACTAAATTTCCAAAGGTATATCCTACCTTCTAATGCACTTGCAAAATAACATCATAAAATTGCCACAGTATATCCAAACTCAATGTCATTATGTGGGGTCCCTTTTCATTGGCTGACAAATGGTTTTATACAGCTGGCAAACGGTTTTATGCAGCTGCTGGATGTAGGCAGATCATACTGCATTTCCTTGCCTTTTTGATGTTACTAGTTTATTAGAAGGGGTATAACCATATTCAAAATTGTCATTTGGGGAGGAATATTGGCGAATATACATTCGGACATACGTTTTATGGCTCTGCTGACCCATCACCGAGCAACGAAATTCCCTACCGTATATCCAACGATATACCTCCCAAAATGACAATTTTGAATACAGTTATCCCCTAAATATTCTTCCCCAGATGATAATTTTGACAACATTTATCTCCTTATTATAATTTCCATTAGAGATTATCATCCAGATAATTGGGATAAGTGGGTATAAGAAGTCTATTGGAGTTAATTTAAAGTGTAAAATTTTCATTCTTTTATCATCTCTAGACTGTTCTTTTGAGTACCCAAGGCTTCATCTACTTCTATGCTTTTTGTATGCCAGCAGGGAAGGCTCTGGTGAGACTGCACATTTAGGCAGGCTCATCTGAACTTTCCTTGCTCAACAATGAATTAATTTACATAATCAACCTCCTAGAAAGTAACACCTGCTAAATCTACTATGCAGGCAGCTTGTCAGCTGCCAGGATGGGGGCCCACTGATGTGGATGATGCTCTTGCACCTTGATGATAATCAGAAACTTGACAAAGTTTCTTGTGTTCTGGCTCATATTATCTGATCAAGAACTATTTTCACTTACATGGAGCCTTCAAAGGTACAGATGAAGTGGGCTCAAGGAAATTATAATTTACCTGAAGGCTATAGACTCTATCTGTTCTAAGGGTATGCTTCTCTTCAAAACTTCTACATACTGGCCCTTCTGGGGACCCTTCTTGATCTAAAACAGCATCAAAATATTAAATTATTTAACTATATACAAAGCAACAAAATGTTGGAAATTATTAATCAAAAATAATATTCATCACATGTACCATGTATCAAAATCGAAAAACCACTATTGGTTTTACTTATTTAGTAACATTATGTTATGGATCTGCAGAATTTTGCCCCTGCACCTGCACGTTAATCAAAAATCCGATTATGATATGATATGATGATATAACATTATGTAATAATGACATCCATAACAATGTGCAAACAGGGATAGAGTACTCATACTCGTACTAATACTTACTCAAGTACTTTTTTTCAGTACTTAGCTGTGCTCTGTACTTAGCGAAATTCATGAGTACATGTACTCGTACTTACTTAAGTACTGTTACAAAAAACCCTGTACTCATGAGTACACTACGAGTACTACTGAGTACTTTTTTAGATTTCAATCAGATAGGAAATATAAGATAATTGTTTCTCAGGCCCTCCCTCATCTGTTTCAAATGCCCCTCATCTGTCTTTTTTCAGACTTGAAAAAGTGGCCTCATCTGTGTTTTGGGAAATAAAGAATATAAATAAAAACCTGCCAGCCTCATCTGTTTTTCATAAAAGATGCCTGAGAGACACTTGTTTATTTTTTAACTATATCCTAATATTTGGAAAGAGTGTAGTTTACCTATCAAGCTTTATAGGTTAGTGTGGGCACATTGACTTCTTTATTTATAATGAGCTCGATGAAAGGCCTAATGATGCATATAATTGGCCAGGAGCAACACTATTTTGGATTACTACAATGAATTTTGATTGATACATTGTTGTATTTATCAGACTACTGCAAGACAAGACATTGTATTTACCCCAAATATTGGGACAGATATATACCTGAGCAAACAGTGCACACCCAGATCAGGAGCGGTCTGATAATGGTCTATACTGTTTGACATTTGATTTGCATTCTGACATGTATGCATTGATGAAACATGCTGATCACTTTTTCGGACAATTATGTCAATAATTTTTGGTGTCCAAATATTTATGAATAAAATTATCAGGAATAATATAATCCTTAAAACAGCACAGAACAGTTCTCAAGCTCATCACATAAAGCGCTAAAATCAAAATCTAGAAGACAAACACTGTAGATTCAGATGAGGCGGCTCATTATGAGCCATCACATCTAGATCTGCAGAATCAGCTATTGTTTTATTTAGTGCTTAAATGGTTAATAACTTGTATCGGGTTTTATCTATTGAATCTTAGATGTCACTACTATGTATGTGCTTGTAATTATTATAAATATCTGCAGCCTGTTTAGTTATTAAATTTGGCTTTTGTCTTAAATTTTCATTGCATACTTTATAGTACTCATAGTAATCAAAACTTTTATATTACATTTAACATAATGAGCACACTCAAGATCTAGATCAGCTGCCTTCTATAAAGTCAATTGATCAGGATCCACACTTTTTTCATCAATACTAAGTATCCATATTAACAATGACTGAAAAACAATGTTTTATAAACTGTAAGCAACCCATAAAATACACAGTGCATACTTATAAAGAACATGTTTGCTTATTAGATCAAATACAGTTATCATAGTTCCAGTCATTTAGGTCTAAGGAGCAATTTTAGAATATGTCTGCCACTTTATCTGATTCATGCTTTCAGTAACTATAACGAATATAATGGCTTATAGTTTCTACCCTGTTTCTACCATTATATTATCTATACTTAACCAAAACATTTGGACCGGGCCGCAAAGCGCAGTTGGTAACGTGTCTGACTACATATGCCCATCTGACTGCAGATCCAGGGGTTGCAAGTTTGATCCCGGCCCGGTCCCATACTTTCATGGAGATCGATCATGAAATAATATCTATGGTCTTCCTCCCTTCCACTGATTCATTCAAGAAGGGTTGTTGTCAGTTACAAGCAAAATTATGTGCATGAATAACTGCTAAAGGTGGATGTTTAGTAAATACCTTTTCCATTCCTATCAAGTATAGATTTTTTCCTGTCAGCAGCAAATCTCTCTTCGTAATCTGAAATGTGTGAAAGACTGATAAGGCAATACCAAAAACAATGGTAGTCGGTTATGGTGTTTTAGGTATAGTTAGACCTCTCTATAAAGAATTAAAATACTGCAGCACCTATAACCTTGATTAATCTATTTTTACTCTTGCTGCACAAATAATACAACTTCAATAAACCTCCCTGGCAGAAATAGATTTGAAAATAAATCAAAATCAAATTTGAATATAGTACAGCAAGAACATGGCCAGAGACTCTTGAATATTTTATAGGACCAATCTCTCTGTCAAACTGATTCAATGTCATAGTCAAAAATTCTTAAATCAAAAATTCTTTAATCCATTGAAAACTATATCACTTATCTGCTAGTTTTGCAAACAGTGAAGACTCAGATGAAAATTAATGCCACAAAATGCATAATATCATCAGGGTCTGCACTGTTTGCTTAGACAAAATAGATCTTAAGAGAAAGAAGTACAATATATTTTAGAAATGATTACCTTTGACCATGAACTATCCTGCCTTAAGTGTATTAAACTTTATGGAAAATTCCATTGGCCAGAAAAGGGTTATGACAAGAGATTAAATCATTGGAAAATAAGAGGGAGCTCACAAACTCAGATACATTTTATGTGTTAAATCTTTTAATCGCAAATTACCAATATCCCAATTACAACATATGTCTGTCAAACGGTGAAGGACCCGATACAAACAATTAAAGCATAAAATTGCATTATTTCTTATCCATCAGTGTAAACATTTGTAACCATCTTGCTCATTGAGTCAGTTGTTTCAAGTACCTATAATTAATGTGATTTGATTGAGAGTAAGAATTTTGTTTTATTATTATGCAATCTTATCTGTCGGCTACATCCTCTTATGGAATATCAGTTTGTTAAACTCTGTCTATGGACAAAAAATCTCATATTTAATTCAGTCTCACAGGACTTTAGTTAAGAAAGCGTAACAAAAAATTATTTTTCTTATTTCTCAACCAAATTATATGTTGTGGGTACTCAAAAGAACCGTCTCAATGAGACGGTTCTTTTGAGCACCCAAAACATATGTTTAAACTGATGGGTAAGAAAATATTGACAATTTTACGCTGAATTTTTTTGCTTATCTAAACCTATGGTCTCACCTTAAACCTTCTGTCAAATTTGTTGACTGTATGGGCAAACTCTATCCTTTCTCTTTTGCCAACCAGCGCTCTCAATGCTGGGTTATCATCCATGCCGATGTAGTCACCAACAAAATTTCTGTTGATACTGTACCGTTTCCTCTCCTTCCTGTTCAACAATATGTCAGATGCTGCAAGTAAATAAAACAAACCTCTTTTCATGTAAAGCATTACAGCCCTCCAAGATGACACGGGTCACTAGCCAAGCATACAGATGGTTGCAGTACCTTCAATTATGATCAGCAGGAAAACAAGAGCATTACTAGCTGGCTTAAAATAGTGCACTGTGCACATAACTTTTACCAAGAGATTAATACATGGCCACCACTGTGTTACCAGGCATATTGGCCCGGTGTCTCCGTATCTGCCTGAGGGCAAATACTGAATGCCAAGCCAATATGCCTGGTAAGGTGGTGGGGCCACGTTAAAACTTTTTATTACATCTTTACGCATGGGTCTTAACATCGCTGCGATGTGAATGACGTCATTTATGACCCTAAGGGTGCACACGAGGGCCTTTATGGGTGCAGGCTGGGCCAGTATGGGTTCATGCGAGGGCTGATATGGGTTCACGTGAGCTGGCTGTTATGGGTTTGGAATCACGAGCCATATAAGCCCGGGTAACTAAGCATTTTGGTACTATTTTTAGTTAAACATGTAATATATGGGAGCAAAGTGGCTCAGTGGTAGAGTGCTTGACTGGAGACCGAGGGGCCGTGGGTTCAAGCCTCACCGGCGTCACTGCCTTGTGTCCTTGAGCAAGAACATTAATCCTAGCTTAGTACTAGTTCAACCCAGCAACACCCGTCCCTTTATAATTGAAAGATTGTTGATGGGATGTAAAGAATCAAATAAAAAAAACAACAAAAAAACATGTAATATATAGAGGATATTCAAATTTTTGGAATGAATATGGCATTTATTTCATCGAGTGAAGTGAAAAATGCATATTTCATGAGTGGCGAAGCCACGAATTAAATATACATTTTCTCGCTTCACGAGATGAAATAAATGGCAAATTCATTCCAAAAAGTTGAATTTTCTTTTTGTTATATACACTTTTAAGCGTGACAGATTTTTTGTGCACTAAATGATGTCATACACGTTCGCACATTACATCATTTTAATGATGACGTTGCATAATGTTCAATGTCGGCAAAAATGAAACCCATAGGAGCAGGAGTAGAGAAAAAGAAAATTTCAGCAAATCCCGACACATTTATTACCAAAATATTTCTTGCGATCTAACTAAGAAAATGAATACCCACACTTTGTATTTTTGTCTACTAATATGAAAGTTACAGGCGTTTGAAATTCTGAAGTGGGCTCAAGAAAGTCAATGGAGAAAGCAGAGGACATCCAATTTCACCCGTGAAATACAACTTATATTTTCACTGCAGTGAAAATACAGCTTTTCATATTTTCACGGCTGTGAAATACAGCTTTTTTAAAATATGCATTATATTTAATACATATTTTCTTGTATTTCATTACTTTGTATATAATAAAACATTCTATACCCTCTTTTGAAAACAGTGTAGATACAGATCAGCAGGCTTCTAAATCCATATTAGTGATGAAATTGCATTACTTCATTAACTGTAAATAATCAGTTCACATAGCGTCAACATATATTCTTGCATAAGAATTTGTTACGCAAAGCTGTTTGAAGCCGCAAAAATCCATGTTCAAATCATGAGATTCACGTGCTGTTTGAACATGGCTTTGTACTTGACAAAGCCTATCTGGGCCCTGATTTGTTTGCATGACGTTACACAGAAAAGCATTGCGGCCTTGACTGATCATTTCGCTGATACTTTTATTTGCGAAAACGTTGAGCCCGTCTATGACATTGTAGGCAACATATGATGTTCGTAAGTTTGACGCTGACGCCATTTTGTTTAGAGAAATCCAGAGTAAGAAAAGGGAATTTTAATGTTTAAGTGACGTTTTAAGTGCGGTTGTAGGTTGAAATCAGGTAAAATATGCAAGAATAGTGATCACACACATTTGTTTTATTGCATTAACACTTGCCGGGTCCCTCGGACGATGTTTGAAACTCGGCCTAACAGCCTCATGTTCACACAGCTTCCTCGGGACCCAGCAAATGTTAATGCATGAAAAAACATGTGTGATCCCTATAATAAAGTACCAAGTCAAAATTTATATAATGTGCATTTATCAGGTTAATAACCATATTAAATTTTGTCAGCAAACAAGATTTTGATACTTCAGTCATATCAGCAAGAAGCAATAGCTCAGACAAGCTTGTCTGCCCAGTTTCACTCAATGAGATGGTTCTTTTGACCATCCACAACAAATGTTAAAACTGATTGATAAAACAATATTTACAATTTGACACTCAAATGTTAGTGTTGTTTTCTCAGACCAATGAAATGGCTACTGACCTTCTTCCTTTTGTTTGAGATACTGTTCCCTTGCGTGATGTTTTCTCCAAGCTTTCTGTATCAGTCTGGCATAACCATCAAACTTTCTCTCTCGCATTTCTTCCAACAAAAATAGCTACAATACAAGCAAAAACATATGTAGAATCAGTCTATATACCCTGTTTGCAATTAAAAGTGGGCCATCATCAGCTCAAAAGCAAAATGACCATTAGCAAAATGCAATTGAAATGGCATTTTGCTTGCGGCCCACTTTTACAATACAAACAAATATATCAGCAGTATCAGTCTATATATGGGCAATTCCATGATATAAAAGTTCTTATCACATATACATTAATCATATAATTAATCTTCATATAGGGATTAAACATGGTCTTTTATGCAATAACACCTGCTGGACCCCAAGGGTGGTGTTGAAACCTGATCCTGGAAAGAATTGTTGGCATTTTAACATTCATGAGCAGGATAGTAGGGTTGAGCAAGAACTTTTTAATAACCTAGAGACCTGGATATACCCTGTTTTGAAAACAGTTTAGATCTAGATCGGCTGGTTTCTGATCCATATCATTTCAATAACTGGATTCTTGCAAACCAATTTGAGCCACAACATGAGATTTCAAACAATGTGGTATGTGCGACCAGCAAAGCCTCAGATTAGCCTGCGCATAGCCCAGTCTGATCAGAGCCTTTGCTAGTTGCTTGAATATTCTATGAGTGTTAAGCTACTGACTGAACAATATTTGGAGTTTCTAAGTTTAAAAGAAGGCTGCACAGGCTCGTCTGAGTCTATACTTGTCAAAATGCCACATTGTTGGAAATCACATGTTGCGGCTCATTAGATAAAACCGGGGAGGAGTGTTGTAGAGTAACCTACTACTATACTTACAGATTCGGGGTTTTTGATAAAGACTTTGGTTTTTCCGAGCTGATACTGGTCTCTGTCCATATTGACTGAGGACATTAAATGGTGGACCCCTTTAGTGACCTCACCCCGCCATGCCGGCCAGGTTTCTGGGGTTAAGATTGCATATCTGGAAATATACGTAATTAAACTATTTAACCTCAAGATCCAGACAACTTCCTCCTTACTAATAACTCATCCTACAATTTGGTATGTCCATTTTGGCCAGCTCATAAGATTTTGGCACTTATTGCATTCTTTAAACCTATTCATTCTGGATACAAGTAACGGGGTCCATACAGGCAAGTTTGAGTAAAATTCAAGGACTTTTCAAGGACTTCTAAAGACTATCCTACAGTTTTCAAGGACTAAAAGTTTATGAAAAATCCTGATTAAAGCGTTAAAATTCTACTTCAGAAATGCTAGACTGAGATAATGGAGAAATTAGTACTAGAAAATTAGTATAAAATTGTTGTGCCTCTATTTGGTGCAGCAAATGCTGCACCAAATAAAGGCACAACAGTTTTATTCTGGTTTAGATGTCTATCATCAGTATTAATTCCTACAGAAAATAGAAGAATTCAAGGACTTTTCAAGGCTTTTGCATGATTTTCCAGTACTTTTCAAGGCATATTTAATTTTCAAGGACTTTTCAAGCCCTCTTTTCAAGCCTGTGCGAACCCTGGGTAAACAGGAACTTTGGGAAACATTGAAGACCCAGATGAAATGCTGGACAAGGCGGCAATTCATCAGAGTCTGTATTATTTGCTAAGACAAAAACAATCTTCTGGGACAGATAAACATCACTTTTTAAAACTTGTTGACTGACAACCCCTTAAAATACAAAATGGGTAATTCCATACTTATTGTATCAAAATGTTATGGTATATGGTATATTCAATCAAAAGAAATATTGCACCACTGGAATGGCTGAAGATCAGAAGTTGCTATTATAAATACTTAAAGTATGTTTTGAGAATTTAGTTTTAAAATTACAAACTTACATAGACTGATTTTACTGAATTTAAAATGTCCTTGTTAGACAGAACTTTTTACAAACTTTTATGATTTTTAAATGGGCATGAAACAGAAATCAGATTATCCCTATTTCCCAGAAGTTCTGTGGAAATCAAGCTCAAAATCTGATGTAACAGTTCCTTGGAAGCAAGTACCTCACAAAATAAGAAATGAACTACCGTAAAAACAATATACATATACCTTCTCATGAACTTGTTGAATTCCCTTCTAAAGGCAAACCCTGCTCTTCGCACTCGTATATTTTCCTTCAAGCCAAGATACTCAACTTGATGTTTCACTCTGCAACAAAGTTGTATCAATTATTTCAATCTTTCACAAACAAAACAAAGATGATTGATCTAATTAAGAAATGAGAAAAAAAATCTAAAAAAAATCCACAACTTGTACTTTGTTTCATTGATGAACCATGCACTAATCCAGAGTGAGGGAGGGGGGGGGGGGGGGGGGAGGGGGGTCGGGACCCCCCTGAAAATCATAAAAAGATAGGGTTTCTAAGCAATACTGGTCCAGATCCCCTGAAAAATCACAAAGCTACCAAGCCAGCATTCATGATGGGCCATCATTGGCCTGCCAGAGAAGTGCACCTCTCTCCTCATCAACTAAAAAAACGTTATCAGAGTTGGATCCCCTATGACAAAAGTTTCTGGATCCCTGCATGTGAACAAAATCATAATTATCACATTTTATTACATGTTTTACTAAAAACAGTAACAAAATGCTTAGTTGCCCGGGCTGATACTGCTTGTGATTCCAAACCCATAACAGCCTGCTCACCTGGACCCATATCAGTCCTTGTGTGAACCCATATCAGCCCCTGCATGCACCCATATCGGCCCTCACATGCAGCATCAGCATCATAAATGATGTCATTCATGTCGCCGTGATGTAAAGACCCACTCGTTAACATGTAATAAAAAGTTAAGAACATGGCCGCCACCCCATAACCAGGCATATCGGCCCGGCACTCCGGGCCGATATGCCTGGTTATGCTGCGGAGGCCATGTATTAATCTCTGAATAAATTGCAGTGTAATAGAAAATTTAATTTTAACCTTAATATTGCATAAAATCTGTGCTGCACACTTTTAACAGTCATATTTCAACAATGTATTAACAAGGTAATTCACATGCTGTTAATGCACAGATTAAATACACTCATTCCAGGCCACTAAATATACCACAGATGATCCTTTATTGCTATTATATATGGCTTGGCCCATGAACACCAATATTAATGAAAATGTCAAACCACATGTTGGCTGTGAAAAAGCATAAAATATAGTGCCATACTTTTCGTTAATTTATGTAAATTTATCGATATCTTATGGGCCTCAACACCAGAAAATCTGTCTTTGGAGGTTTGTGAACAACAAAGCCGCAGACCAGCCTGGGCAGATGAGTAGTCTGATCAGAGCCTTTATTTTTTGCTTACTGGAAAGTATCATGTCTAGACTTGCTTCGAGCGAAATTTCAATTTTCCAGCTAGTCTCTGTAGCTGAGCAGGCTAATTTGAACCTAACTTTGTTGAAAACCCCAAGACAGGTTTTCTCGCGTCAAGGCCTTTATAATATGAAGCTCTAACAGTTTCATAATTTATGCCTCATGGAACCTTCCTTGCTTAAACTTTCATCATGTCAGATTGGTCTCTCATTCATTCCATAGAGGATCTTACATGAGTGCTCATGTTTTATTGAATATATTAAACAAGCTAGGGAAAAGCGATAAAATGTGAGGCTTGCTGAGCATTTTATCGCTTTTTCGCAACGAGTTTAATAAATTCAATAAAACAGGAGCAGGAATGTTAGATTCTATTTATCACATGTCATTAAGATTGCTTAAAAATCAAAATTTTGGCGTGAAAACGTCAAGATTTTCCATCTTTTATGCAACGTTAAAATGGACTTCATTATGCTACGTTACTAAATCTGTAAACCACTAGTGGTTTATCAATTTTATTGCATGGCGTTATATCACTCCAAGACAACACATCATGTGATAAAAGGTGATCAGAATCATTTCAGTTGTTTGATATGGCTTTAACTCTTTCCTTGCTAGTGGAGACTTTTTGTTGTCTTCTGGTAAACTATGCAAACAGCATGAACCCAGATCAGGACCAAAAGAAAGTCCTTCCTGATCTAGATCCAAACCATTTGACAGTCTGATGGTGTTCCTGGAAGAATTTTTTGAAAAATTTAACTTTGAAAAAAACTCAGCATTTGACAGCAAAAGCATCAAAATTTACCAAGCATGCAAAGAGTTGATGATTTCAAACAATCCAGACCCTGTTGAGATGCTATATATTGCGGCATCTCATCTGGATCTTCACTGTTGCCTGATGTACCATGGGCTGCTAGGGTTTAATAAAACTCTAGGAATCACAATTTAAACCAATTTTCCTGCTCTAAATGAAATCACTTTCAAATATGGTTCAAACCCAGTACAGCCAAACTGTACATGACATTGGCCATGCTTGTAAAACAAACAAGCCGATCAATGAAAAATACACCAACCTGCTGTCTTCAAAATCTCTTGCTCTTTTGGTTTCATTAGGTTTGATGCATCTGATATAATGTGGTGTACATTTCATCAGTGTGTCTACCAGTTTGTTAGCCTGGGTCTGGAAAAAAAGTAGGAGCATATAAATAATGCAAAGAAGTCATATCAGCCGTGTGACAAAACCTGCCTTCAAGATTAATGTCCATGCTTACAATACAGGTTATATTGTCCACAGCAAGAGAAAACCAATCTATCAAAGGACGTCGCATCTGGGAGTGATATAACGCCATGCAACAAAATTGATAAACCACTAGTGGTATACAGAATTTGTAACGTTGCATAATGACGTCCATTATAACATTGCCTTAAAGATGGCAAATTTTTGACCTTTTTACACCAAAAATGTGATTTTTAATTAATTTTAATGTCATGTGATAAATAAAATCTAACACTCATGCTCCTGTATTATTGAATTATTAAACTTGTTGCGAAAAAGAGATAAAATGCTCTGCAAGTCTCCCATTTTATCTCTTCCCATCTTGTTTTATAAATTCAATAAAACATGAGCACTCATGTAAGATCCTCTATTTTTAGCTCATCTGAGCTCTTTGTTCTCAAAGGTTAACTTTTATGATCAGTCTTTGTCCATCTTGGTTAAACTTTTCTTCGAACGACATCTCTTAAACATCAGGCCCAAATTTGTCTGGTTGTGCCAATTCAGCAATCATTGCATGTTAAGACAAATACAGTAAAACCTGTGTAAAACGGCCAGTAAAAAATAGACAAAACAAAGACCTAAATGACAAATGTTAGTTTAATGAAGGTCGAAAGTATTGCAGAATGCTCCCCTTGGAGCATTCTGCAATACTTTTGACCTGCATTAAACGATAATTAGTCTTGAAAACCAATTTTCAGTCTTTTTGAGAGTGGCCATTTTACACAGGTTTTACTGTATTCCTCAAAAAGCCCTCTACCAAAATTGCTCTAACAGTTCTTCCAATGTCCTTAGCAATCTTGGCTTTTTTGCTCATTCACTGATTCAATCAAGTCCTAGTCTGCTATATACTCCTTTCTTATTATATTTTCTTTGCTTCAAAGAATCCATGTGTTTCTAGAGTCTATTGTAATAATACATCAACACTTGCACAATGCTAACCAAATGACATCAATTAACAGACAATTATTATATCTAAACTATGCACAATAAATTTAGAAACTGTTTCGTATGGATGAGCCCATCAACATCAGATCTCAAGTTTCATTTGCTGTCATGAAGATACAAGTGCCAATCATTTGACAAGAGTTTCCATTTAAAAAAATACAGAATTACCAAACGTAGCGGCCGTGCTTAAGTGACGTTAAATCTTAAGACTAGCGGGTAACATGGGTATTTCTGATCATTGGGGGAAGCCAAAACCATTTTCAAGCAATTGTTTGGTCACTGAAAACCAAAAATGCATAGCAAATGCTGCAATTTTCTGAACTTTCTCAGAGACATAAAGGACCAAGTTTTCACAATTTGACATTTTTATTAATGCTTTTATGTTATCGCCTTTAAAGGTCGTTTCTAGTCGGGTTTTCTTGAACCACATTAACAAATAAAAACAGCTTGATGTCTTCCAAAACATTCAGACAAATAATGTTAAATGAAACATCTTCACGGCTACAGAGCACAAGCCGAAAGATAAAATCTAACATCACCATTATCTTGCAAGTGTGTCGAACAATTTTTCAGTAACTTAAGGTTTTAATCAACCATAAGATGAGTTACATTGAAAGCCTATGATATCTAAATGTAAACTGATTCTCTGTTGAGTTGAAACACCAATTAAATCTGAAGTTTAATCAAATGATGACTACGTTTTGACGTCATTGATGGCAGTTGATTTTTTCAGCATGAAATCTCTATCACATCTGTCACACAACCAATAGTTTTTTAGGCATATGATGCATGAGGAAGATGAAAGACCACCAAACGAAAAATCACATGTTGGCATTACTTAAAACGGATGTGAATTTTGCTTCCTGACCTCTCCTGCAATTCTTGCTCTCAACAAATGCATATTTAAAGGATGGCGTCTGTAAATTCGTGATTTCATTTGCCTAAGATCCTGTTCTTGTCATTGCAATTGAAATTGTTCGATATTGCACAAAGATGAGCCCCAAAAAAAATGCGAAACATAAGATATTGCTTAACTTATTGTGCATAGTATATATTTGAGGTAAAATGGACACCTGCTATTTGAGTAAACAGTGAAGGTATCTGATGTAACCTTACCTTGATTTTGCTGCTTGCTGTTGTTGGTCTGCCGCGAGTCAGTTTTTCTAGATTGTCAGGAAATAAACCAGAGATGAATTCACTGAAACATAATTAACATCCTCTATAATAACATCTATCAAAACCAAATTCTTACCACACTAGCATCATGGGTCAAGATCAAGATTTTTAGCGTAAAATTCTAATTATTGCCTTACCCATCAATTTAAACATGTGTTTTTGGTGCTCATTGAGACATTTCTTTGAGTACCCTAATGTTTTGGTTGAGGAATAAGAAAAATGAATTTCAATTATGCACTCTTGTCTGGAGGTATTAGTCTTAACTCTGTACACTGCAAAATCCAGATATACTGACGGACTTTAATTACGCAACACTAACTTCCTCTTATATCTTCCAAAAGACTGTTGAATGTAAACTTCCTTTGCTTTGATAATGCCATCATGAGTTGGCTTCTTCAGCAAACACTTTAGTTTTAATTGTAAAACTAAACTGGACGACGTTATTTGCTTCGTATGAATTTAGCCATTTAAACATTCCTTAAGTAGAGGAGATTTTTAGCTATTGAATGTAAGGGTAAACCTAGATAAACGTCATATACGCAAATAAGCTGTATCGCAGACCTGCCAATCAACATGAGAGTGATTTCTCGATGGCTGACGAAGTCCATGATACAAATTTGATGCTTCTAGCGTTTCTTGATTTAAAGAAATATGGAATCTTTCATTCATAACATTTGGTCACATGAAACAGTTGACCCCTATCTCAAAAAGTTAACATTTTAATGCATTACGTTCATCTTAGTTGGACAAGTTTTCCAAGTTTTACTTACAAATGAATGTTCTTTAACACACATTAAAAGTATTTCCCTGCCTTCTTTTTCGAGACATAAATTAAAGTTTTTATCGAAGTGTTGCGTTTTTAAAGTCTGTCAGTATATATAGATTGGATCACCAGGCCCTGAGGTTATAAAACTTTTTTCATACTCAACTCAACTGAGCATAACATTTATCATGCTCATAGATGTAAAAATGCCAACAATTGTCGTCATTTTAACATTTATTAGCATGAAAAATAAAAAATCTGAGAGTTTGAATGCAAGAAAAGTCTTATTCTTTAGCATTTTAGTTTTTTATGAGCAGTTAAAAATTTGTGCTCAGTTGAGTTGAGCATGAAGAAAGTTTTATAACCTTGGGCCCTGGTTTCTAAGAAGCCAGCTTATTAGGATCAATAGTGTAATTTTTCTACTCTGCTTGTAAATACAGAGCAGTGCTTTTATAACACTATGTTTGGAGTCAATAGAAATGGACCATGCATGTTTTAATGTGACAGTATTTTGAAGGGAGCATTTCACAAAGGAATTATAGGAATATATCCATGAAATGGTCATTTTACTATAATTCCTTGTAAAATTCCAAGGTAAAAATAGTTGTGGACCCTAAAAATGACTGTGTGTTATATCCAAAATTGTGCTATAATGAGGTGTGTTATAAAGGGAATGCACTGTATATGCTAACCATTGAATAATGCACTACAAGTTAATTGGATTAAAACATTAGGAGGATGTAGTACATAGAGGATCCTACATGAGTGCTCATGTTTTATTGAATTTATTAAACAAGGAAAAGCGATAAAATGCAAGGCTTGTCAAGCATTTTATTGTTTTTTCGCAACTAGTTTAATAAATTTAATAATACAACAGGACGAATGTTAGATTCTTTTTATCACATGACATTAAAATCAATTAAAAATCACATTTTTGGCGTGAAAACGTCAAGATTTTGTCATCTTTTATGCAACGTTTTAATGACCGTAATTACGTAACGTTATGAAATCTGTAAACCACTAGTGGTTTATCAACTTTATTGCATGGCGTTATATCACTCCCAGACGTGACGTCATGTGATAATTAAAACTTACAACATGGGATGTAACCATTCTTTAAACTTAACTTAAATCTCTTATGAACCATAAGCTCATGAATGAGCCTTTGGCTCAGGTGAGCTAAAATACTTAAAGAAAGAACTTTGATGGCAGAATTACTGAAAAATGCTAATATATACCAGACTTTTACACTATGCTAGAACAAGCCCTAAACTATCAAACAGCCTAGCTTATGCCACCTCCCCCACCCTGGGACCCCCCAACATCCCAACCCACACCATCCCCTCAAAACAAATATTGCCTTAGAACTGGGGTTTCTTTGTTTACTTTACATAAAAATTTTCTTAGGACAAATATATTATGGCCATTACTTCTCCTAGTACGGCAAATGTTCTAAAATTTCAAACACTTTTCACTTTCTTGTCACAAATAAAATGTTGGTTATCAGAACTCAAATTACAAAATGCTTGTCAGGATTTCAAACAGGAAAGATCCTGATCAGACTGCTTCTTCAGAAGCAGTCTGATCTGAGTCTGCACTGTTTGTCTGCCTTTTTGGCAGGCACCTAGTGTTCTAAATCACCGGCGTCACTGTGTTGTGGTCTTTGAGCAAGACACATTTATCCTAGCTTAGTACTGGTTCAACCCAGGAAGACCCATCCCTGTTTAACTGAAAGATTGTTGATGGGACGTAAAGAATCACATCAAACAAAATAGTGTTCGAAATTTTAGAACATTTACCTTATCAATTTTTGCTTACTTTTAACTTGACTGCATTGGCTGTATAAGGTCAGTAGCAGTCTGATCTGGGTCTGCGCTGTTTGTCTATGCCTTTTTGGCAGGCAACTAGTGTTCAAAATTTTAGAACATTTACTGTAAGTATCAATAACTGCTTACTTTTCACTTGACTGCATGAGCTGTATAAGGTCAGTAAAGAGGACATCTCTGTTCCTCTCACAGAAACCGTTCACTTCATATGACACCTTGCCTGCATAGTGGTGAACAATAAAACCAATACTGGTACCGTTGTAATGTTCATGGCTGCCTACTGAACCCGTCAATTTCTGAAATATTGAAGAAAAAGAATATATGTGTGTTTTTAATCAGGGTTCATACAGGCGAGTTTGAGTGAAATTCATGTACTTTTCAAGGACTTCTAAAGACTATCCTACAGTTTTCAAGGACTAAAAGTTTATGAAAATCTTGATTTAAGTGTTAAAATTCTACTTCAGAAATGCTAGAATGAGATAATGGAGATATTAGTACTAGAAAATTAGTATAAAATTGTTGTGCCTTTATTTGGTGCAGCATTTGCTGCACCAAATAAAGGCACAACAGTTTTATTCTGATTTAGATTTCTATCAACAGTGTTAATTCCTACAACAAATAGAAGGATTCAAGGACTTTTTTAGGCCTTTGCATGATTTTCCAGTTCTTTTCAAGGCATATTTAATTTTCAAGAACTTTTCGAGAAAGCCCTCTAAATTCAAGTACTTTTCAAGCCTGTGTGAACACTGTTAATTTTAACTCTTTCCATGCTAGCAGTGACTTTTGTTGTATGCTGATAACCTTTGCAAACAGTTTGGACCCAGATCAGGACCAACAGAATGTCGGTCCTGATCTGGATCCAAACTGTTTGACACCCAGATGGTATTCCTTTAAATACAAAATTATTTGAAAAAGTTTATTTCGATAAATTATCAGAAGATGACAAAAAATCATGAAACAGTACCCAGTATGCAAAGAGTCAAATCCCCAATCATGACCTCAGCAGACAACAACCTTTTTATTTATTTATTTTCGGCAAAATTAAAGCTCAAAATTTCATATCAATCGTCTGCAAGCAGATAAAATGTCTGTCTGCGCTTATTTGGATTCTCAGTTGAAGCAACAAAATTTGAAACTGTGCCAGCAAAAGAGAATTATAACTATATTTTGGATATGCAATTTTAAGAAATTCATTTGTAATAACTTGTTGTCAGCTCTTCTTGAAAGTTTTGGCAAAGTGCACATTGAGCTTCCCATTAGGGCTGGCTAATCAAGGCCAAATACTAATCGATAATTGGTCCTTGAATTTCGATTAATAACTGGCCAGTAATTGCTCAAAATTAAAAGATTTGGTTTTGCCAGGTTTGGTTTGATTCTTAACCTCCCAATCAACAGCTATGATCTTGTCGAGACAGTCAGTTCACCTAACCACACTTTTTTCCTGGGCAAGGTAAACTTGAAAAAGGTCACGAAATGTTTTGACAATGCAACACATAGGAGTGTGTGTTCTATATTCAAAAGACTATAGGTTTTGATTAAAAGTTGGTACCTTTGCTCAAAACAAGTCTTCATCCACTCAGTTAGTAGAAAATTGACTTGAAAATTGGCTAAGTCAGAGTTTAAGCCAACAGTCGGACATTGTTGTTGAGTGACATTATACAAAAGGAAGTAAAGTATGCATGAAACAGACATATTTTTGTTAAAATAAGACCCCCACTTAATTATATAAAATAATTTTGCATTACACACTTTTATTTGGAGGCCTTAATCAATTAACCTCATAAAGACGCCTTTTAATACTTTTGCATACAGAGCACACTCAGATCAGGCAACTCTTGTAGGAGCTACCTGATCAGAGTCTACTCTGTTTGCTGAAGGAAACATGATTAGATTATGCTCCTACACTGGTGGACCTGACAAGTAATTTCTTTATTCTATGTACAGACGTGAAAGTTTACTTATTAATTATTCATAGTGGGTGGATCTTAGCATGAATATTCATGAAGAAAATGGTTAATCAATTACCTGGAGCAAGGTTTGATCAGCTCCCTCTGAGACTGCATGCATGGTTGCACACACATCGTCCAATATACACATAATACCAATGGGACTTTTTGATTCAATGAGATCACAGACTATCTTGTTATTGAAGTAATCTATTGGTGTCCACTTGATCCCTTCCTGGACATACTCTTCCTGAAAATAAAGAGAACCGGCAATATGATGTCAACCTTTGTCCTGCTGAACTGGGATTTATCCTTTTCTGGAAATACTGTAGAGCCAGATCAGCTGGCTTCTGAGGAAGCCAGCCAATCAGGGTCCACAGTTTTCCACCCTGCTTGTAAAGACATTTTCATTTGATGCTCTAGACTGATTCACCATAGCTATCAATACTGGTAAATAATTTGCTGACAAGAGAAAATAGTGCTAGGACTATTTTGTTTGCACATGATTTTCCTGTCTATGTAATTTGGTTCTGGTTGTATCTACTCATTCAGCTTTCAATGTTTGTTTGTGTTTAACACCCCACCAACAGCTTAGATAATATTGAGATGGGGCCACATCTCATCCAAGAAGCTGAGGATCAAACTCAGGACCCCTGGGTACAAGGTGAGTGATTTATCCATTACATCAGTTTTCAGTGTAAACAACTTAAGCCTATTTACCTGTTCAGCTTTTAATGTAAGTTCAATAAATATCTGTTGAAGTTTCTCGTTCACATAGTTTATACAAAATTGTTCAAATCCGTTCTTCTCAAATATTTCGAATCCGTATATATCCAGAATTCCAATATTTATCTCCTCATAGTCTTTTCTCATGGCTTTGTTCACTGACTGAAAAAGATAAAAACAGATCTCGAGGTTATCAAACTTTTTTCATGCTCAACTCAACTGAGCATGAAATTTCAACTTCTCATAACAACTAAAATACTGAAAATAAAGATTGTTCTTGCTTTAAAACTCTCCGATGCTGCATTCATCCTGCTCATAAATGGTAAAATGCCAACAATTGTTGGCATTTTAACATTTATGAGCAGGATAAAGTTCATGCTCAGTTGTGTTGAGCATGAAAAAAGTTTTATAACCTCATGGCGAGGCCTTTAGTTAAGAATGTGTCACAAAAAAATATTTTTCTTATTTCTCAACCAAAACATATGTTGTGGGTACTAAAAACCCACAGCACTTTGCCATGGACCAGACCACAGAGCACCAAGAGGACGGCTACCCCACTCAGACTTTTCAGTCACTTTCACCCCCGTTTTTTTTTAGTACCTCTGACTTTTCCATTCACTTAATGCATTTCACTTCAAACTCTCATAACTTTCTTATTTGTGAACGAAAACATCAAGTGTGCGTAATATATTTCTTAATTAGAATGTGACAAATATTTTGGTACCAAAATTATTTGGGGTTGCTAAGATTTTTGCATTTTCAGCACCTCCTTTTTTAGTGGGTGAGACATTGCATGTAGCCTATAAAAAGTATAAAACAAAAAATTTACTTTTTTCTGTAAATACCAAATATATTGCATCGAGTGTGTTGAAAACATCAGAATTTTCACTCCTGCTGCGTACTCGTGAAAATTCTGATGCTTTCAACACACTCAATGCAATATATTTGGTATTCACCTAAAAAAAGGAGTAAATATCCTCTATTTATTGCACTAGATAAAAACATTTAATACATCTTCATCTAGCATCCTATGGATTCTGTTTAGAAAGACATTTGCTGATGATTTTCTTTCATTTGGATTGGAAAATAGTGCTGTGCTTTCTTCCATATGGCAATACAACCATCCATCAAATAATATCCTTCAACCATTTGAAAAATGGGAATCTTTAAATGGATACTTTGGTAAACAGTGTAGACTCGGATGAATTGCCATATAACCATAATAATGCCTGTCAAGGAGCAACAAATGTTCTCACAGAATGCCAAATACTGCTTACCTAGATCAAAGTGCTCCATGAGTAGTATAGTCTGTTATGGATCATCAGAGTTTTATCAGTCCTATCTGCATGGGTGAAAGTTCAAAATTTCCAAAATCATGCAAGTGCTTAACCCATTTGTGCTGAATGGAATTCCTCTCTCTTTATCAATTGAACCAGTCCATTTCCAATTAAGGGATGTTGTGTGGTATTTTTCATTTTCATTCAAGTTCTAATAGAACATCCTGTAAGCAAACAGCGGAGACCTGATCAGACGCCGCATTCTGTGGCGTCTGATCTGGGTTTTCATTGTTTGTCTATGTCCCACATAAAGGACACTAGGCTTATATGGGTTAAGAAATTCCAATATTAAAAAAAGTTTATGGAATTTTTGTTTTTGTTTGATTTGATTCTTTAGGTCCCATCAACACTCTTTCAGTTATAAAGGAATGGGTCTTCCTGGGTTGAACCAGTACTAAGCTAGGATTAATGTTCTTGCTCATGCTCAAGGACACAATGCAGTGACGCCGGTGAGGCTCGAACCCGCGGCCCCTTGGCAGTTTACAGTATACCAAAAAGATATTAACAGATACAAGTTCAAATGGTCAATTGTCTTTCATTTACCCAAAATATGTCTACCATTACTATCAGCTTAATTCAGTAATTTGAGGCTGACTTTCTATGGAAAGTCGCCTCAAATTCCTGAATTCAGGAAGGATCCTGCAATTTTCACCCATGTACCTGTTTTCATTGCTAGTAATACACATAAAACTTACCTCGACTAGAAAATCAAAGACCCTAGAATAAAGGGCTTTTGCCAGGGCATCCTTGGTAAATTCAGCCTGTTCTACATTTAGAGTAACCTCTATTGTTTCTGTTTTACCTCCCCATTTACTGTCCATCTTACGACTAGTGAGTTTAGCTTGCAACAACTCTTTATTTATTCCTAGTAGAAACGCTGGGAATTCTAAAACTAAAAAAAATATGGCTAACAATTATTTTACTAACATTTGAGACAGCTCATCAGATACTGACACTTATAAAATATTTAGGACAATATTTGCCACAATAACCAAAAATTTGCATGTGCAATTTTCACTTTCCTGCCAATTGGTTATCTGCTTGATATTATCTTGGTAAAAGGAAGTCATGTATTTTGAACAGAGAAAGGTTACCACACCCGACGTTGATCTTAAGATGACATCAGATGTAAACAAGTGACATTACGTCAAACAAAATTACATCTAAAGCTTCTGTTTCACTTTCTTCTAACGTACATTATTCATTACAAAAAACTTCCATATAGCTTTTGCTTGATAATTGCCTACTCTAAATCAAGGGCAATAACTCTAGTGTTAATGAGTTGATTTTGACTAAATTTATAGGATATCAAGAATGCATCAAATCTGACCAATGCTACTGAGATATGGTTCAAGACAGATGAAAAGACAGACTGACTTATCCACAGATGACTCCAAACTTATATCATGGAATAAAACGGTTGAAAGGGATATTGAACTCAAAACATAAAAGTAGGGTGATCAGTGATTTTTCAAAACCTCATTAAATCATTAAAAGAAGGTCACCAGTAGATGGCTATTACTATTTGGAGCAAGTAGCCATTTGCATTTTGAAAATCCATGCAAAATTGTTAAAGTTATTGAGCTTTAAAGATTTGTTGTTCAGTATTTTTTCTGTAATTTCCTGACAGCTCTATGCTGCGTGTATTTGACATGGAGACAGTGGCTTTGACCTATCTAGCGGGCATGTGCACATTGTTTTAAATTTAGAATTTCAACATGATGTCATTATCTAAAGATAGATAGACCATTTGGCTTTTTTCTGTGTTTTTCCTGTGAAATTCAGTAGGGGATTTCCTTGTCTGAAAATAGGCAATTTTCTATCTTATTCTATCCATCGAAATCTAAAACCAGGATGAAAAATTTGCATACCATTTTGAAGATTGACCTTTTATCTTTGAATATTCACCATGATATAAAAAGCAAACCAATCGGTTGTAAAATAACACCACAATTAGCAATAGCAGCATAGTTCCCCTTCTCTACAAATGTGATGTGGATTATCCAGCAAAATGTTTGATAGTAAAATTGTAATTATTTTCCTACCCACCAGTTTAAACATATGTTTTGGGTACTCAAAAGAACCGTCTCATTGAGACGGATGTTTTGAGTACCAACAATATATGTTTTGGTCGAGAAATAAGCAAAATCATTTTCATCTGGTGGCCTGATTGAAGTAGGTTTAAACATTTTGCTTATCGGACCATAAGCATAGCAGCATAGTTCGCCTTCTCTACAAATGTGATGTGGATTACCAAGAAAAATGTCTCACTGAGACGGTTCTTTTGAGTACCAATAACATATGTGTTGGTCGAGAAATAGAAAATAATTTTCAAATACACACTCGTATCTGGTGGCCTGAAGTACAATCAAACTTACAGCCAGGATCAGCAATAGCAGCGTAGTTCCCTTTCTCTACAAATGTGATGTTTCCTAGATGTAATATACCAGCAACAACAGACACAATATCCTCCCGACAGTCCTCATCTAAGCCCACAACCTGCATTGCATGCTGAAAGACAGGTTTAGATAAACAAAAATTTCAGCTTAAAATTGTAAATATTTTCTTATCTGTCAATTTTAACATATGTTTTGGGTGCTCAAAAGAGCCGTCTCACTGAGACGGTTCTTTTGAGTACCCACAATATATGCTTTGGTTGAGAAATAAGAAAATTAAATTTTCGTTACCCACTCTTCACTAAAGTTCTGTGAAAAAACAACAAAGAGTAAAACAAGAAAATCAGTTGATCTGGATACATGGGTGAAAGTTCAAAATTTCCAAAATCCTGAACTTTTGAAATTCAAATTTTAAAATTTTCAGGATGGTTACAAAAATGGATAAATTAAA